>JANVCC010000030.1:20151166-20298390 GCA_025345505.1 Todiramphus chloris collaris
GTTCTTCCACAAAGTATATAACTGGAAGAATATTGTTCTTCCACAAAATATATAATTGCCCCGCTGTACAAGTGAGCCCAACCAACACCTATACATCAGGGTGATGTTAGCGTACCCACGGGTCAACTAGGAACAGAGGAAAAACCAAAAAACCACTAGAAAAAAATGGAATATTCCCAAAATAACAATCATGGGGAGTGTAGAATAAAGCAAGGCAATTCAATTAATACATATTTTGCATACAAGAAATGGGTAAGAAATGTTTGGGTTCGTTTTTTTTAAGGGGAAAAAAAAAGTCTAAGAAAGAAAAGCCTTTTTGCACCGATTCTTATGATTTATATTAAGAATTTATATTATATTTATATTATATTATATTTATATTAAGATATTAAGAAATGTTCCTGAGAGGCCAACCCACCAGCACCATGCTTAGATGATATGTTGTGAGAAAGGAGGATGTCCCTGCATCTGTAGGTGGGAACTTGAGTTCAGTGCCAGGGGGGCACCACTCCAGAGCAGAACCAGGATATTATCCACCTAAAGCAACAGGATTGCAGAGGGAATGTGGTTTTACTTAATTTGCCACCATGGTTTGTGGCAGACTGGCTCTGAACTTGTCCTTTTGCTTGCGTGAAGCAGCCTGATCTATTCCACAGTCGGTTCTAACCACGCAGGGTAAGGTTCCTTCTGCAGCTTCTGCCTTTTCTTCTCATCTTTTCTTGTTGTCCTGACTTAGGCTAAAAGCTTGAGTGTTCCAGGAACTTTCATCCCCTTTCACAAGGACGGCAGCAGGAGCCTGCTGGCATTACTGCAACCCCTCCAGCATTCTCTGAATAAATCCCCTATTTGTTCTTCAGATTAGGAGCAGGTTTTGTGTTTTGTGGGTTTTTTTTTAACTCTGTCTTTGTAAAGCAGATAAGCCTGGTGGTGTTTTGGCCCAGGACTTGGCCTTCTAGCTACTGTTAAAGGTCTGCTTTGAGCTCTGTGTGGGTAGTAAATAAGTTGCCCATGTTTGCTGAGAGATCTCCTAGTTTACAGGCAGATAAATCAGTAAATTCATATTTGGATTTGTAAGCACTTGGCTCAAGCCAAACCCAAACTGAGGGTGTGTAAGGCAGCAAAACACTACGTGTATTTTTGTACCTCGCTCTCCACAATATCCTTCAAAGGAGGGCTGTCAACTCAGCTGCTGCTTTTGAAACCCAAGGAGAACATTGCCCAGGCAGATCAGGCTTTGGCCCCGTTTGCCTGCCTCAGACCAGGGGAGACCAAGTGGGCACGGAGCCTGAGGAGATGGGGTGGGTTTTGATCCTCTCTGCATCAGATACACATGGTCACACAGAATCACATGGAATTACTGAAGCTGGAAAAGACCTCTGAGATCATCAAGTCCAGCCTATGACCCAGTCCTGGTCAGACGAAGCCTGAGTCCATGGCGAGCAGCTCAACGTCCGCTTGCCATGGCCCTGTTCCTTCCCCTGATGGCAGGGGGCTAACGAAAATCCTTGGAAAACAAGGATTGAAGAGATCTAAGATTTCTATCTGGAAATCTATGAGTCTACATCCTTTCAGTATGAAGAAATGTGCGAGGCATAGCGCTGTGACAGAAGAGGACATCGTAGTCCCCTGCATTCATTCTCCCAGAATAGCCCCGCTCCCTTATACGGGCTGGGGACGGAGACAAGAGAAAACAGCTCATTTTTCTAAGGCTCTAAGGAAATTTTTCAAAGGCAGGGGAAGGAATCCACCTCCCGGGAATTCCAGCCTGGGATCCCTGCCTTATGGACGGGCACAAAAGAGAAGAAAGAGGAGAGGTGCTGCTGAAGCGTCGGCCGCTCCCGAAAGCCAGCCTGGGGTTGGGAATGTTTATCATCCCGCTCATAATGAAGCCATTACACTGCAGTCACAGCTCTGAATTGCAGCTAATAGATTTTCATTTTGTTTTCGCAGTGAAGTCATATTTGATAAATGCAGAAATGCAGAGGGAGCAGCTTATCTCGAGCAGACAGTTTCTTTTTAAAGGTGGCCCCCGTGCGCTTTGCATGAGGATTATTGGAAATGAAAAAAACCAGAAGGATTCTGCAGCAAATCTTTACTGGTAGTAAATGGCAAACCCAGAGTATCCACTTGCTGAGTACAACCCTGCTGGCTTTTAGGGATCTGTTAACTTGAGGCTGTTGAAGATAAACATTGATTTCTTAGTGTACACAGCTCCTCTTGTATTTGCCTGCGCATGCAAAAATGTTACGGTATTGGATATGTAATTCTTTGCAATCCTTTCCGTGTCATCTTAAAGACTGGTTTAAATGAATCTTACTAAACCAACCAAAATTCCATTGCCTGCTGCTCTGCAGATAAATGCACAAAGATGTAATTTTGCTCTAATTTATTAGCTTTTCCTCTTCGAGTTTAAATGGTGCAGGCAGACTTGTGCGTAGCCTAATAGTAGTCTGGGAATTGATATATGTATCATTGCACTGGGTTGTCCATTTCAGGATTGCTCTGGAAGAGTTTTTCTGCACAAAATACCACACCATATATTACATACAGAGGTGATTTTTCAGTTATTCTTTTTATTACTTTTTTTTTAAGTCCTGTCTGGAAAGGTTCTTGCAGTAATTAAGCCGTCATTCTCAGAAACAGTGAAGCTAAGCCAATGTCCCAGTGCTATCCTGAGGAACCATGTTAGCGTTTTCAAACTTTGAGGCCAGAATGCAAGCATGCAGATCTGCATTTTGAGCCAATTTTCCAGAGTTTTATAGCTGCAGATAGGATTTTTTCAAGAGTACCCAGGCAAATCTGCAGCAGACCTCTTCCAGCACCTGAAGGAAATATAATGAAATCGTAAAGAGAAACCTGTCCCCTTGGCATTTGAGATACCATTCATTTCAGAGGTGCTGAGCATCACAACTTAGAATCATAGAATGGTAGGGATTGGAAGGCACCTCTGGAGATCGAGTCCGACTCCCCTGCCAGAGCAGGGTCACCCAGGGCAGCCCACACAGGAACAGATCCAAGGGGGTTGGAAAGTCTCCAGAGAAGGAGACTCCACAGCCTCTCTGGGCAGCCTGGGCCAGGCTCTGTCCCTCTCACAGGGAAGAAGTTTTTCCTCATGTTGAGGTGGAACTTCCTGTGGTTCAGCTCTTGACCATCACCTCTCATCCTATTCCAGGGCACCACTGAAAAGAGCCTGGCCCCTTCTACTTGATACCCACCCTGCAGATACTTATAGACATTCCTAAGATCCCCTCTCAGTCTTCTCTTTTTCCAGGCTCAACAGCCCCAGGGCTCTCAGCCTTTCCTCCTCAGAGGGATGTTCCAGTCCCTTCAGCATCTTTGTAGCTCTCTCTTGGACTCTCTCCAGTATTTCCCTGTCCTTCTTGAACTGGGGAGCTCAGAAATGGACACAGCACTCCAGATGTGGTCTCACTAGTGCAGAGTAGAGGGGAAGGAGAACCTCCCTCGACCTGCTGGCCACTCTTCTTGGGAGCTAGCTCGGCATTAGGGTGAGCTGCAGCCCAGTGACTGTGTGTGGTGGAAGCCACGAGCCTTCTTCCCCCAGCCACCCACCGTTCCCAGTGAGGATGCCCAGCAGGTTTACAAAACCAGGCCTTGTGTTTCTGTCCTGGCCCCGTGCCCAGCCCTGTCTCTAAGCGCTGTTAGCTGGATCAAGAGGCTGAAGAGTTTCTGTCAGAGCCACCCCTCTCTGACAACAGTTGCCCTATTGTTGGCAACTTTCTCATCCCTCTTTATTGCCTCCCTTCCTTTTTCTCCACTCCATTTGCCTTCTGGGTCTTCTCTTGTCACCCCAGTGCTACCCACGTGCTTTCCCAGGGTGTTCTTTCTCAGTTCTTTCTTCTGCATCAGCCACTTGTTTCTTGCCTGGGGCTCTCTCTCTGCTGTGGTTCCTGCTGCTGGAAGTGAGTTTGGAAAGCACCTCTCTCCTTGTCCAGGCTCTGGGCTTCCTGTACCTTCACCCCTACGCCACGTTCGTGCTTTCCATTCAGTTTTTCCTTTGCCCCCGTTCCCAAGGCGTTGGCTGTGTGTCTGCAGGCTTGGTGCTTTCCATCTGTCCCTCCCTGCTTGCTAACCACCACCATAACTGCATCCCTAGCCCCAGGCTGTCTTCTCCAGCTGACCTTCCCCCCAGCCCAGCTCAGACATATAAAACAAACCGAGCCGGCATCACGTGTTTCGATAAACAAGGCAGCCAGCAGCTCGTGGAGACTGTGAGCTATGCACCTATGGTAATATGACCTCAGACCATTAAAATCACATACTTTGTGTCTGGTTTAGGATTTGTATATAAATGTTGTACAGAGAGACTTTATTAGAGCTTAGTGAAGGAAAAATCTGCTCTTGGATTCGGGACTTATTGGTTTGAATGCCCTACAGAGGTTAAGGAGGAGGAATTAGAAGTTTGAAACCATGCTTGTTGAAAACTCTTGATGAATTGTCCAAAGGCAGACTGTTTATCAGATACTGTCATCTTTGGAAGACCAAGTGATGGGAAAGATACACTCAGTGGAGAATGCCACGTCAAGAAAAGAAAATGATTAATCTACTAAACCTGGGGGGACTTGGTTTAGGGGTGAACTTTTAGAGTAGGGTTAATGGTTGGACTCGATGATCCCAAGGGTCTTTTCCAACCTGAATGTTTCTATGGATTCTATGATTCTAAACTTTTCTTCCAAAAATTTTACCAAAGACGTACGTGCAGAAAATAGACTCTTGCCAGTGTGAGGACATTGCTGTGAACTTCAGAGAGCTCTCACCGAACCAAAAGCTTCGGCAGCCAGGGGCCGTTATCTCACATTGCAGCGCCGTGAAGTGGAAAAGGGTATGCTTTAAGTTCAAGGAGATAGGATGAAAATTGTGGTGAATGTTTTCAGCAGATTTGTCAACTGCAGCCGTATTCCTGGGCATTTGTGATGATAACAGCAAGCAACAATAGCTGCGCTGTCTGAGCCGCTCAGATTCTTCATGTCAAAAACTGCCAGCGTGGGCTTGCAAAAGGGCACCGGCTCCCAGGGCAGCTCGTTGAGTCAGGTGCAGCTTCTCTGCCAGATTTCTGTCTCAGCTCTGAACTCCTGCTTTCTAGGTCGCTGGAGACCAGCAGTGAGGAGCGATGTGTTACAGAGGTTTTGTTGCCATGCCACGTTTCAGAGGTGTACGGTCCCCATCCTGACGGATGCTGAGACTCTGCTAGCCCGACTGGCCATGGGGCTGATGCCTCTTAGGACAGGGTGCTCTGCTTCTACCCCACCTATCCTGGAGAGGTCTGTGTGTGAAAGCATCAGGAGGTGTGTGCCAGTCAGCCACTCGGGGTGTGAACTGCGCTGGTCTAAGGTTTTGGTGCTGTCCCAGTCACGTTCAAACCCGTGTCTGCCCGTACCAGTGTCCAAACTCACAGAATGGCCCAAACCACCTATCTCGCTGGTAACAAGGAAGAGAGATGCTGGCTGAGAAGAGAGCATGCTGAAATCCTAGGAACTGGGTTGTCACGTCTAAGAAAATCATAAAATCCTTGGTTCAAAGCTAAATGGGCAGAGTATTTTCACTGAAGCCAGTGAGCATTGAAAACCAGCTTGAAACAAGGCGATTCAGCCGAAAACTGTACAACTCCTGTTCTCCCTTCCTCATACAAGACAGGCACTAACATTTGAAGGAGGTGCAATTTATTTCTGTGCAGCAGTTGATCTCGTGTACGCAAATGGTTGTGTCTGAAACACTTTATTACTACTTGGTTTTCCCTGTCGGTGGAATTTAAACTCTTTTGTGCATCCCCAGTTTTTTAATTCCCCCGTTTCATTAAGAGCAGCTTCCTGAGCCTTCCAGACCCATCCTTTAGCTTTCTAATGATGCCGTAAGCCCTGCTGTCTGCCAGTGTCTTCTGTCAGCAATGAAACAAAAGTAAACATGCCTGAGACAGTTATTTTTTTTTTGTTTGCTTGGATTTAAGTAAATGTCACCTGTCAGTGAAGCATTCCCTTTTCACTTGTACTGGTGTCTCTAGCACTCCAAGGTGGGTATCTGAGCCCCAGATAACCTGTTTGCTACTACATGGCTTTCCATGAGGATCACCTTCCTGCTGAGGTTGCTCACACCGAGTGTGTGAAGGGAATCCAAGTGCTAATGGTTGTCCCATATGATTTCCCTCCCAGGCTGGATCTCTTGGATCCTTTCCCCAGTTCCCATAGAGAGGCACGGCCAAGTTTCGTTGGCTCCAGGAAATGAAAACACCTGTTTTCACTCCCAACCTCATAACTCTAGGCTGAAACAGCCTCCCATGTGCTGCCTTTCAAGCAGTCTTGGTGGCCACTGTCACCGGAGAAGAGATCAAAAGGCACAGCCATCTCCCCAGCGGAACCAGTACAAACCAGCCATGAAAGCCAGCGCGACGCGGTGGCCAACGTGGTCCTGTCTCAAGACAGGAGGGTAGCCCTCCCTGGGGCACGGTCTGTGGCACTACTCTGTCTCCAGCCTTGACAGCCAGAGAGAGGCCATCTGTCCCTCTTAGCAGGACAATCACAGTAAGGTGGCACGTGGGAGACTTGGTCGTGTAGTGGATGACGTCCGGTGAGATGGGGACACGTGGGACAGAGCTCTGTGTCACTCACGGGGTGACTGTGAGTGGAGAGGTCTCCAGCTGTAGGTGGGTAACCTCCTTCAGAAATCTGAATGGTTCTCCAATACTGTGACTAGCTGGCAGGAGATTTCCACTGACCTGGCAGAAGCTGATTCCTTGCAGATATGTCCTAAAGTCGGCCGACCATCCCTGTTGGGCAAAGCATTAAGTGCATTTAACGTTAATAGGATGTAATTGTCTTGAGGAGTTTGGTGCAGTAAGGATTTTAATTAAAATATGCTTTACTCGGTAACGTGGCTTTCATAAAGTCAAACTCTTGGACAGCTTCAGCAAAGAAACGTTTCCTTCAGCATTTGTAAAGATGCAGTGGAACTCTCTTTGGTTTCAGTGCAGATGCAACCCTTAATTTATTTTCTTGTTTTCAATACATTGGCAAATCCCTGAAAAATAAAATTCGGAAGCCTTTTCTATTGCCTCAGTTCATTTATTCAAGTTTATCATTGCTTTGATGTCTTTTACAACAAAGAATCAAATTCATGAGACTTTTAGTGTACTGATGAATGTTTGCTTTCAGTTAGAAAGTAATTATTCCAGAGATAAGACTTCTCAGCTATCAGGCCTGCTCACATATATTAAATATGCTGCAACATTTTCCTGTGTAATATGAGGCTAACTATATTTAAAAATAAATAAATAAAATAAAAGTTGGAAGGTGCCAAATTTTCTGTATTTCCTTGAAGCTTCTCAAATTGCTAGAAAATAGGATTTTTTTTCATCACAAGTTTGACATAGGCATAGAAGAATCCCTCCTTACATCTCCCTACATATGGAATTACCTCTAACAGAGAAGATACAGAGTTTATACCCTATCAGTTGAGGAAAAACACCCTTTGATCAAATGCTAACAGGAAAAACTTGGGGGCAAGATTCAGTAAGACCCCAGTCAGTACCAAATGCTGAGAATCTCTCTGGTGCTTTTCTCTTTCATTTCTGAAGGAGGAAAAGGGACCCTTCTTAGGTTTGTTCACAGAAACCCTTCCGTGACAGTTGCTCAGGATGAATCCTTTTCCTATGGAAAGGATGTAGGACACGCTGGCAGAACTGTAGAGACTTGTCAGGGCAGTACACATGCGTGTGCCACTCACAAAGTGACTTTATTCTCTCTGCAGCCTCGTGAAGAAGGTAAATTCCCTTCCACAGGACTCAGAGAAGAGCAAATCAGAGCAACTGCTAGCTGGGTCCCAGCAGTAGGGTCCACCCAGACCACCAAACTCCCTGTCTCAATACCCTCTTCCCTAGAGGGCTTAAAGAGGGGGGAGAAGTCCCCTAAATGTGCCTTTGGGTCTTTGGCTTTTGGTTTGAAATACTGTGGCTGTAGGCAAAGGTGATTGTCACAGTAGCTGGCAGGAGGAGATGCTCGTGAGGGAGGTTGCTTCTTTGGGGGAAATGCTGTGTTTTGCTTTGAAATCTGATTTTTCTAGGGAAGTGTTTAGGGGACAAGAAGCGTTTTTAGGGACAGCAGGTTTGCAGTCCCTTTGCACGTGTCATATGGCCCTTGCTGGGTGACAGCTCCCTGCTACCTGGGGTGTCCTTGTTTACACAGGTCTATCACACAGCATCCCTTAGGAGATCCTTCACAGCCGAGCTTTTCTGTGATTCCCAGGCCTTGCCCCATGGATGCTGCTAGGCAGATTTACAGGATGTCTTTTCCCATCACTTTGGGCCCCAAAGACTCGAGAAGAGAAAGACCGTAGTGCTCCACCTGGGGTTGGTCTTGCCTGGATGCAAGGCTCTACGCTTGCCCCTGTTACATTTAATTAAATTTCTCTCCACCCAGCTCTCCAGCCTGTCCAGGTCTCTCCGGGTGGCAGCACAGCCCTCTGCTGTGTCAGCCACTCCTCCCAGTTTCAGGTCATCAACAAACTGGCTGACACTGCGTTCTGTTCCCTCACCCAGGTCCTTGATGACTATATTGAATAGCATTCTTAGGGATCCCTGCTCGCTGCAGGGGGGCTGGACTAGATGACCTTCAGAGGTTCCTTCCAGCCCTAGCCATTCTATGATTCTACTGGTCCCAGTACCGACCCTTGATGGACTCCACTAGATACAGGCCTCCAGCAAGACTTGGTACCATTGACCACAACTCTCAGAAGTTGTCAGGTGTCAAGTCAAAATGCTCAGAGAAGTTCATTTTTAATGAATTGTAGTCACTCAGCCAGGTTTGCTCTAGAGGGAGATGGCAGATTCAGGACAGAATATAATCCCCAGTATGGTCAGCCAGGTTTGCTCTAGAGGGAGATGGCAGATTCAGGACAGAATATAATCCCCAGTATGGTACTGGTGATGCTGAGAGCAAATACCTGTCCGTAATTCATCCCGAGCTGGGTGCTGAGCAAGAAACGGCGCTGTGCAGAATGGCACCAAGGGAATGCAGAGAACTGCAGGATCTCATAATGGCTTTTCTTAGAGGTGATAAAAATGAGCAGTGCTTTCCCTGCTTTTGCTGGTGTGTTCAAGAAGGAGACACTGCAGGAAGGAATTGCATCCCCGATGGAGGTCAATGAGCAGGTAGCAGTGGAGGTTCTAAGTAGGGCTGGTTTGAGGGGTTTCTACCTGGTGACACGTTGCCACAGCAAGCTGAATCTCCCCCAGGTTTGTCTGGGGAACGACTGGTCCCACTGTGGCACAGCCCAGGGCTGTTGTCAGGGGTAGTTCACTACTTGTGCTTCTCTCCATTGTCCCTGTTCTTTTCCTGCTTAGCACCCCGGGTTATATTTCAAACCTGATTAAGTGCGATGGAGCTTTTTACTGGAGAGTTCTGAAGGTTTATTTCCCCACAGGGACTCTTTGGAGCAGATATAGTGACTACTTCAAGAGGAGGGGGAGGAATTTCCTTTCAAAACTCTTTTATTTTTGTGGTTCTATTAAAGGACCGGGCTCCTCCGTGCTCTCTTCTGTGCTCACGCATAACACAATGTGATACCCATCAGACTGCATAGAGGAGTTCTGGGTACAAGCAAATAGTGCCTTCAGCTTTCCTCTCGACAATGCTTCTAACTTTGAGCAAGTCAGAGGCTCTTACTTCTCCCCGGATTATGCCAGGAACTTCTCCAGAATACATAAGAGTAACTAATTCATATTCTGAGATGCCAGAAGGATCTCGGGAAAGATTTTTTTCTATCAAGCCTCTCTTTTGATGTAGGCACTGCTCCCCGCTTTTCCCCTCTCTTTGGTTTGCCACTTTGTCACCAAAAGAAGTTTTTTTCCCCTTCCCAGCCACCTAGGAGGAAATAAGCAGAAGATATTGGGCAGTGGGCTTGGGTATCACGTGAACTTCTGTAATTCCTTTTGCCTCACTGTTCCATAAAGCACACAGCCAACCGAATCCTTCTCCCTGTTGTGATGCAGCCCAGAGACACTGCTTGTCGTGAGGTGCCTTTCCTCTTTGTGAGACCACTGAAGGTCTTGAGACTGGAGGGCTCTTCATCAGACGTGTCATGGGGTGTGCAGATGCTCCTCCCGTCCAGGAGGGACTGAGAGCGCCCATCCCTCCCCAGGTGGACACGAAGGGAGGGAGGTTTTCCAGCAAGCCCTGCCAACCACCGTACACTTGGCCTCCTCTTTACCTCCTGCACGTAGAGCAACCTCTTGTGTTAAGTGTTCAACCTCAGTGTTGCATTCACCTCTTTCAAACTTGGCCCTTTTTAGTTGCGGAGTGACCGACAACCTTGGATCCTGACAGTGCTGATGAACCCAGCTGCCAAATAAACCAGACCAAACTCTAGAGACAGCGCTGATTTGTTCATTTGAGTTACATTAGAACAGGTTTATAATGACCATAAATGATTATTTTTACAAGAGGTACATAAGTAAAATTGAAACAACTGCTCTGCGTGCTACTGCCCGTTCCTAATGCTGCATTTCTATATGTACAAATGAGTTCATCCATATCTGCCAGCCCCTTCCTGGCAAAAAGTGCCTGTGTCTGCACAGGAGGCAGTCCCTCCTCTACTGCCTGGAGATGGGGAAGCCCATTCCCCCCACTTCCACAGACCTCTCACCACTATCTCCTTTTCTGGGATTACCCACCTTCCTCATAACAACGTTGTGTCTTTTAAAACACATGATTCTTAAGACTTTTGTGTATTAATCAGTCACACTGTATGCTCTGTCCTGTTCTGGATGCAAGAGGAGTGCAAAGGTTGTAAGTTGCCCGTGAAGGTGCCTCCATGCTCAGGCCCAGCACGTGAACAGGGCTCCCTACACAAACGCTGCCCATCCCAAGGAAAGGTTACTACACAGATGTTACTGTGACTCAGTGTCAGGCTGTATTCTACCTGACAGAGAACTCGTGCTGTTCCCTTTAGTACACGGGGCACCCAAAAATGTTTGGAGCAAGCAGGAAGAAGAGCAGCTTGATCTGGGGAAGCAATTGGGATGTGCAGAAAAGCAGAAATGCCAGGAGAAAAAGCAAAGCTCTTAATGATACCCGAGGAAAGGATTTTCCCTTTCCTTCCAGTAGCTTGGAGGTGATGAGTTTTATGCCCTCAGCATCTCTCTTGGAAAGTACCTGCGATTTCATGCACGTGAAAAGCAAAGCAGAAGAGATGTGAGGAGACTGGGAGAGAAGCAAAGCCCAAGGTTGACAGCCAGACTGGGTTTATGCCTCGTGTGGCAACAGGAGATGCCCCTGTCTGCCTGTTGGGTGTACAAACATCAGCATTGTCACTGCTGCAAGCAAAGCATCACCTTCAGCTCTGAGGAGATTGGTCATCTTGAGCTCTTCCTTTATCCAGCACAATATGCACCACGGGGTCTTTCTTGGAGGTTCAGGGTGTGCTTCTGGCTGCACTGGGTATGTGAGTGCAGGTGACAGTATTCCAGCTGTGCTGAGCCTCTATGGGCCAGATCTCTCCATTCTCTCTTACAGGATCCGGAATTTTTAAGATGGGATAAACGTTTGTGGGTGATGTCTCCATTTCACAGTGATTCTTGCAGCCAAGTCCAGCCCACCCTCCGCTTCGTACCAGTGTGCTGCGACCTGCCACTGAGCTGGCTCTTGGTTTATGTTGGCTTGAAAGGAGAGATTTGATAGCTCAGCACAGGCCAGGGCAAAACCAAATAAATGAGTATCAGTAAATATGGGAACAGGGGGAAATATGAAGGCAGCAGTAAGATTAGACATGTACCAAATGGCTTTAAAATGTTAACTGCACTGTACACTTGGTCACGTGTGAAGTTAGCTCTACGTAATCAGTCAGCATATCTCAAAGATAATAATCTAACAATGTGGCAGGTGGGCTAAAAAGCAAGTTACTGCCTCTCTCAGCCTTTTCAAATCAAGGTCTGATGCATGTGTTGCATGGTAATCTCCAGCTGCTGAGGCATATGTTGGCATTGGGTAACTTCAGTTTTAGAGGCAGGTTTGGTGGCTTTGTGACTTCTGGTACAAGCTGAGAACTCTTGAATTGAATAGCTGCTTGCAATAAGCCTGCCATGCAGTGCTTCAGGAATCTGGTACGGTTTGCTTCCATTGTAGCAAGTACCAATAAAACAAACCAGCACCAGCCACACAGACAGAACTACTGATCTCATCAGACCTTCGCTGTAACCTGCATCACCAAACTTTCAAAAGGCTGCATAGTTTGGGAAACACTATTTCACCTTTCACTGTTCCACGTCTGTTTGCTGACAGCTTTCCCTGTTATAACACTACCCTCGATACTCCCAACTCATAATTTGCTGCACCTCACAAGAGCAGAAGCTGTTGTGCACTCGTGTCATCACATCTGACTTCTGTTGTTTCATGAGAACAGCAACATCATTTTGCTTTTTCTATTTTTGATGCCCATCCTGTTCTTAGCGTTCAGTTGTGGTAAATACAATATGTAAATACAGTACGAAATATACAATATTTACAATATGTACACAATATATACAATATTTACTATATATATACAATATTTACTATATATATACAATATTTACTATATATATACACAATACTTACAATATGTAAATACAGTAATTGACTGTTTCTGCTCCAAATATTCCTGGTTTTCACTAATCCAGGAGCCCCCGTGCTAGATGAGGACACTATTGTGCTTGGAGCTGTACAAACAGAACGACAGTTATCCATCAGCAAAAATCATGGGCTAGGAATCATGAGCTGCACGTGAGCTACAAGCTTGCCACCCAGCATATCATGACTTCTGCAGTTTGATTTTGAGTAGGAGATCTGGTGAATTGCCTTTTAGTTACCTGCCCAGACTTAGAATGAACTGACATCTGGCTGCAGCTGTTTGGGGACTGAAGGATGCAAATGGATTGCTGACTCTGAAGGTAATTGCAGGTTTCTTCTGTGACCACCACCTGGATATTTTAGCCTCTTCATGTCTCCGTTATCTCATCTGAAAAAGGGGAATACTACTTCCCAGAAGTGCTGCCGCATTTACTGTGCAGAACATCTGTTAGGACTCTGGAATGAAAGGCTTTTTAGAAATGTAAAAATGTACTTCTCCCATGGATCTTTATGGAATTACTGTTAAAACAGTAATGCTTTGATTTAAGGACTCCCAGGGTCCCTTGTTACCTGCGTTTGGGGGTCAAAATATTTGTCGGTTGCCGAAATGGTTTTCCATCTGCCCAGGTCTCTTCTCTTTACCATGTGTATTCTAGTGGTGAGTAACTGTATTCATTTCAATTTATGTCATCTTGGATCTTTCTTCAGGCCAGACTGAAACACTCCTGCTCACAATGAGTAGCAGCACACTCCACAAAAAGTCTCATTGATTTCCGAAGGGCTTTCACTGATATGTTGTACTATTCATTGTTAAGTAAGGGAATAAATGCCACAGTCTGGCTCTGTACAATGAAAGCAGCAGAAAGTGGAGGGTGGGGAGTGGGAATTACAGAGACAAGGAAACCTTTCATTTAAAAAAAGATGCAAAGAAAACGTGATTCATCTGAATGCCTTAACTCCAAAGAAAAGCTTTCACTGGCAAATGACAGAATATAGTATAGAGTCTGGCATCTGTAGTAAAGCAGAATTTAGAAAGCTCATTCCAAATAAGAATATAAATTACTTGGCCGCTGTGTTGTAATTTTACCCAAACACTGGGAATTCAACTGAAGTATGACTTTAACCACTAAAGAATTCCAGGATTTAAAGGATATGGTGTTGCTGGGAGTGAGGCTGGGATTTATTTGGGGTTTGCAGCATTCATTTTTCAGTCATATTTTACAGGCAGAGCTTTTAGAAGTTATGTAATATACTGGCAGTACAGCTTCAGAGGTGTCGGAAAAGTATGCTTTTAATTTTATGGGCTTAAAGGCTAAAGAAGGGCGCGATAACACCCGAGTCAAAAGTATTCCACACCCGTATACGTTGGTGTATCTGCTGCCTTTCTGTCTCCCTGCTTGTGCTGGGCTATGCTTTCATGCCAGGCCATCCAGCTGGCACTGTGAAGCAGCAGCTCGCCGAGCTGGGCACCCCGTGCAAGTGCCAGAGGTGTGGTTTCCCTCCGTACCTTGCTAGCCAAACCAAAGGGAAGCCTTTCATGGTTGAAGTGGGGGAAAAAGTTATTCAGACTTGCTTCACTGGTGCCTTGACCTCAAGGTGGTCATTCAGAGCTGTGCAAGGCTGGTTCTCTCTGCACTCAGGAGTAGAAGAGGGCCCCGTGGCTGCACGTGCAGGATGGTTTCTCCCTCATACACACCCAAGAAAAGCTGTCCCAGATGCCAAGGTGTGCTCAGCCACCTCTGTATCAGCTGCTGCCACGGCACTGCCACTGGATTTTCTCTCAGATGCGTTTCAGGGTCTTGATTTTTAGTGGGAGTTACAGATGCTCCTTTTATCTGAAAGCAAGACAACTTACTTAGATGCACCCTGGGAAAAGCATTTGGCTGATGTCTACACCTGCCTGTTTCCTGTTCTTTCCACTACAGAAAGTAAGTTGCTGTAAGTCCCAGCAATCCAAATCTCATGCATGCTGTATTAGTTCTAGTGCTGCAACCCCAGACTCCCCCATTAAAGCAGAGATGTAATTTGGGGAGGGGAGGAGGGGCTTTCCTTTTCAATACGTAAGCAGAAAGGTGGTAATGAATTTTTAACAGGCTACCTCTGCCTACTCAGCTTTCATTTACAGCAGACTGTCTCATAAAAGGGAAGAATTAAAGCACCGGTGATTTTCAGACGAGCATGTAAATCAGACTTTTGGTGGTGTTTGTGATTTTTCGGTCTTGAAGTTTTCCTGGATAGCAGGTAAAGCAGAGACTAGTCTTCCAATACAAGCCTTGAGCTTAAACAGTCCCTTTATGACTGTAAGCCAAGCTCAACTTTCAGTTATATCAAATTCAGTCCCATTACAATTAATTTTTCCCTAGCACAAGCCATTCTTAACAATATTGGGGACAAACCTCAAATGATCCATATTTTCTCTGTAATGGAAAAAACTGGGAACACCTGAGGTGCTCAGCTGCTGCAGGTTTCCACCAGTTCAACTGCCAGAGGTCCATAATGCATATTCTTTTTCAGAAAGTCATTTATTTTTTCTCTAGTTAGCAGATTAAAGAGCGGGGCTCCGTTGTATTTAATCAGAATGAGATAGGGGGAAAGAATCTCTTGAGAAAACCCAGGAAGTGAAAAAAGAATAAAAATCAGGCTTCTGGTTTTAAGGAAAAACAGCGGTCGATGGGCTTGGGAGGTCTTGTGGCTCTCACTTCTCTCTCAGGTTACAAACGTAGGGGATAAGGTGTTCAGAAAGGAAAATCCCAGCAGCAGAGCCTCCCAAGGTCACACACTGGAGGTGCCAGTGACACGCAGAGCATCCAGCCCCACGCGACCCAGCTTATTCCTCACCGAGGAATTCGGGAGCTGGGCCTTTCAAGTCTCCCTCTTTGGCGTTTCTCCAAGATTCCTGAGGCTTTGAAAAGCAGGATTGTTCTGAAAGTGGGGTGGAATGGGGGAGGGTGGCAGCTCCAAGCAGCCATTTGCAATGGTCCTGCACATCCATCGTCTCCCTGTAATCCGTGACCACGTGCACGCTCGCATCGCAGACAGTGCTCTTTTCACTAGCGGAGCGGCTGGAACGCCTGCCAGAGAATTAGGAGGAACTGGCCAGCCTTCAAGATTTCTTCACAAGGACTTCTTAATCAGCTCCCATGCCTCTGTACTCTCATGTCTGTGTGTCTGGTAATTTGCTCTACTTTATGTACACTCTGTTCATCATACAGATTGGCTTTTTGCTTCCTGCAGCAATTCCTCTCCCGTTGCCAACACCTTGCCATTTGCAGCTTCAATGCCTATTGATAGCACTCCATCAGCAATAGCTGCCAATGTATATTCCTTTTCCAAGATGTTCGCCCATGGTTTTTATAGATAGTTACAAATTTAGTCGCAAACTGATCAAATAGTTGGTTTGGAATAGATTCAGCCAAATGAATAGATCGTCGGAAGATTGAAAACAGAGATGAAGAAGCTTGTCTGGCGTGTCTTTGCGCTCCGAGCCAGAGTCAGCTCTACCAAACACCTTCCCGTGTGCCGAGTCTGCTTCTTAATGCCTTCAAAGAGAGAGTTTTGACAGCTTCCCATAGCCCTATGATGTTCCTCATCCCACCATCAACATGCACTCCTTAATTTGATTTTCTTCTACCACTGGTCGTACTTCACTCCCCAGACTCAGCTGCAGAAACCTGAGCAATGATCTTGTCAGTAAAGCCAAGGCAGAGAAGGCTTCTAATACCTCAGGCTTTTCTGAGTCCTCGGTGTCATTCATCACTGGGTACGTGTTTTTCTTAGTCTCCCTTTCACTGATTATGAGCCCTTCTTGGGGCTCTTTGCATCCCCGCCAGTTTCAATGCAAGGGGAGGTTTTGCTCTCTTAGTTTGTCACCACGTGCCCCATCCCACCATCCTGTACCTCTCCTTTTCCTGGCTGGCTAAACAGGGGCTACCTGGCTGAGCTGTGTGTGGCCACCTCTTCTCTGCCACGCTCTGATTCGCTGCTCGGAGATGGTTTGGTAAAATTCTTTCTGTTTTTCAGGTACTCTGATATATGCTCAGTTTTAAGCAAAACCAAAAGTCATCCCTGTGTAACTTGCTGGTAATAGTGAAGTCCAACGCAAGCTTCAGGCCCTTCTCCCCGTTCAGTTTCAAAATCACCTTGGTGTAAGGATTATAGTTTATCAGTTCAGCAATCTGCTTCTCATTTTTTTAAGGGAAAACTGGTGGAAATGTGGCAGGGGAAGAGATTGAGCATCAGCCCATGTATAAGAGACTTTTTTTCTCTTAAGGGACGGCACTATAGTAATCTTTACACAGACAAGGATTGGTATTTTACAAGATAACTGTATTTTTAGAGTTGTATGACCACTGTCATTCCACAGTCATTTTTTCTTCATTCACTATCAAATGGCAGAACTAAACTGCTTTTCGATAGTGAGAGGCAACAGTTTGTTGCAGAGAAATAGACAGGAGATTGTCTCTCCTCCTGCCTTTTCTTCTCCTGCCACATAGCTAGAACGAAATGCTCTGAGTGTTGCTAGGTCTTCTCTCACAATATCTTCTCCTTTATGGAACAGCCACGCCAGAACTTCAAGGGTTCTTACGTCTTGGTGACATATCACAGCAGTATCTCTGTCTCCTGTCTTGACTGGCTTGAAGCTTTGAAGGTGTCATTAGCCTGCATCGCTTGAGGGTACCACAGCAGTGATGGAGGAATGTTGTTCAGTGCATAGCCCAACACCTCTCAGTTGACAAAGGTTCAGTGAAATGATTAGTTCTATCTCTTTTATTTCTTTTCAATGCTTTTAATCTAAAGTTTTAACTAGATGGCTACAATCTGTGGGGCTTGTAGTTTGGTTGCAACTTTACTGGCTGGTAACTTGGTAACTGTTGAGGATAGCGGTGTGTTTCAATTAAATGAAATGTCCACTGCTGTTCTTCGTTGGCCTTTAATTATCAAGGTGTATGTCTTCCCACTATTGATTTGACAGTAGCGCATGAATGCCTCAATCAAGGTCGTGACCCGATGAGACTTAGCTACCGTAGTTCCACAGAAAGTATTGTCCCTGTCCTGAAGAGCCTAAAGAAGCAGACAGAGGAATCCGAACGGTTGCAAATTGTCTTTTGAGCTCCTTGGTTTTTATAGCAACTGGTTCCTGGCTCAGGGAATACTACTCAGCCAGCAGTGATTAGAAGGACTCTTCATTCACCTTGCACTCTTTCTGCCTCTCTGGGAAACTATTCTCTCTGCTTTGTAACACGCCAGTCTTTCTGAACTTTGGTTCAGATCTCTAATCTCTCCTTAAATGAGTTATTTTTTCCCCAGCTAGCTCAGTAAGCAGCCCTTGCTCCATCAGCTGGCTCCAATTATGTGCTCCTCGTATGCTCTCTCTGAATAAATGTCCTTTGAAGTTGTAGAGTAGAAAGATGCCCTTGGTAAGCTACTTTGATTCAATTGCTTCAAATAGGAAGAGCACTGTTGAGGTATAAAGGTTAATTTCACCCATCTCAACTCAAGTTAAACAGGAATTTAATGAAGTCCAACAGATGCTGAGTTTACTACTCCTGCAAACCTAGTTTCTCCAAATTCTTTACCCAAGTAGTTACTCCGTGATGTTTTCTTTTCTAGCAAAGGATATATGGCTTGGCCTGGATTTTTGTAAGATCTCAGATGCCAGGAATGAGCCTGCTGAAAACAAGCCAAGATGCTTAGTATGCCCTAAAAAAAAAAAAAAATTAAAAAAAATTCTAACTGCTTGATTTAATTCCTGAGTGGGAGCCCAGCCTTCCTAATGAGTCCTAAGCACCTGTACCTATCACATCAAGCTTGCAGCTTCAGCTCGTCGTCAAGCCCACAGTCCCCTTTGTCTATGCTGGTTACATTTTGTCTTTGACTCAAGTCCCACCTAGGGCCTTCAGAGATGGAGAACCAAGATTTGAACCCTTCCCCCCAACAGGAGAATGAGCCACATGGCTTCAAGTCTACGTGTAGATGTTTGGCATGCATCAATTAAAATAAAAAGTCTTCATTAAACAGAAAAATCCTTCATCATCCCAAGTGAACAAGGGCATCCCTGAATTCCAGGTCGGATCTTTTGGAGCGCTGCTACAATTGTAAATTGAAGGGTGTCTTAAAGCCCGTGGTGTCAGTGATATATGGCTTGAGTAGAGCATGACACGGTTGACTTTTACAGCAAAAGTCCATCAGCCCAGGATTCAACCTGCATGCAAAATAAGGTTTGCTAGGCCTAGATATCCACAGGCTGTAGCAGAGCAGTTCCCCGAGTACGGGTTCACGTCAGAGATGTTAATTGTCTCCAAACATCAGGCGAGTAATCTGCATTTTGAAGAGTCTCTAAATGGACATTTACATAATTTATGTTTTACAAAGTCCACTGATGTGTATTTGCATAATAGACCGCAGCAGCGCCAGCCGATCCATCGCAGCACACCGTGTCAGCTCTCATGAACTTCCAGAGGGTTTTTCCCTTTTACTGGAGCTCTTACGACAGAAGGAAATTGGCAATAACTGATAAATCTCCAAGAGCAGACCAAGCATCTGTCAAAGCTGCTTTGGCTGGGTGGAAACAGAAATCAAGCCACACGCTCCGTCACCTAAGAAGTGCTCTGCGTATGTCCGTGCTGAGGAACAAGCAGAGATGGTCCTTTACGTGCTTATTCAAGTTCATTCAGGTGCCTGGAGAAAGGCTTTGGGGGAACCACGCTGGCTTTGTCACTAGTCTCACCTGGGCAGTTGAGCTTGAGCACACCAGTGTAGAAAGAAGCCAGTTGAAAGTTGCCCTTTTGAGTCGCGATGCAACGTTCCTCGCTCTCAGAACGGTGGTTTTGTCATTCCCATGGTGGGGTTGATACCTCAAGGGGTTGATACCTCAAGGGGTTTTCATCCAGCGTGTGCTCTACCTTGGCCAATGTCAAGTTTAGCTGCGTTGCTACCCTGAACAAGGGGGAAGGTTTATAGCCCTCAGTCTGTTGGGTACCACAGTGTTAGCAGTCTAGCTAAATTCAGTCCTGCTGGTTTCGGTGTAGCTGTCTCCCATGAAAACTGGAAGGAGCAGTTCACACCCTCCCAGAACAGGACTGGGGAATGGGATCGTTGCCAGCTCCAAACAGGAATTTCCTTCCTTTAGTTTGCTCTGCAGCCTGAACAACTGCCTGAGCACAGCCTTATGCATATGCTAATGGATGGTGCTTCATTTTCCAGACATTTTCTTCGGAAAGTTTATTTTTTCTGTGTGTCTCCTTTCCGTTCGTGTTGATTTGGGTATTCGTCATCCTGCTGAATGCGATAAGGGTTCATCGGTTTCACCGCACGCTACTAATAAGATAATGCTTTTAAGCCATTTGGTATTTTCACATGAAACATGTTCTTCTTGCCACAGATACTCAGTAGAGTGATGGCTCTAATCATCCTCCCCATCAATAACTGTCAGCAGTGATAGAGCTGGGGTTCTGGTTGGCTGGGTAAACCTCGCAATGTGAAATAGAGGAGATGCACGCTGAAGAGTTGCCAAACTAGAGCAGGAGAAAAGACTGATTTGAGCTTCCCATACCGGAGCTGAAGCAAGCCTAATGCTGTGATGTTCTCCTTTACTGCTCTTGATTTTAAGTCTCACATGATTAATCCAGGATAATATCTTGCCAGGGTTTCTTTTCATTGCAGTTGTGACTGAAATGAAATACTGGAAAGATTCAATAAACAAATGTTTCCCACTGATTGATCCAAGGACCAGAGGACTGTCCTTGGTACTCGAACAAATCCTTTTTCTCATCCTAATTAAAAGAAATCAGATGATATCTGGATGGAAGTGATTTCAATGTTTACTCTATAATCAACTTCAATTATGATTATATCTGTTAGAACCTCTTAAAAAAGATTTGTGCCATAAGGTTCTAGCTGTGCTGAAGAAATGGTAGCAATACAGGCAACATTTGAAGTCCTCGCTGCCTCCACTGGGATCTGGTGACTTCAAAACCTTGCAGCAGGAATGGTGCCTGCCCGAGCTTCTTAGGAAACAATGGGAAGAACTGGAAAAATTTCACCGGCTCTCAAAGAGTGAGGACTGATGAGAGCAGCCTATCTGCAGGCTGAAAAGAACCTTTTCAGGCGTCTTTTAGAGATGTTTGTGATTGTTTTTCTGTGCCTGCCACGCTGGAAGCTGATGCCTTGTTTGTGGTGGTTCTATTCAGGGCTTTAGCCAGGCTGCTTGCAGAGCACGTGTCGAATTTACCCTGCCTCTGTGAGCCGAAAGGGCTCTGCCCTGAGTCACAAAGCTCTTTGGTGGGAGGGCAACTCCCCGTAGTTTATTTTCTCCTGCCCACCCCTTACAGACAGGACATGTGTTTACTCCCTAGGGTGAGACGATGGCTTCCTAAGCAGGTAACAGTCCATCTTCCTAGTTGGCAGGTCTCTCTCTGCTGTCTCACGGTTTGGCATGATCCTGCAAGCCTGTGCTGGTGAAGTCAGGCAGAGAAGACCTGCAGGTCATCCTCCACCTCCATCCCAGCGCCCCAAGGGTTGCGGAGCTCACAGCTCCCCAGGGTTTGTTTGTCTGCACAGTCAGCTGCAGAGCTGTGAACACCGTAAGGCTTTTGGAGATGGAAACAGAAGGGTCTAGAGAACTGCTATGCCCCTAGGGGTAGGCAGCAGCTGAATGGGAGATTTGAGCATCTCGGCAGCTAACTTGTCACATGGAAGCCTAAACTTCCTTGGGGGTTGGTGTTGCTCGTGCACAGGCTGTAGCACGCTCGAGCCCAACCTTCCTCGCGAGCTGTGTGATCTTCTCACGGCACGGAGAACATGTAAATGGTGTGTCTATGTGACCTGTGAGTTTGTTCATCTGAGAGAGATGCTGCGTTTCAGTTTTAGGCCTGAGGGCTGAGAGATCTATGCCTGACTTCGAGCAGATGGGTAATAGCATTCATTTTGGTAGTACAGTCTCTGTTTAAAGTTAAGCAGAAGTTGTTCACATCCTCGCCGTGAGTCGAAGCTACATTGCTGCCGGTGTAAGATCACATCTGCCTTTTTTACAGAATGGAGCTTTGTGCATTTAGAGCTACGGAGCTGCATTAAAATCCTCGTTATAAATGTCAATTGCAGAGACAATTAGCGGTTTATGAAAAGGCTGGATATTTGCAACATGTAGATTTTCAAGCCAGGAAAGGTGCACTTCCCCCTTAAGGGAAAGAGTGCCAAAAACGCACGCTCTTTTTCTTCTTGAGAAATTAAGGAGTGTCTGGGGGAGAGGAGTTGGGATGGCTTTAAGTGTTCTTGTACTCCCTTCCAAAATAAGTTTATAGTTTCCCCATATACAATTTAATTAAGCCTTCGATTTGACCTTTGTATCGAGCAATAAAAGTTAACTGGGAAAGATGTGGGCAGAATGAGAGCACAAACAAAGCACGCCCCACGTCAGCCAGTGTGAGAACTGTTTCTGTAACCAAAACTAATGAGATCATCAGGACAAAAGCAGCAGCCAAAGCATTTTCAATTATTACTAATATTTTTCTTCCTTGAGCCAGTTTATATTTTTCTTAATTACATCTTTGAGCTGTGGCGTGATATTTAGCAGATGCCTTCGGCGCTTGGCGCGCTGATCACTTGCACACTCCAGACTGGCAGGGGCACCGAATCTTTGAAGTCTAGAGCACACATTCATCTTTAACCATAAAGGTCAGTCCCGCATTCCTCGCATCCCCCCAAACTCCCATTAAGTTTAATAGGAGTTTTGAACACGTGAGGCATGCGGTATCGGGATCGCTCTCGGTCTTCTGGAGATTACCAGCGAGGAGCGTAGGGAATTTCTAAACGTAACTAATTAATTGCACCATACAGCGCTGGCAGAAGGCTGTCACAGAGCTTTTTTTAGTTGTTCCTTTCATTACAAGAAAGTTACAATGCGAGTTCAACGGATTTACTGGGAACATCGTGTTTTACAGATACTTCCATGCTGTGTTTCAGGATATCATGTCAGCTGCGCTGCAATATGTACGAGGTATCTGGCAAACTAAACAAGCTTAAACATGCGACCACAAACATGTGCCTAGGACTAGACTGAAAACAGATGTTTCCAGGAAATGTAAAAGATGTTTGGCGTGTTTTAAGCTTATCCTTTCAGCTTGTCCGCATTTGAGTAAGTCCCGTATTAATATAAACAAAATGCCAAAACCTTCTCCTGCAAATGACTGACTGATTAATGGAACTCCCGCTGAATCACACGAGCTTTGTTAGGTTAAGTTATTTCTTCCCAAGGAAAAGATGGATTGCTCTATCTTGGCATTTGCCATGGCAGGAGCTGAGGCAGTCGTACGTGTGGGTTTACTTTTTAGCCCTCAGAACCAATATAATTTTATCATGACTCCTGAAAATCATGCAGGGTTTGCTGTGGCAGCTGTATATCAAAAGCCAAACAAACACAGTGACAGATTTCCTTAGAGCAGTACGGCTGAGGTTATGTCCTGTTCTCTCTCTCTGTGTATACATTGCATTCAAATGTATATAGACAAAGAGATGGGGAGTGGAGGAAGGAGTTGCCATTTCATCTAAGTGTGGCTTCCAGCACCTGGCATCTCATGTTGTCTCACAGTTGTTCTTGACTTTTCTTTATTGCATTTTTTCCTTTGTTGCATTGGACTTTCCCCCCCCCTATATATATATATAACAGTAGATCCTGAAAGTTCCAGCCAGTGTTATTTCTTGAGGAGGGTGGGTATGGTTCTTCTCAGCCTGAAGAATTTACGAGCAGAACAGGCAACATGCGTAGGAAATAAAGTATTCCTCTTGCTGGCCTACGGGGAGAAGTGATCTGCCAAAGATCACGGAGAGTTTAATGCAGAATTAAAAATTGGACACAGATAATCCTAGTCCCCGTTTATGACTATCCCCCCCAAGACCAACTCCTCTTCAGTGACACGCTCCTTAAAAAGAGAAACAGAGAGACTGCTGAACCAAAATGCAGCACATCAGTCAACCCTCATAACCTTGCCCTGTGAGCTTTCTGGGGAGGCTGCCCTAAACCTGCCAGGACTTGGTAAGTTAAGTGAGGATAGTGACCTGTTCACTTGTAACTCCTGTTGTTCTTCCCTGGTCCGGTTACAGATTTTTTTTCCTCCTAAGGCTGTTTCCATAAGAAGGAGTGTGGGGAGAAGGCTTATGTGGACACTGTATTCTCAGGCTGAAATAGAAAGGGGTAGAGCAGTACGTGCGTGGGAGGCTGCAGAGCCGTTAATTACTCCCTCCTCCAGCCTCCAAAAGGGCTGTACTACACCTGCCTTCTACTGACTGCTATTATATAGCAGACAATAACAGACTCCAGAATCTGGAGGACTGCATCACGAGTTATCACACTTTTGGTGTTCTCACATTCCCATTTCCACAGCATTCCTGTTCCCATTTGTCTGCTGCAGCTGTAACTGGCAATAATTAGTGCTGGCCTTAATGTCAGGATAATAGATTATTAGGAAATTGTTGGTACATTTTATTACGACAGCATTGTTTTGCAATTTCGGAGCTCCTTCCTTTGAATATGTAAAAGTAATTTCAGCTTTTGCTACCAGAGGTGATAAAAAGCTAATAATAACACTGCAGCATCTACTGTAATTTAAGAGCCTGTTCCACCAAGTTGCACCTAGCTTTAATTTTCTTATGGAGCTGTCAGCCAAAACCAAGCCTGTGATCGAAGAGAAATTTATCAAGCAACTGAGCCGCAATGTGGGGAGTAAATGCAGGTGCTGTGCTGACCAGTTCACTTTAGACCTCTGTTATGAATATCATTAGAACCATGAGGAGGCATTCCAGACCCAGGCATTAATTCGCTGTCGTAGGTGCTGACATTCTGCCTTTTCAAAGCGCGGTGTTTGCATGACAGTCTAGGGAGAAATGGACAGGTTTGACTTCATATAATTGACGTGGGGAAGCAGAAATAAACCTTCTAGCCTTCTCTTCTCCTGCTGCTCTCTTCCCAAATATCTGGGTTGAAAGTTCTCCCCAGCAGCTCATGGTGGGAACGGACTCAAAAACTCACTTGGCTGTGGGTGCAGGAGGTGGATGAGCATTGATCCCACTCTATTAGAAACTGGGCTACTATGATTTACAGGACTGGTCTGGCCAATCTCTCCCTTTTGTTTTCACTCGGAATCCCCTCCCGGGGGTTGCGCGCTCCTCCGGTGCGATGGGCTCGGACATGCGCAGGGCTTGTGGCTGTTGGTTGGCCACGAGCACGTCCCCTAAGGAGCAGAAGTCCTGTGGCACAAGCCCGTTGTGTCCCCGGGCACTAGCACCTTGGCGTTTGCAACGGCAGCCCTCTCTGCCCAGCCCTGAGAGCTGCAGGGCTACAGGGCTGGGATCTGAAAGGTGCCGGGGCAGCTCAAACGCAGGCTTCCTCCAAACCAGCCTAGCTCCCTTGGATGGGAGATCAGCCTGTTGAGCTGCCCTCCCCTTCCTGCAAGGCTTTCTCTGTCTGGGGAGTCTCTGCATTTACCTTTCAGACAGCGCTGAGCTGTGATTCTGACAGGAGATGAGGAGGGTTCAGTGGCACTGGCAAGGATTCCTTATCATGCTGGTAATTTGCAATCAGGAAGACCGAGCCCGTGTCAGATCGAGAGGACAAAACCAGAAAGGCGTCTCTGTGAAGCTGATGAACTTTTTTTCATCCTTTTAGCAGGACAATAGGAAGCCTCAGCAGACATTTAAGTAGACCTTGCTGGTAGTGTTCATTAGAGAGCAATAGCATGCAAGGGCACCAATAAATAGTTGCACCTTTGGTCAGATAATCCCTATGGGCCCCATATGGCAAATCCTTTAGGCTCGGGAGGGGGAACCAACAGCTGGGGTGCCAACACAACTTGAATTTGTGTCAGATAACCTGGTAATAACCTAAAAAAGTAACAATCACATTGCATTGCCCCCGTGTCATTGCTGGCTAAGATTAAGGTGTGCTTTCATGCGTGACTCGCCACATGCATTCGAAAGGCAGATAGGGGAGGTTTCCCGTCCCTAAATGAGATGAGAGTGACAGTTTTGACTCTCTCTTTTATCCTCAGCCAGTCTCTCTAAGGAATAGCATCGATCCATATGAGTATTTATGAGGAGGGCAGTGCTGCCTGAGCGGCACGCGCGGCACTGGGTAGCAATCTGCGGTTAGATCTTTGAGGTGAAGATAACCCAAAACGCTCTGAACATCGAGGTCAAGTAGTTTTCATTATGTGCTTTGTTTACGTCCTGGAGTTGTGAATTTAACAGCAGTTAACGGGGATGGAAGTTCAGCTAAGGAAGTGGACTCAATTCCCCTGGATGGGCTGAGCTGTTTCCCTTCTCTCCCAGTAATCACGGCGCCTACAGCGACTCTGAGCCATCTTCGCTGACCCCGACAAGCCTCATCCTCGACAAGAGTCCCAGAAGGCTGCTCACAAAGCCTGCTCTGGCAGTCAGCTGCCTTCGCTAAGTACCCCTCTTGGCAGGACTGGAATATTCACGTGATACAGTGGCTGTATCACCATCAGGAGGCAGTGAGAAATAAAACAGTGTGGAATAATATTCATATGCCAGCGTGCAAAAGGCCGTCGCGTGCGTCAGGCTGAGGTTAGCTGAAGCCTTCAAAGACTTGAAGCACTCTGGAAAGCAGAGGGGGATGAGTGATGGGAAAGGAAGTTTCTAGCAATGGAGAAAGCTTTTAATTAGGAAGCATAAAGCCTTTAAAACACAGAAGGTAAATACTAGAACACGGCCAAGTTGCGAGGGTTGGTTGGTTGGTTTTATGAAGTTATACTCTGGGGGCTTGATTCACGGGTATTGAACATCTGGGCTTTTGCTCTGTTGAGACTGGAGTTTCATTTCTGTGCTAGTCTTCACACTGACACTTTTTTTTTCCCAGCACGCTCACTATATTTTTTTTTTTCTTTTGAATGTCAGTAGTAGACTGAATATAACTATCTCTGACTCGGAGAAAAAGATGTAAGAGGAAAAACTCATTTAACTCAGAATCTCTCAGCCAAAACCCTGGAGTGAGTAAGCAACGGGAACTCTGAGGAAACTGGAATAAAACATGAAATCTTTACACTGCTGAAATTTTTCCCTTAAAGACTAAAACGGGATTGAAAAAGTTCTCGAACTGAAGTAGGACCGAGGCTATTTTTATTTATTTCTGAGAAGAGAATTTTAAATAAAATGCCAGTTTGGCACAATTAAATCTCAAATCAGAACTGGCCGTGAAGAGCATCAGCAGCTACTCTGCTGTAAAGACAGAGAGAGAATTCAGAATGTGGAAAGGGTAAAGGCAGAATTTTCTAATGTATTATTTAACGCTTGTTATGTAGTGCATTAAGCAGTCACCGAGAGGAAAGCTTTTAAAAACCAACAGCCTCTCTGATAGCATTAAATCTTACCTTAGATTTTTGGTTAAGTCAATATTAAGAAAATAAACGAATTAATACATTTCAGTCTGCCCGATTTATAGACACCAATCAAGTTACAATGCTGGACATGGCCAACTGAAAGAGGGGAATAGATTTACCTGAGTGAGGTCTTAATTTAATCAGCTGGCCCCAGAGAGCTGAAGTCAGCAGGCTGGGATGATATAAGAGGCAGCAGAGAAGCAGTGCCTTTACCGCAGTGGAAAAGCAGAATGACAGTGATGGAAAGGAGTCTAGGCAGTATCAGAACACACCTATTTCCATGATTTATTCTTAATTTACTTTAATGACAGTCTTAAGGTTGTCCATTTTTCTTTGGAGTGTCCTCAGAATACTGATAGTTTCTAAACATTTAGAGCAGGGTTTTTTTCTCCCCCCTTCTTTCTGTCAGCTGGAACTGGGGATACGTCCTCTTTTTGCCAGGGAGAACCACGAGCTCGGCATCACGCTGCCCCTGCCCCACCACACACCTTGCCAGCCTCTGTCCCTTCTCCGCAGGCACCCCGGAGTCAGGTCTAGGAATGGGATTAATGCCAATATCACGATAAAGCGACGGAATTCATCGCGTTTCTCTTGCTGGCAAAAGAACAACGTGCACTTTCCCAATACAATGGCTCGGTTTTTATTATCGAGTGAGTTTATTGATGGTTGTTCAGAAGGACTGACGTGCAGACGGTGATCTCAGATTGCATTTACATTTCTGGAATACTTTCCATCTTCCCATTTTCGGCCAGGAACTCGCTTCTGTGATGCAGTGGGTTTGATTGTAGAACTGGACTGTTGTTTAAACCGCGCTACAAACCTAGGCCTTTTCCTTTCTCCTCTATGTGCACTGCATTCATTAATTCATTAGTATCACAAACCCTTTGACTTGGATCTGAATAATTACTGTTCATTTGTGAATTCTTCCAAGTAGGAATTTGGGGGTTTTTGCCAGGCACTCAGGTATGCTTGTATAGATTGATTACAAAATCCCATTATCAGATGAAATAGTGATTTTTTTTTATTTTTTTTTTTCCCCCACTATGCCAGTGAGAGGGTTGAATATGATCTCAGTAATAGTTGCAAATGGCTTGGGAATGTCAAGATAACTGGGGAACCTTATCAGGCATTTTCTCATTTAAAAAAACCCAGGTTTTGCAATAAGGACTATTACTACTACTACTGCTGCTACTACTACTACTACCACCACTACTACTACTTTCTTATGAATCTAGTCCTTTATATAAAAGATGCCCGGAATTGCCCTAAAATGCATCTGCAGGGAGAAAAAAAGCTCCAGTGATATTGTTCCATACGTTAAGAACAGATAATCCTTGTACTCACTAGAGAAAAACAATAAGACATAACTCAAAGCATTTTCTCTCAGTAGCCACTTTCTTGGCCGATATTGATGAACAGGGCATATGAGACACCTACACGTTTCCTCATGGCAGTCATCTTTCCTGACAGGTTGTTTGTACCGTATCAGGGACCACGTGTTGCTTTAAAGTTAAAGGCAGTGGCACAGCAGAAAGAAGGTGGGAAGTCAGCTCTTCCATTAACTCAGTATGCTCTCCGGTCTCCTCCTGCAGCAACTCAGCAACTTGATGAGTGTTTCACTGGGGTGTGTTACAAAGGCACTCAATCCTAGCATCGTGGTTTAATGCATGAGCCACTACCCATCCCGGGTGAAACTCAGGGTACTCTTCATGGGAGAAAAACCAGGTTCTGAGACCAGCCACGGCAATGCAGAATACCCGTTACTTTGCTGTGTCTACGAGTAGACAAGCAGAGCAGGCAAAGTCAGAGAAGACTTGCTGAGCAAAACAGTGGCCACGTTGGGTCCGACTAAACCATTAATACCAGTGCCCCATCAGTCTGCATGCAGAGTTCAGTTCTCCAGACTAGTGTACAACATGCTCCCGGCAGCAGACGGAATTTAAACGCGCTGTTTAAAAGAGGTGTGATTAATCCTGCATTTGCTTTCGTGTTTTCAGATATACTCAAGGACAAGAAAACTCATCCAGAAAACAGAAACGAACCAAAAGCAACTGTGAAAAAGATGGACACCACAACCACCACAAGCACTGTCAAGTCGTCCTCTAAACACAGTGTAACTGGAAATGGGAGCAATCCAGCCCCGAGTTCCTCCCTCGTTGTTTTTAGCGCCCTGGCAGTGCTGTGGCGTTGGCCACTGTAGCTCCATTGCCTGGCAGCCACTGTGCAGGAGTTTCTGCTTACTGTCACGTATACCTACAGCCTTACCCAACCGAAAACAAAGTTAAATGGCTCTCTAGTATGTGATATAGTAGAATAAAAATGAAACGGTACGCTGGAGTTGGCAGAAACCAAGTGTCATCGCTTACGGTGTCTGAAGATAGCCTTTGACAAAGCCCACCCAAGATACGGAGGGAATGATGACGAGGGTCTGAGCAGCTTAAGTTATGGGGTGGATACGATCGAAAATACAGAAATTGTGAATGTGTGCATTACTGGTTTTCTCAGTTTCATCCGCTGGAATCTGACTGGCTGGCTTTGTTCGTTTAGTTTTTCTGATAAATGATATGAATGACCAGCCTTCAAATTGAAGCCAACCCATACTTCATTTTTCTAGCAGTCAGCCAGCAAGCTGTGTCTACGGTTGTAAAGCGTGTTCACGTGGAGTACTCTCAACCAGCTCGATGAAATTCCTAAGTGGTCAAGAAGATCAAAGCATGTTTGAAACTTCTTCTCGCTTTTACTGTTTAGATTGTAGGAAGCAACATGAAAGCATATGGTGTGTCTAATACATCAAGTATAGTTGCCTTAACTATGGAAAAATGTAGAACCACTTTATTTACTGAGGGAGATAGATAGTGAGTTTCCCTGCCCCACAAAATGCTATTACAGGTGCTTAAGCATATGCTCAAGGCTCGTTGGATGAACGTCCAGCAATGGGAAACATAAATAAGCATACTAATGTTTTATCCAGTTGAATGCAACTCTGTACAGGGAAAAAGAAGAGGATTCAGATTAAACTCACTTTGCCTATGTGATGTTAAAGAGAAATCAACTTAAGTTTTTCCATAAAAGTCCCAGAGAGATAAATGGTTGGGAACTCCCATTAGACACTAACTAGATTCTGTGCATTGTGGATCTCAGAAATCAGCTGTTTCATAAACTGTGTTTTATTTAATTACATTTAATGTTGAAGATTTTGTATCACGCTAGGTGTAAATGTAAAACAATCTGAAATCTAGAACCTTCTCTGTTATGCCTCATCTTATTACCCTAGAAAATGTCCAAATATGCATTATAGTACAAGGTTGCTTTTTTTCTTTTTTTTAATCAATGATACATTGATGCATTTTAACTTTTGGATGAAAAAGTACTCTAATAACTTCTAATGGGTTAAGAGTTAATGTGTGTTTTCCAACAACAGTTTACAGTGCCATTGAATATATATATATATACACACACCAACAAAACTGTTTGAATGCAGTGATTAATCTGATAAATATATGAAACATTAGAATTGTTATATTTACTACATTTCATAGCTACTACAACAGCTTAATGGCCGTTTTCATGTTGTAGACGATTATTATGTACAGTTTTATAAGATTTAATGTAAAACACTTGCCTTTGTTTTTTTGTAAGACTTCTCTGTGATATTTAGAGCTACACAGCCACTGACATAACTCAAAAAAAAAAAAAAGAAAAAAAAAAAGAACCCTGTATATTACTTCAGGCATTTTATTGCTAACTTAGGTGATAAAAGACAGCCTGACTCAAAGAAGGTGCCATGTGCCAGTATTAGTACTGGATGTCGTATAAAAAGTGGCAGTAATGCAGAACAAGCTGACAATAAGTGAACAATAAGTGAACAAAGGCTCACTGCACTTGTATGTTTTCAGGTAGTATTAGTGAACACGCCTAATTTCGTTTGAAAAGGTGGGGCTTGAGTTTCTGTGTTAATTTGTGCCGTTGGATCATATTTACGGGCAGAAAGGTACGCTCAGAACCGTCGGCACGCCCAGCTGCAAATGCAGGGGCTCTAAAGTGAAGTTTTCTGAAAGAAAACTGGAGTTTTGATGTTGAAACAAGGAGGTAACGTGGAACTATGTCGTATTTGGATTTGGATTTTTCAAACTGGGTGAGGGTATTAATAGCCTTAAGCAGTGCTTTCCAGTCGCATCGGTGAAAACCTGGTTTCCCCACGGTTATTAAAACGGCCATCCTGTGTTTTCCAGGGTTGGTGAGCTGCACCAGGCTGTTGAGCCAGGGTTCAAAATGCTGCTTCTTGTACCCATTTGCAGGAGGTGTGCGGGTCTTGACGTTTGTACGGTGAAAGGACATCCGCCGTTCCTTGCAGTCGGAGAGGATCAGTTGTGGTGGCTGCTGTTAGGCAGCTTGGTGGCTGTGCACACACTTAGCCCAGCTCCTCAGGTAACACCAGTCACTCTGGCTTTGCTGGAGCAATTTCGTATCTGCTGCTAGTGAACCTGACCTCGAATTGAGTCTTCTCACGCTTAAGATGTTCAGTCATCATTCAAGCCAATGCATCTACGTTTGCTCATCTAAGTCTCCATCAAGATTCCTATGGATAGAGCCAGGGGTTGAGGGCTGGGCTCTGACACTACCAGAACTTGGAGTTCTCAGTTCCTGTCCCCTGCAGGGAGGGAACTTGAATTACCCAGGCTGAGGTGTCTTTCTGAGCTCTCTTCTGTAAAAGGTTTTGTGCTTTTAGCTCAGAGCGGTGATCCAGCTCACAGAGTATTTAGCTGTAGCAGAGGATGCTGCGAAATCCCTGCAGTCGGTTGTATGGAATAGCTCACCCAGGGGATTAGCTGTTGTTGCTAAATGTCATAATCTTGCTAAAGAAAAACCTTGAAAAAGCAAGTGTTTGGATTTTAGGGTCAGTCAGCAAATATTTGTGTGACGTAGGGTTCATCTCTGACGCTAAACAACGCAACCCTTTGGAAGTTTCTGTAGCAAAACTAGAACAAGCTCAGACTGTGGGATGAGATGGAATCAACTCGTTTCATTCAACCAATATTTTAATAGACACAAATTGTTACAGAAAAAAGGGAGGAGACTTCAGAGGACTCCACACCTATTAATATGTTTCACACTGATATACTTTTACGCTCTAAGAAGAGTGTTGGTCAAACCAGCATGAAATCTGTTCTTCATGTGCATCAAAAACGGCGCAGCTCTAAAGGGCAGTGCAGCACATTGTTCCTGATGATTTATGATTTACTTTTTTTTCCTCTCAGGATCAGTTGTATTTACATATTAAACAGTGTTTTCCACCAAAAAACAAATCTATACCAGCCAAGGCAAAACCAACGGGCTGTGTCAGACAAAGGAAGAATTTCTTTTCAGATTAATAAGGTACACTTTTTACAAAATCTTATTTTGTTATCCAGGACGCTGTAATTACAATGTAATTACAAAGGTCCAAATTCAAAGTACTTTGGAACTTGTCTATATAATCTCAGTGTAAAATAAGGTGCCAGCCTAAGAGCATTGCTGTAGCTTTGCCTGACGGTTTTGAACTGTATTTAGCCACTGCTTTTTGAATGTTTATTGTTTTGCCGTGACTTTCTTTTAATATTTTGCTGTGCCAGCATTTGTGAATGCCAGAGTAACTGCTGCCATACATTTGTGAGTAAATTCAGTCTGTGATTTTCTCTCAATAGTGATGCAGGCTTCATACCAAATAAGACAAAATTGCCATGGGCATAGAGTCAGTGTTTAGTGTTTCACTGCTATTTGGGCTCCAGGTTCATGTGTCACTTAGTCCCCTTCCTGGCTATGGAAGCATCGGGGAGAAGAGCGAATGTGGCTGGACACAAGCCTGTATGGCTGACATGTGCCAAGGGCAACCTCCAGCTGCCTTTTCTGAAGCCCTCAGCCCAGTGTTCTCAGCTAATTTTTCAAGTGGCTTTTACACCTCTCCAAATCAACGCATGGAGACTGGCCAGGCCAAGAGCAGCAGAGAATCCAGGGGCTGCATTTTCAGGCAACTTCACAGACACCTGCTATAAATTGTGCTTTTTTTTTTCTTTTTCTTTTTTTTTTTTTCCCCCACAATTTAGATGCTTTACAGAATCTGGCCTCTCATTTTCAACCTTGCTTTTCTTTTTTTTGGGGCTTGCATACTGCTGGTGTTATGCCCTGTCTTCTAGAGCACCGGGTGCTTTGCATAAGGAATTGCAATTCCGATCTCTCACTCGCTAATGAACCTTTTGAGGTACAAATATCTGCCAGAGCTTGATAAGAGTAACACAAATAATAATGTCCAGCTGCACTGACTTCAGAGGCTCTGTACATGGGTATCTGGCTATGAGATTCACATCTCTTTCATCTCTTAAATCAGATCTGTATTTAATATATCCCTATTTCCTTTTGTTACCAAGACTGCAACGTATATAATCATTTTAAATTTGACTTTCTAATCCCGTATGGGTCTTCTCGGTATTGTCCTAATGGATGTTGTGTGTGCAGACTTCATTTTAATGTTAGATGAGCCTTTTTGCCCAGATTTACTGAGCCATTCTTATTCACTATTGCACATGATTAGGTTTAAGCAAGATTTGTTGAAGTGAAAGGAGCTGAAACACACATTAAACTGAGATACTGAGGAGGGGAAATAAAGTATCTTGATATTCTTGATTTGGACTCTTCACATTAAACAGATCTGAAGGTTGAGCTGAAACTGCAGTCACAATTTCATAACTAGGATGGTGTCAGGGGGATTTTAGCCTTGTATGGAAAATCAATAAGGAGTCTACCCATTTTTTAGGGGGAAATGAGTTGATATACATGCTTTCCTCATGTCTCTGCACATGGGTAAATTTAGGCCTGTAGAAACAGGACACACTCCCTTCAAATGTATCCTGCACATTGAGCATCACAGCATCAGAAGTACTTCCTGTTGCACCCAGCCAAAAGCAGGAGATGTTTATTTTCATTTACACCCTTTCACTGCTTGCAGTGCTTCTTGCAGTGACATACAGCGAGTGTGTTAGTGAAAAGTGAAACATCTTACACTCATGATAGCTGTGATATGCAAAAAGAACGTGAAAATGTCTTCTTCCTATGGCCTCAGGAGTCCAGAATTACTCCCAGTACTGAATTCTCTTCTGGGTTCCACTGTCACTCTCTAAATAACTACATTTGAATTATATTAAATATGAAGCCACAAAAAAAACCCCTAATACTGGCCAAGGGATTGTAATAAATAGAGAGATATCAAGCTCAAGAGAAGTATCCTGCATTTAAAGTAGAGGATGCTTCTAGGTAAGAAATCTGCTCTGGACTAGAACAACTTTTCAAGTGCCTCTCCCCTCCCCAGGTTCATCCCCATCCCCTTCCACCTCCATGCAGCATAATATGGAGGCTGGGGCACTGAATTCAGGAAAGAGAATTAGAACTGTAGCTGCCTGGTGGCATCTCCAAGTGTCTTGCTGGAAGGGGACCTCCCTTTGCTGGTGATGAGGAATGCATTGAAGTGCAGGTGCAGTTGCTGAAGTTCTTCTTCAGCAAAGAGCCACAGTTGCTGCAGCTTTCAGAAAAAGGCTGCAGGACACAGATTGGAAAGCAGTATGTTTGTGTTCCTCCCATATCACTGAGATCAAACTCAGTGCTTAAAATAGACTGGTTTAGACATTCTGGTTCTTATCAGCACTACCATCGTTTCCCCTGTGAAAATCATGTAACACCCTTTTGAGACCAGGGCACATAAAAGAGAGGCCACTGATGCTTTCACGAGGAGCATAAAGTATTTCATTAAATAGCCAATAACAACCACATTTGTTGGTTTTTTCTTTCTGTTTCTGTGCAGAAAAGTATTAATACCACCTTGCAAAATTATGTATTTTGCACTTAATCATTTCAATTAATCTTTCAGTGAATTACCCAGTACTTTGTAATTATAATACTTGCAGCTAATTTAGCATCATCCTAAAAATCATTCAATGCATAATATAAGCAATTAACATTTATTCTTTTTTTTTGGTTTTTTTTTCCTGTTGCAGGGGGATATATAAATTATCCTCAGTGGCCTTTCTGTATACCTAATTAGCACCAGTTTCAATTATTCTACAGGCTGTGGACATTGCATTTGAAAAAATAAGTACTTTGCTAGTTTTGTGACCCCTTGCAAAAGCACAGTTGTAAAAATTACTTTTCAGGGGAATATGAAAACGTGTTTTCATACATCTTCTGAGTTTATGAGCTAGGCTAGGCTTTTAGGCTATTGCACCTAGAATAGGTACTGACATTTTTAATGCAGTTAAAATGCAAATAGTCAGATACCTCTTTCTCATAATTAAGTGCAGTATCCTAGAGCTGTAGCCTGGTTTACTAAGTAGTGAAAAAGGAAAGCACTACGACATCAAGAATATAGATCCTGGTGTCACTTTCACATTTCTGTACGTGCATATACAGTTGGGAAGTTTTACTAATCAGAGACCATCAAAAACATTGCAGTGCTGGAGTGTCAAGGATACCATGTTAAAAGTTGGGGAAATGAAACCAGTTTCCTTCTGTGTCCCAGGTAAGCTTCTAGGTAAATGGTAACTTTCTACTGAAATGCAGAGGATATTGAGAAAGATCATTTGATCTTTCTGAAAAGGAGATCTGAAAAAAACCTTTTTAACGGGAACGCCCATATCAAATATTTACAGCCTCCAGAGATAGGAAACGGGGGAATGAGAAAAAGACTTGAGACTTTTCTGCAGGTAGGAAATGTTGTGGCAGACCCGCAGCTCCTAGAAATCAGCGTGGCTCCTTTGATTTCAGTTTAAGCACGTAACTTCACCCCAGCGCAGCATCTAGCCCAAGAATGTGAATGCCTTCCCATCTTTCTGCAGGTGCAGAAAAATCAAGAGTAGCTGCAGCGATTACAACATTTGCGTAACAGTTTTACGTTGCTGATCAGATAGTATCTTCATGCCTTTAAAGAAAATCTATCACACGTGGGATGCCATAAGTCTTCTGGTGTTTCCCCTTTGCAGGGAGCACGGCAGGGGCCTCCTCCAGGAGCAGGCAGCATGAGCTGGGGCTCCGAGGAGATGCTCACACTGTGAGTATCTCTCCCGAGGGGAGAAAATCTTTCTTGGAGAAGGTTTGCTGATACAGATCAAGCCTTGAGGCAGATTTGAGTTTGGTTTTTCTGTTTCATGTTAAAACGTCGGATCCAGGCCTTAAACTGCCCTCGGAAACTTAACTTTGAGACTCAGTGGAGGGAGCTGATTGTGGCTTTGATGTTTTCAGCAAAGCTTAAGCAGCAAAGAAGCTAGGCAGCCACGTTCTGCTTCAGCTTCTGCACCTTTGCATTCACTTTCAGGTAAAATTACCTGCAAGTTTCCAGGTTAGTGCTGACAAATTTGTGAGTGACTGCAGCCTGCTGTTCTTCTCTGGGGGAGAAAGGAAATTTCCTCCTAAAGAGAGAACAAAAAGAAAGCTCTTTACTTTTATTTAAACTTATGATAAAGATCCAGCTTGGAAGGAAACCAAGACAGGATGCTGGGCCTCACAGAGACATAGATTGCCCCGAGTGGGGTTGGTCTTGATGCACGTAGTGATAACAGTGTCAGAGTCTTGTCTGCTCGTCATGAAAGAGGATGTCCACCCTTTGGCTCTTCTGGGGGGCTTGAGAAAAGCTAGAGTTTGTGTCTCAAAGATGAGAAATGGTTTATGGACAAGTCCACAAGGCAGTGAAGAATGCAGTAGGACATTTGGTGGTGGTCTCGTTGGAGAATGAGCAAATGAACAGACCTGAGCTTTTGCATTAGGGATGAGCAACTGAATTGAAACCCACTCCCAAAAGACTGCAGTTGCATATGGGAGCAGGCTGATGCAGCAGCAATACTACATATAAAGTGTTTATTGTGTCCCACTTATTATATGGGGCAGTGTTAGAACACAAACGGAAGCCAGTACACTACACCTTGCCTAATACAACCACTGACTGTACTTGGATACCAGAACTAATACAGTATGAATGTTTACAGTACACTGGGGTAGAAAGTCTAGTAAAATATGTGCTTTGGCATTTAGCTTTTTAAATAATTAGTTTATGGCCTCCTAGTCTTTTTTAGTTCATTTTATGTTACAGGAATTAATAGGCCACTTACATTTGTATTTTACATTAGTTGCATCATGGGTATTTTAAGTTCCAAAATAGATTGGTTTTGCCCTAAGCTGTATTCAAGCTCTAATAATTATTTCTGTTTCCCAAGCATGTGTTTTATTTGCAGTATATCTGCTTATATTTTTATTGAATAAATTGGTCAGCTTTCTTCAGCTTGTTTTCAGCATTGAATACGGTACAGGCAATTTAAAAAAAGCAGTCTGAAAACAATGTCTTAAAAGAAGAACAAGGGTACTTTGAAGAGTTAAACAGTGTGTTTTGTAAAGGACAGTCAACTATGAATGGGAATAAAAATCAATAATCCACAGCAGGAGATTGTTGTCATCTATTAGAATTTTTGTGTTTTTTCCTGAATATGTCTCATCGTCTTTGTTGTAAGTTACAAAGCTGATAAAATCCTAAATAAAAATATTTTAATCTGTTCAGATGACGCTTGGAATAAAGGACACAGACCTTGAGAATTGCTGAGGAACTCTTAATATTTTGGTCATAGTCTAGCAAAGAAAGGTCTGTTCCTTCAGCAAAAACTACTTTCCTGCTCTTCTTCCTTGCAATAAATACAGTGAGAGGTAAAGGTGCCTACCTGCTCTTCTGGGACCTCTCAGTATTACTGAAGAGACACAAGACTTGCAGCAGTCTCCTGGGGAAATGCCAGCACACCCCCACACAACAGGTAAGACTTGTCCATCACACTTCATTCCTACATAAGCAGTCGGGTCTGAGTTTGCCACTGACCTAGGTCTTGCAATAACCCTGTGCCATATGAAAAGCCTTGCCCTTGGTTTTGATTAGGATCACGTTACTTTTCTGCCTTCATATTGGGCCAGTGCAGCAGCAGAAGGAAACTCTCTGCTGTTAGCTTAGTGTTTTCATCGCTTGTCAGTTATGAGCTTTGCAGTTTCTCTTCTAGGGGGAAAAAAAAAACCCTAATCTGGTAGTTTTCTGTCAGATGCCGATTATTGTGGTTGTGCCTCTACCACTTCCTAAAGCGACGCAGCAGAGATCTTTGCTCTTACAAGCATTTGTTAAAGCTGCTTTTCATGAGCTCCTCTTCACTGCTCTGTCAAAACAGCTGGGTTTTTTCCTGCTTAGAAGTCGGTGGGAAAGACATTGGCTGCTTTATCTATTTCCTGTTTTAGTAGTAGTTAAGAGCTCCTGTTGTAGTATTCCTGAATGAGTTGAATGAACCACACAGTATCATGCTCAAAGTATTCCTGTGTTGTGTTGAAATGACTGTGTACCTGCAATCTACGTACCCAGGGTTTTCTTACTCATTTTGTTTTCGATTGCATGATGATTTGAGTGTCGCCTCCTAAAAGCATCCATGAATCCAGCTTTCCTCGATTCTCTCAAAATGCTTCCTATTTGAGGTCTGGGAATTGCATATGGCTCATCTCACCATCTATGGAGAGTGCTTTTTTGCTAATAGACTCATTTTTGAGCCAGCTCCAAAGATAATAGCCAACAGCTCTTCTCTGCCTATGGTAGAGGAATGCTCGTTCTCTGAAGTGCTGCCTCATAAAAGCCTTTTAAGTTTAAGGATTTTACATTCATTCTCTAATTAAGCAGGTGTCTAAATCTGTGAAGCTGCTTCATTCTGAAATCCAACCTGCCTCCACTTCAAAGGATGTTGTTTCTTTTCCCAGTGATGTTTTTTAAAAGTGCTTCTTTGACGGTTCAGATTTGTAGGGTTATTTAAAGGCTTTGCCTCTGACCTGACTCTGTACTTACTTTCCAAAAATATACAGAATACATCAGGTCTGATGAGATGCCCCAAGGACGTTCCTTAATAGTGGTGGTCATATCTTAGACTGAAGATCTTTAATTGCATTAACTAGCCCTACTGCTTGAGTAATGACAGAAGTGGTTGCAGCCCTATATGATCCATTTCATGATTCTCCCATCAAAAACCCAAATCTTTCCTCTTGTCTTGTTTTGGTTGGTTGGGTTTGGTTTGAAGCAATATGTCAGTTTGGCTCTGAAAGAATTTGTCATGCCCAAGCCCTGGATAAAAGAGTGAATTCAGCCTGGCTTATCCCAGGGGTTCCAGCTCTAAATATAATCACTGACTTACCGGAATGATGGTTTGCCTTATGATATTGAGAGAGGCAGTGTGACTTTAGTGTAGGAAGTCTTCCTACACTTTAGCTTCACATCTGAAAACAAACAGTCTGGTTTTAGAAAGAACACTTGCAAAATCATTATTGACTCGGGAACCCAACATTAACTGCCACCATCCTAAAAGAGAACACTGAAAATGCTCCTGCTTGTGTAAGGAAAAAAGACAGGTTTTCTTTGTGTTTGTTATGTCCTCGAGGAGATTCAGAGTTAACTTTAGAAGAAAGAAGGAATTCCAAAAGCAGCAGAAACCCATGTCCTACACCTACAGGTTTATGTCCTACCACCACAGATTACTACTTTCCTGTGTTGTGTGTTTTCAAGAAAACAACATACGGATGAAAGGAATTTGCCAGAGTAAGCAGGAGAAGATTACACCAGATGTGTGAGCCCCCTTTGCTCACGGTGGCTACTCAGTACTTACTTCTGGTCTTTTGGCTCCACAGTTACTAGTGCAAGGTAATACCTATAACTTGAAACCCCCCACAGAGAAGACATTCCTTATAAGGTTGCCTCCCCTTGTTCTGCAGACCTTAGGGATGCTGCCCAGAAGCCCCTAGCACATGAAAGAAGGGAGAGATGTTTACATTGATCTTCCTCCACCCAGGAGCAAAAAGGGATGGTTTAGGCCTGAAACAACCCTTCAGTTTCAGAGCTATCCTTTCAAAAATTAGGTATTTTTTCATACTACCCATTATTTGTTGATTCAGGGAAGTGCTGGGGCAGCAGGAGTCTGCTCCCTTTATTGTATTTCACAAACTGTTATGGTGTCTGCCCTCAGTTTTCTCAACCAGAAGTAAGCAGACTTTTCTAGCTGCAAAAATCAATATTTTTCATTACAGAGTAACTCGGTCTGCAGAACTAGAAAGTATCCTAGTCCTGTTGGTCTAAAATGTGGATTTCCTCAGATATTTCAGGAACTGGAAACTGCAGAGAGTGGCAGTGGTTTTGCTTTTCCCTGGAAATGCTCCCTGTGCCCTACAGCTGGTATGCACTGCTGTGCTTCTCCGGAGTGTTCAGCTCATGGTCACCTCCTATCACTTGCCTTTCCTTTCTCAGTTCCACCTTAAACTGGATGGAAAAATTCTTAAGACACATTTAGTGCATCAGTTTCCTCAGGGCATTTCTTTAATTTAAGGAAAGGTGCAGAGACTCCAATTAACCTCAGATGAAGAGACCCATAGTTCATTGTCTGTCTGGGAAAATGAACCTCAGGGAACGGTGCTCTTACACTGCAAGTGCATGTCAGAACCACCGTCAGAACCCCTGCTTTTGGCTCCTACTCTGACACGTAATCTATTAGAACAGTGTGAACAAACAAGTTCATTAACCTCCCATTTTTCCTCCTTGCAAAGAAAAAGTTCTATTTACCATGGATGAAATCTCTAACAAAAAAAAAAAAAAAAAATAACAAAATCTCAACACAAATTAAGAAGAAGAGCATGTGCTAACTTTCTACAGAGTAGTAACTACCCCCACCTTTTCTTACAGGCAGAACAGGGATTCTCCAAAGTAAATGCACTGGTATATACTGGCTTTCTAATGTTACAGGGTTACATTCATACTAATAGATATGCAAGTAACTAAGAGTAGCAGCTTATTTTGTCTGGACAGAAAGTCAAAAGTAGAAGACTGGTATTTGCACAAAATCAGCTAATAGGAAGAGTTTTCCTCCTGTTTGATGCTGCCTGCTGACTGCTGACCACTACTCCCTGGGCAAAGCAGAACCTTGGAGTGTGCTTCACTGGGATAGAAACATATAGCAGCACATGGAACAAAAGAAAGACTCAAACCTGGACTGACTGAAGAATGTAGCTGTCAGAGTGCCACCTGCTTCGTCCCAGTAAGAGCTACGTCCAAAACTGAGATCTCCAAACTATTTTCCTAATACTGGCGTGAAAGGTGGCCCCGGGATCATGCAGGGCACAGCTAGAGGATCATTCTCCCTTCGCCTTTCTTCCACGCTGTCAGTCAGGAGCCATCTCCATCCCTCCTGTGACTCAGTGCTCAGCTCTGCCCCAGAAATGAGGCTTGTCTTGCAGATGGACAGATCAGCAGGAGTCTCACGCTGTTACCTCTTTGTCTTTCCATGTATAGGCACCTGGCTGTGCAGAAACACGGGTATGTATCAGCAAGTTTCTTCAGGTCCTTAAAGGTTTTATGAGAAAAGCTGGTTCATCTGATGGGCTCCCAAGGGATGGTTCACAGAGCAGATTCAAAAAGGAAGAACATATTTTCTTGCCACTAAAAAAGAAAAGAAAGGAAAAAAAAAGAATCTGTCTCTCAGTAGAAGCATTTAAGACACACCTCAGCCTCCCATTGCTCAGGCAGTTCCTTGCTAGATGTTTCTGGGTACATTTCTTGCTTCTTGGACAGCAGAGGGCCGTGGATTCTCACAGAGTGTAAGACAAGAGACAGCAGTTCTCACTGTTGCCTTCTTATGTTCTCCTGAAAAGGACCCAGAAATAACTTATGGCTGTGATTTAAACAGCTGCAAAATCAAACCACTGTGGAACATTTGAAACCAGCCAGCTCCAATGGATGCTCACCTGTGGATACCTCAGATTGTAGTCTCCAACATATCTAGGACTTGCTCTAGGGAAAAATAAAGAGCATTTCTGATAGCATTTCAGGGAGCTGCAGAAAGCTTCACAGTGTCTGAGTTACAGACTCTGGGTTAGATATAAGAAGGCTTAATTCATCACTTAATAATCTCAAGGCAGTGATTTAATAAATGACTTTAAGGTGCTTCACTTTAACGATGGTATAAGATGGTACTTTGTGCTGTCACATGAGCAAAGGTTGGTGAACTGTCAGTCCTCATTACTTGGGCAAATGTTCTTTTGAGAACTCCCAAATGACTTCGTGGTACGAGGAAATGAGTACATGTCTGTAATGGTTACCTTCAAAAATCAATAAGCATGAAGTTTAGAAAGAAGGCAAATCAGCAAATGGAAGGAATCGTAATTAAAGAGATGTGAAAAATGAAGAGCTGGGTAGGGGGGAATCATTACTTTTTTGAGTTATCACCTTGTCCCATGAGAGAAGAGTTAAGCATTACAGTTTTTGAGTGGACTGGTGGCCCATCTCAGTCTAAAATAACCTATCCCAGAAAACAAAAAACAGAAAAGACAAAGGATATGCAAGAAAGTACAAAAACCCCACAAACCCATAAAGGAGAATAATGGAATCAGTCATGCGTTGGGTACATTTCACCTGCCTCTGGGATTTAACTTTATGCTCTGAATTTGCTGTGACAGTAGATCTGGAGCCCCCTGCATAAATATACATCCTTGTACCACCCTGTGCAGTGCACACTCTGTTCAACAAAGTTCTCTATTTTTTCCTGAACTGTTGTGAGACCCCAGCCTGGTTTTGATACCCCTTTTCCTTTCTAAACAGTTGTGTTTCTCATATTGAACTGCTTTGCCATTTTCACTCCTGCTCCTAGATCCAAGCTGTCTTCCAGAAAAGAATTTTTTTAATTCTTGTGCTCTGAGTTAGAATAACAGTAGAGACTCATTAACCTTCTGCATGCTATTTACTAATCACTGCATCTTTATAATAGCCTCTCATTAAAATAATCACTCTAGATCTTTTTTCAGTTCTCTACTAAGAGTAATTTCCCTCTTGTCTCTTATCAATATTTAGCACCTGTCTTTGAACTCTGGTATCTGCTCTACCTTTTCTTTTCCTTCCTAATGGGAGGTCTAGAAGTGAACAAAGTCGTTCAGGAAGGAGAGCACTACCAGCTTTTGACAGTAGTCTTCATCTAGGCTCTTAAGCAGGGTCCTAGAGCGTAGGCACAGCAAGTGTAAAGCAGCTGAAATACTCCTTCCACTAAGCAACAGAATAAAAACAGTGGGATTTTTTTTTTCCCCAGTTTCAAGCTCTCACTTCATATTCATCAACGCCAAATTCCAAATATTTTTTTCCCCTGGCCTTAGGCTCTCTTAACTATTTTGAAGGGGAGTAGAAGGAAAAAAAAACCCCACATGAGAAAGGGCAGCAGATCATAATAACAGAAGAAAGCAATCAAATTGCATAAAGTCATCTTTATTCATTTGTTTGTCCTGACTAGGGAAAAAAAAATATGTTTGGGCTGAATAAACTAAGCAGCAATTTGTAAAATGTCATTCATGGGGCAAACTGGAGGTTACTCTCTGACACCAGAGAAGAGGCACAGTTACAGTGCAAAAACATTCTCAGATTCTGCTCCCGTTACAGGAAAAGGAAAATTCACGGCCTGTCAGGAAAATTCACAATACTCAGGAAAACAGGAATTGAACGCCTTCATTATTGAAGGGTAAATATTTTCTCTTCAGACTAGTACTGTTTGGTCCTATGTTAGGCTTTGCCTTTTCTTTCCCACCTTCGTTGCAGTACAAATTACAGAGGAACAAACTGATCCTTCCACTCTGAGGGAAGCTGAGAGTACACTTTGCCCATCAGCTGAGGTGGAGGCTGAAGTTTTTCTTTAACCCGTGTTTGAGTGTATAAAGAACACTCAAAAATGACTGTGCTTTTACCAGAGAGAGCCTATCCATGGGAAACTGAAAAGTGGTGCCTGTTGGAGCTTATGGCCTTTGTGGATGATGACTAATTGATCAATGAAAAAAACAGATTACACAGTCTTCCAGTTAATGAATAAGTGGCTTTTTTCCTGTCTGGGACCTAATGAGAGAAGGATCCCCAAGAGTCATCTGCTGAGGAAGAAATGGGCAGTATATATAGTATAATGATGTGAATTCAATACCCACACAATTTATTTTAAAATACATCTGTGCACATCCTTTGAAGATATCCTCTGGAAGAAATTCCTTTGTAATCTGTCTTGTTCCACTGGGGTTGGCAAACATCTGTGTGTGCAGCAGGGGAGAAGACAGGAGGGGGAGGTGGATTTATTTTATCAGGTTTTCGTTAGGGAGGTTTAACCTTCCTTAGAGTCTTTCAGCTTCTCTTCTTCTCTTAATGGCTTCCCTCAGACATTTCCCTTTTTAAGCAGCCCTACTATGTGCAAACGTCCACATTTGACTTCGATGTTTAAGTCAGTTTATACCAAGGGTTATTCTAACACCAGGTAGTTGGACCAAATGCACTTCCATTTTAAGGCAGATACACGTACACAAACCCCTTTAATCTTGCTTCTCATCCTTCTCCCAGATGCACTAATGAGTGGAGGTTTGCAACGTGAAAGCTAAATATTATTGGTTTATCTTCTGCTCCTTCAGCCATAAACTTTCTTGCTTGCTACCAAGAAGCAGAGATAACCCATGGAAAGAGGTCACAAACCCCAGCAAACTGTTGTGTTGATTTATTCCTAGATACGAACAAAATAATTTATTTGGAAGTAACTTATTGGACAGTTGGAGCATGTGGCATTTTCTTTATTCTGAGAGAAGATAGGAGATGATGAACAGAGAAAGAGAGAAAGAAGATATCCAAGACAGTGAGCAATGGCAAAATGACTGGGCAGTGTGAAAAACAAAAAGAAACAGGGGAAAGAAAGGCTAGCTGAGGAAACTGGAGCAAAAAATGCTGGTGGAAAAATACCTAGTAAACTGATTTCCAGAACTAGGTTTGCCTTTTCATACTAAATCTCACAAGAACATCAACAAACACTGGAATAATTAAAAGGAGCTTATATAGAGCAGATGTACAGACCCTACTGACACTCAGTTGGAATAGTTTCAGTCTGCTGTATATGAAAAAACACATTTAAAGCGTTTGGCCTAACTTGGAATCGTCTCCTGTGGTCTTACTGGAGTGACTGTCAACTGGAGAAGAAAAAGGTTGTTTTTAATAATGTTTGGGGCTGAAATATAGATTAGGAAACACAGACTGGCTTTCACCGCTCTCCAGAAATGTCACCTGTCCCTCTGAGCAGCTGGTCAGAGGTTGTGGAGTCTCCTCTGGAGACTTTCAAAATCTGCCTGGACAAGTTCCTGCAAAACCTGCTTTAGCAGAGGAGGTTGGACCAGATAATCCCCAGAGGTCCCTTCTAACTTCTGCCATGCTGCGAAGCTGTGTGATTCTCTGACTCTGTAATGCACAGGTGCCTGCTTTGGACCTTCCATGAAACTTTTCCTTGCGGAGCTGGATGCCTTTAATAGTTACTAAAGACAATACAACTGCAACGGAAAAGAAATTCAGTTAAAAGTAAGTACACAAGAGCCAAAAAGCAAACAGTACAGAAATTAAGAGAGAAAACAGCAAAAGAGGAAAAATACACTTCACGTTAAGAAACAAAACAAAGAAAAGAAAAAATAAAAGCAGGTATGTTTTACTTCCCACAGTACCAAAGAGATTTCAGGGCAAGCAATTTCCCTCTCCCCAGGAGTACTTCATGAAAGGTATGCTTTGATTTTCGTGGCTTTGTGAAATCTTAGGTAAATGAAAGATGTCTCAAAGGACACGTGCACGCTCCTCGCAAGGCACCGAGGTTGCCTTCCCACTGAAGGCTTTCCCTCCAACACCCAGCCCCAGGGAAAGCACTGTCCCAGAGGCCAGGACAGGGGGGTACATGGCCCTATGATGGGGTGGCCACGTCCCCATCTCAGGGGGCCAGATTATGGCTGCGAGCACAACTCTTCATCACGTCAAAACAGACCCCGTGTGAGGCAGGGGTGTCAGTGACAGGAGCGTGGAGGGGCTCCCATCCCCCTGCTCCATCCTCGGGGGGCGTGAGGCAGGGGAAGGGCATCCGAGCTGCCCGGCACCTGGAGCTCATCCACGCACCTGCAGCTGCTTCCCTGCCAACCGAGCCTCACCTGGGGCTCCTCGGGTCCATGGGGGCTGTGCCTCGCACCTCTCCTCAGGCACGGGACCACTCCAGCCTCCTGCTGCTGAGAGGGAAAGATGGAGATGCCCCATCTGGACAGCAAAACGTGAGTGGGGCTGCGAAGAGGGGAAGCCCGGCTGGGCTCAGGCAGGCGTGGGTTGAGGGCAGGAGGGAGCAGCGGGGGAGCCTCCCTCCCGTCGGGGCTCTCGGTGCCCCCCGGGGTGGCTGGGTCTTGGCTGGTTTGGGTTTGTTTGGTTTTTTTCCCCACTCAGGGCAGGGCTGGGCTTCCCATGCTGTCACCAGGCCAAAGCCCATCCCTCCCCGCTCAGCTCATGGCCAGTTGGCTTCTCCGTGCTGTCAGCCCACGGCTACTTCTGACCGGGGATGTTCAGCCTTGTGCGGCTTGTTACCCACTGTAAGAGGCCGTGGTTGGACTTGGCACCTGCTGTATTCTGTTGCTGGCCTTAAGAAATAGGAATATGGGAGTAATGTCATTAACCAACCTCCTGTTGTGTCTCCCCCTGCTCTGCTCGGCCCCCCGGTAGCAGCCACGTAGGACACGCAGCGGGCAGCCCCAGGGGACGAGCCCTCGCCCCGCGGTTAAGCGAGAAGAAGTGTGAATTTTCCCTCCTAATTACTTCATTTCACTTTTGGGTTTTTTTTTTTTTTTTTTTTTCCCTACTGGGAAATAACTGTACTTTAAAGAACGTGAATAATTAGACCATTGTGCTTGCTCCGCTGTCCTGGAGGGCAGGAAGGTGACTGCCAAGGGGGAGGCTGGGTGTGGGGAGCTCGTGTGTTATCCCTCAATTCCACCTTTCTCTCCAAAAACAGCTAGCAAAAATAGCCCCCCTCCATCCCATGGCCTGGGAGATTTACTGTTGCACTCTACTAAGGATTTTTTTTCCCCCCCTCACTTTTCACCACAGACAAACTCATTACTTAAACATGAGCAAAGCAGAAGCATGAATAAATATAAAATATCGCGCTGTGCGTAGGTGAGTTGTAAAAGCACTGTTGGGGATGTGTTGTTCCAGCTCTAAACCTAGCATGAGGAAAATTCTCTTATTCTCATGAATCAAAAGAGGTGATGCTACATCTCTCTTGTACCGCATCTCTCTGATTTCTGAGACCTTGGCCATCAGTTGGCATCTGTACTTACTGCTTTGAAATGGGAGAGCCACGGTTGTATGCACTGTGCTAGTCACAGTCCCCTCCCTAAAGATGATAAATCCCGAGTAAAAATAGAGGGGAAGAGAGATAAAACAGCTTGTGTGAGGTCATGCAGAGGTCGTTGGCAAAATAATTGGCTGTTAAAAAGAGGAAAAAAAATAAATCTGGCAACTCTAGTGTTTTCCAGCTTGATCCACATGTCACTGGCAGTGATGACACAGCAGCATGTCCAGAAGTGATGTCAGTTATGTAAAGTTTTCATTTAGATCTAGTGTCACAGACTTGGAAGAGTTTTCTGATGTAACTTGGGTGATTTTTTCAGAGAATAAGTTGTTTTAGGGAAGAACTACTTGGGCTGTGCATCTGTTTGGCAAATGTGGGAGGAAAAAAAGATGCTCATGGTGGTATGTACCAGTATGTGCTTAAACTACTGGTCAGAAAGTGGAAGGGAGGGTGGAGTGTGACAACCAGCAGCAGTGTATGAGCACGAAATAAGCAAGGAAGCTTTCAGTCAAGGTGGGCTTTTAAGAGACCTTAATGAAAGACAGAGCTGCATTGTGGTATTCCAGACAATAAACAAGAGGGGAAAAACTAAGTAAGAGTCCATAAAGTCCCAAGTCCAACTCCTGTTTATCTCACGGTGCATATTTGGTGAATTGCCATCTCTTCACCTGGTTGTTGATTGGAATCTCAGCAAGACAAAAGAATTAAAATCATCTTATCTCAGACGCTCCATTGACTACATGGAATGACAACATTCTTCAGTTTGTCTCTTATTTTTTAGACTCCCTGCTTCCATCTCCTGTTTAACCCCTCCCTATGTAGACACATACAGAAAAGAAAATTAGTTGGTGTTAATTTTTAGCTGCAAAGTCATCTTGATTTTTTTGAGAGGTAAATGCAGATTTTTCTTCTTCACATCCATCTAAATAACGTTCACTCTCTAGTGTCTTCTCTTCATTAAAACTCACTTCATTAATTCTCTTTGAAATCAGTCTTAGCAACTCACCAATGCCTTTTCTTCAACCATGTTATAAATACGACTGACTTTTAGTGGGAAGGGTGTCTAGTGGAAGACTACAGAGGCAGATCTAGAGCCAAAAGCAGAATAAAGTCTTAACTAATTGGCTGCTCTGTTGATGTGTAACCAGCTTCCCTAGCTCCAGTGATTGTCTCAGTACTCTCTGCTCACTATATAATCTCTTAAATCCATCCCCAAATGCCTCATTCACACTATTCGACATTCCAAGTACCACTCCTCCCACCCATCTGTCTGACACATGAGATGCCAAATGCCTTTCTTTCTTTGGGTCTTTGAAAAGTTGATGCAAAAAAGAGATGTTCTTGCTGAAGTCCTCCCCAGATCTTGGGGCCACGGTACTGGAGGAATAAAATCCCTAGAGCTTGCCTTAGGGTCTGAGAAGGAACAGTGATTTTGGTTCAGTGGAACCAATGCTGCTGTGTCTGGCAGGTCTGGAAACCTTTCTGGGAGGAGACAGCTGGAACAGAGAACTAGGTACAAAACCAAGTAACGTGTGGACCATCTCTCTGGCTTGCTTAGGTGACTTTGTATCTCCTTGTAGCAGTGCTTCAGGGTAGAAATGTGCCTCGAGATTATTAACGGTGTGTTTATGGTTATTTTGTATAAGCAACTGTAAGGAAATAAGAAGATGCCAAACCTATTTAATCTGACACTGCCTTTGGCTGAGGGTCATTACAAGAATTTATCTCTTTGGGTGCCACGGGAATTAGTTGGCTGAGTCCACCAGAGTATGAACTTGTTTTATTTCAGTCATTCGAAGAGTAAAAAAAAGGTTGGGCATTCCCCTTTCTCACTTTGAAGCATGGTTTTATATGTGCTTTTTTTAAATTACAGATTGGATATGGTTTTGTTCCAATCCCTTTAGCTTCCTTGGGAAAAAAAAAAAAAAAAACCAAACCATTTTTGTAGTAGTCTGAAATTAAATTAAAAAGAAAAAAGCTTTATTCAACCAGCGAGCAGTCAATGAGCAGACCAATGCAAATAGCTCTTTTCACATCCCTTCCTCAAGTAATGAGTGGTCCAGGTACTCCTGGTCTTAGCTCCAGTGGCTCATCCAGTTGGTTCAAGGGGATCAAATAACAGCACACTGAGCCAATCCTTAAATTATCCATAGCTTTATTGCTGGCTTTGTACAGATTATAAAATATGACAAAAATTGCCTTATGTTGAAGGTTAAGTTCTACCACTCAGCATAAAAAAAAAACCTTGAAAGAGAAGGTTTTGAAGATGCTACGTGCCTGACCTGGAAATACAGACGTGTTCTGGTGGGGGAGGTTGTACATTTTTAATTTTCTATTGATTCTGTTTGTCAGTTCAAGTACTATTTAAGCAAGAAACTATTCCTCTAGGGCCTTCATGTTAATACACTTATCGTAGCCTCCTTATCCTGTTAAAATGAAGGGAATCGGATTGCTCTGGGTTGAACAGCTGCTCGAAGTCAATCTCTGTGTCCACTGTTAAGGGAAACAATATTAGTGAAGGGAAGCAGAAGGCAGCATCTCAAAACGATGACCTCGAAGCGTTCTCTGAAGATGTCTCGAAGGTTCATGGGGTATTATGAAGCACAGAAGACATCTGGCCACATTTTTATAATCTCATCAGTGTATATAGAAAAATCTTCTTTCTGTTTACCTCTGCTTGTCAAGAGCCATGGAAAGGCTTAGCAAATATAAAAAAAAATAATTATATATTTATTAGTTATTTTACTGCTGTGTGAACATACTTGCTGAGTTTTAACTATCCCAGTCAGCTTAATGTGTCGTTATGCCACCAGCTTCTCTCGCCGTAACATCTGACTCTCTCCTGCTTATTTATAGCTCTTCATTGAATCACTTTGTAAAGTAGGAGATCTGGGGATATTTTTATGCTGTGTTATGGGGCATGTTGTCTTTCATCTGCAAGTGCTGTGAAATCACTCTTTCCTCCTCAAGAGTGCCATTGTGCTTTTGTGCAACGTTAACGACGCTACAGTTTGGTCTGTGGAAATCCTTCTCCCCGGAAAGGAGAATGCTAAATTGACTCATTCTGCAGCTTCCAAAATCTCAGTGCTGTGAACTGTTCCTGGTGCCCCGCTCCCCCAGGTTAACCTGGGCTGCCCAGCAAATGGAAAAGTTGCTGTGGAATCCCAGTTAGACCAGTAACGTGGTGCAGAGCCTAATTTTGATGAGCCAACATGGCAGGCTTTATTTACTGTGGTTTGTCATCTTGACCTAGTTTGATGTGGCCGTTTCTTTCCTAAGAAGCAATTAAAGAAGAAACACAGAAAAATACTCAGGCTTTTGTTTAGCCCGGAGGACAATGTATTCTACACTGTTGCGACATGAAACTGTATTTCTTGATCCAAGGCCTTTCATTTAAATTGCCAACATATTGGACACTGTGTTTCATTCACATGTTCATATTTCTGAAGACCACATAAACCACGCTGTTATCCATGAGGAGTGTGTTTGTTGCCTGCCTTTTTTTACCTATTACATCAGAGGTCTGTAGGAAGTATCTTCATTTATGCTGCATAACTAGTTGAATCTATTATTATTATTATTATTATTATTCAGTCTTTCTTTCCACTTCAGACCAACCATAGACCTGTATATGATATCCAGTCTCTGTCCTCTTCCATGTCTGCCAAGAAATCAAGCTGTTCTTCTGGAGATTGTTTTTGGAGACCGTCCCAGTGTTGCAAGTTAGTTCTCACTAACTTTATTTGTTGTAGTCTGAGGGGCTTTGTTTGAGCAGGGACCAGTTTTCTTGCTGCCTAAACTCTGCATGTACAAAAGAAGATAAGTAATAAGATAAGTAATAGCTGGACCATTACATTAGAATGTTGGACCTGCCTCACATTTTTCCAGGTGCTAGGCTGTACCCACAAAGAAAACTAATCTATGTACTTTATAAAGCAAAATCGCTCTCCCTTGCACACTTTGAGCAGACAGAAGCTCCCATTCCACCCCACACTCGGAGCAGATGGATTTCCTACACTCTTGTATACTTCCTAAAGAAAAAGAGGAATCAGATCTACTGATAGTAGAGGTCATTCTTTTATGTAGGAAGCACTGTGTGGTTACCTCTGCTCATGGAACCTGAGTGGTGATGTGCTGATTCCAGACTCCAGCCCCAGCCTGGCCTGTGGGATATTTCCAGCTGGTCTATCCCATTTTCCCTGTAAGAGAAAGCAAACTCTGCTTGAGCATCCAGTGCAGCAAGAACGGCCAGGAACCTGCCACAGCTCAGTAAAAAGCATCAAGCTGATGATGCCCTGATAAAGGCATGAGACTGAATGCAGTAGCCAGGATCTGCAAGATCCTGCTGGATGTAACTTTGCCTTGCATCTCCCTTCAGCAGCAGCTAAACCTCTGGATCAGGCCCCTGCAGCCTGCCCAGTCTGGGACCCTGTGCTGCTCTCCTTGGCAGCAGCCTCCTTCACTGGGGTGGTTACTGGGTGATGGTGTCTGCTTGCCTAAGGACCTTGGAGAACAGTCTGCTTCTGCAAGTGGTGTGGAGTGGCTTGTTTGCTTGGGGCCTGAGGGTAGGCACTAACTGGGTGAGTGGAGTTGATAAATGGTTGCTTGCAGAAGTAGGTTTGGCCACACATTCTAAGAAAAACAGGAAGACAAGTGGTGAAAGGGAGGGGAGTCCCCAGAACTTGAGGTTTAGCAGCACTGGTTTATTACTGTGTCCTGTCTGCTTATACCCAGAGAAGTCAGAGCATGGCCCTCCCAGTTGTGCTTCCACCATTGACTCCCAGTTCTCGCTGTAGATCCAGGGCTAGAGATGGCACCTCTGCTGTGCCTAAAGCCTGGGATAATGGTTATGGAAAGGCAGGCTGATCCCCTTCCAGCCCTGTATTGTTTAAATCATCCGGTCTAAACTGATCACATCTCCTGGCATCAAAGTAGCAGCACTAAAATGGCTTTGAGTCTTCCGAGTTGTGTGAATCACTAGCAAAAAAATCTTGTTGTACCAGCTGAATTACTGAGGTAGCCTGAGAACCACTGAGGTGGATTGACAAGCTGGAGGGAGAAAAGAAATCAAGCCTAAATAACTTTCCCCACCCTGGTGGTGTACTGGGGTTTAGTCTCACAAAGAGCTTGCAACTTTAATTCCAGGCAGTTCTTTGAAAACGCTTGGTTTAGCATCTGGAAAAGTCAAAAACTTTGGTGTCTTTCTAGCCTGAATAGACCTGTTGTGCCCCGAGTATTGCAAGATCTAAGGTGAAGCTGAGTTTACAGAGTACGTTTCTTGCTGTCCTCTCGCACAAAGATTAAGTTAAATCGCCAGGTGAATGACCCAGCTTTTCTCTTGGTAGCAAGGAAGGCATCTGGTGTTTAAATGAGAACTCTGCTACTCCAGAAACCTCTCCTCCCCATCGCATTGGCTCTATTGATGGCCACGTCATTTAACCAGGGTTGGAGATGGGGCCAGAGCAGGTGGTGTGTTCTGCTAAAGCAAAGCTCCTGACCATGCCGTGGCGATGGGTTCCTGCTAGCCAGGGGGAGAAGAGCCCTTCGCTCCCTTTCTCCGCAGGTGATGACGGCACCATCTGCAAAGTGTTTTGTTACTGAATGAAAACTAATGACCTGTTTTGTCGCAGCGGGATGTTTGCTTTTTCCTGCTTGTCTAGATTTATGCCTTTACTTTTGTGGCGTGAGTATAGTGACCGAGTTCTGCCCCTGATGTGATGCTCTGTAGGTGCTGGTGGCTGTTTGTCGCTGTTTATACCGGGAGTGGAGAGGTGCAGCAACACAAATTCAGCAAGAGCAGGCAAAAGAAGTCACTTTATTAATTTCTAACCCCGTTTTCTATCCCCTAGCCCCACAGGGCGACTGGTCAGTGGTCACCCATCTCCTAGGGTGAGTGGCTCAAGCCCTACAGCACCCATTGCAAAATATTTTTCCAATGTACCATAAACAGAACTCAGCAAAACACCAGGTGTTGGTCCAGTTTACAAAACCCATCCTACTGTTTCTCAAAACACTGGTGAGAAAGGCAGGGTTCTCACCAAATATTGTGAGACCCTGAGCAAATCCCTCTGCTAGCAGCTTTGCAGCAGCCACAGCTGTTCCTGGAAGGACGTGCAGTGGACTCAGCCCAAGGGCACCTATGTATATGGACTTAATGCTTATGTATGTGTGGTTTGTCTTAAGGGTTTTCATGTTGGTACTTGAAAACCATGTTCTGCTGGAGGGATGTCATCTGCAACTCCCCGTAGAGCAACTAATGAATGTGGCAGTTCCTTCCCGAAATGGTGCAGGAGTGCCCATCCCACCTGCATAAACTGAGCCTGTGCTCCTGCCAAACAAAGCTCTCTGGTAGTGTAGCATTCTGCCTTCAGAAAATGGGCCTTTTCACCTGCTCGGGCAGCAATGGACATGGTGTAGGTGACTTGGGGAACATGTTGGTTTCCAGGTCCTAAATGCTTTATTTTTTTCAAGGCCTCACAACTCACCCGAGTTACATATTTATCAGTATGCAATGGCAATAAATTTCCCTTTCTAGCTTACCTGCAGCAAGAATAGTAATGCATTGACATGAGGTGTGAAATCATATTGGAGTGCTTTTATTGACACTCACACTACAGCTAAAATATATTTTTCCAGGGTTTCAGCTGGAGCAATTTTAATCTTGTTCTGATTTGATAAAACAGTCTGTTTTCCATTCCTTGAAATGGATTTTTTCCAGCCTTATTCTTTGTTTTCCCAGCCCTGCTCTCTGCTTAGCCAATAGTTTGAACTTAGCATTGATAGGGAGCCTACCTTGAAAAAAGCAGAAGAGAGAAAGAAATCCAGTACTTCACTGAAAAAATTAACAGATAGAAGCCCTGGGATGTTTTAAGAATGTAGAGAATTGCATCCTTGCATGAGGTGAGCTACAGGTGAATTTGCTCAGTTCTGGCACTGGTGGGCAAGTAACCACAGGGAAGAGCTCCGTTCTAAGCAGAGGGTTTTTACTCAAGAAGTAGTTAAATGGCTTTCTGGAGAAACTGATAAAATTGACATCCCATTTTTCTGTTAAAAGGTTCGAGCTTCCCTTAGAAACAAAGAAAGAAAAAAAACCAAAGTAAACCCAACCGAACAAAAAACAAGTAGCCTTTTAATGCAGCTTCTGGTTGCCAAAGGATTCATTTTTTTCCTCATGTGTCATTGGAGTGATGTGGAAAAACAGTTCAACGTTAATTTGCTATATCAACATGGTCAGTCCTTTTTTTTTTTCATGCTAGTATGTCCTCAAGATCACCTCTTGTGTCAAGCCCATGAAAGAATCATTTTCACACATCTTCTGCATACTGATATCGTCTCTTGGTCCTAACTGGAAGCCAGCTGGGTGTTGAGTACTTCTGGTTCCTTAACAGAGCACTTCCTGTGGAGTCTGACGATGAATTTAATGTGCAGCACAAGTGCCCGAGATTCCCAAACCACTCCTGTCTCCAAAGTTTCACAGACGTCAGGTTGGGAATAGAGCTGCGCTTTGTTCCCCCTGCGCTGTTCACTCATCCAGCGCGTTTTTCTGCTTGGGATGTTTTTAAGAGCTGTTGAGGGATTCTGCGGCCACGTTATGTAAAAGAGCTTTAAAGAGCAATCTGTTTCTCTCACTTCAGCTTCTCCCCAACCCACACGCACTGGTGCTGATTTTGCGGCCATAGTGACTCCCTTTGGAGAGGGTTATTTAGTGATACAGTTCAAATGCAGGCAGTAAATTTTAAAGCTCTCTGGGACGTTACCTGGCCTTTGGCAATCCTCTCTTCTCATCTCATAAGTGTTCATTTTGTTTCTCCTGCTTCGAGCAAACTTTGTGTTACAGCGTGGAGAGAGGATGTGACACGGGGTTTCTAAACACTCGCGTGCAAGAGGCAAGTGCTGATCTGATGGGGCTCTTAGCAAGATGCCTACACTGGCCCTGCGCCCTGGCCATCTCTTTGCTGTGAGTGATGCCCCTGCAGTTCCCCTGGCATCTGCTGGTGGTCTCTTGCCAGCCCCGTGTGTTGCGCAGGTTTGCTGTGTGCTGTGAAGAAGCTGCTGTCCTCCCCGCCATGAGATACCTGCATTTCAGCAGCCTGCGGAGCTGGCGGCTCCTCTGTGGAACCATCAGGTGGGAGTGGGCCTGTGCTGAACTGGGGGATGTGAACGCACAGATGGCACAACTGGGCAGCTCTGGTGGTCTGGTGCGCGCGCGGGTGTGTAGGAAGAATGGGATGACGTGTCTAAGTCGTCACTCCCAGGAAAATGTGGCTACAGGATGACTCTCCATTTGGTTGGAGATGTAGGCAGGGAGGCAGCATATGTGAAAATTTGACTTTTTTTTTTTTCCCCCTCTTATTTCTGGCATACGAACAGGGAGAGTCAGTATAAGAATGCCTGGGTGCCTGTAATTCTTGATGATTTGATTGCTGGTTTACTTGTAGTGAAGAAACACTTTCCTGCTCTATAAAATACCATCTAATGCATATATTTAAAGCGGTGACTAGGTAGCTCTCCGCAGTGTCTCCTTTGATGTGCCACATCAATTTACTGGTCTAGCTTTCTGTTTCTGGTGTATCCCAACACAGACTGTCTGGTTCATGGGGAGGATAAGCAGTAAAGGATGTGGTAAAGTCCTTATCTTGCCTCTTTTTTTTGTTGGTTTTGTGCGTAGCTTCTGGTAAGGGACTTTGGGACCTTAACTTTGGTGGCACGCTGGAGGGACAGTAAGAAGGACTTCTATATGAATACAAAATCTGTGGACTTAAAGAAAACTTATGTTCTGGAGGAGACCTGTCCAAACTAAAGAAGAGTGCTTGTATCCTAGTGGAAAGTGGTTTCTTGGTCCTTTGTTGATGCTGGGGAACTCAATGCCTCAATTCAGGTGCTGTGTGTGGGCTGTTGAGAAGTTTGAGACATCCAGTGCTTAACTGGAGAAGGCCCTGAGCAACCAGGTGCTTTGACCAGAAGATGATCTCCTAAACTATTCTGCGAGATCCAGACTGGATCTGGAGAGTGGGATCCTGCTGAGTGAAGGAATTGGATACTGGCAGATGGGGGATTAAAGAGCCAGTAGAGGGTCATTAGATAGGGAGATCTACAATACTTATCTGCTCCCCGAGGATCCAGTTGAGCAGGGAAGGACATCTGTTGCAAAAAGCATAACTCTGATTCTGCAGCTCCTGTGATAAGAGCCAAGGATGTTGTACCTGCTGCTGGTGACTTCTCTTTAATCCCTTAGCACGATATCCTCTGCTCAGACACTGGAAAAATCTGCTGTACTGCTGACCTGTAGCAATTACTGTTTCGTGACCTTTTTTATCAGTGGATATAATTGCTGGTTCCATCTTATCCTTCTAGAAATCCTTTCAGTGTTACTAAGACAGTGATTCCAGCTCTTAAAGATGACACAGGGCTGTCCAGCCATCGTTTAGGTTTAAAACCAGCACTGCTAAATGGCCAGTCGTGATTCTGGGAGGAGACTGCACCTTCCCGGGGTTCAGTGGTACATAAAGCTGGAAGAGAGCAGAGTTCATCAGCATTTTAGTCATGCTGTCAGTGAACTTCATCTGCCTGCAGAGGTGTGTCCCCTGTTAATCATCAGGTCATTAACCTTCGCTGTGCTTCTTGGTACGCGGTCTGCCCGAGCAAAAGATGTCAGTGCCTCCCTAACTCTAAACTCAGCAGAACTCCACGACTTAACTGACATTTAGTGAGGAGCCATCGTATTTTAAAGAGTGGGTAGAGAGCGTGTGGAAGTGATTATGGATGTAGGAGCACTGGCTCTCTTGTGGCGACCGTAAGCCTTTTAACGCTCGGCTCTTCTGCAGCCATGAGATTCATTCATTTAATGTGAAGCATCTTGCAGGAAATGAATTCAGGCAAGTTCAGATCAATTATCACACCAAAAAAAAAAAAAAAAAAAGAAAAGAAAAAGCTTGCCTTTCTCTGGGCAATCTGTGTGCACTGTAATGTCAAGCTGTGCATGAGAATATGTTACCACAAAGGAAGGTAGTATGCTCTAATTAGCAGTCACAAAAATGAAATACCAAGGTGTTATTTCGGTGACTAAGAGCCAGACGTGGACAGATTGTGATACACGAATGTCGTGTAGATGCAGTGTACTCAGAGCTGCTTTTTCCCAGGAGGATATTGCATACTATTAGGCGCTCATCACATGTTATTGTACCTTCTTTTTTTTTGGTAGGGTTCGTATAAATTAAGCTTGAAAGGGCTTTAAATGCAGTGCTATTTCTGTAGGTGTAGATCACAAGTACAGTTGGATGGGAACTTTCCAAGAAAGCTACTTCCCCCCCCCCTTCAGGAGAGGGAGTTTGTTGGAAAATGTCAGTTATGTCAAAACCAAAATGTTTGAGGAAACCTGGCTGTTTGACAACCTATTGCTGACATATTCGTGAGTTCCCAATAAAGAGCTGTCTGGTTTCTTGCTGCCTTTTGGATGCTGGGAGCTGAAGGACTCTCCGCTCAAGCGTGGCCTCTGCGTGTGGACCATGGAGCGGTCTGGGACCTCAGGCTGTCTGGGCTTTCTGATACGGGCTCTAGAAATAGGAAGTTCTGGGCGCTGCAGCTTCAGTGTGAGATGGTTTACTCTCGTCCCCTTGGCAGAGAGCCTCGAAGGCCCTTGTTCAAGGCTTTTTTCCTCTCTGTAGGGTCCTGCTGATGACTTTCAAGGACTTCTTGTGAAGTCTGAGTAAGAAAACATGCAGAAAATCCTCCAGAGCTGGGAGCAATCAACTGTTCTGTTTCAGAAAAGAAAAACCAAAACCGTTTTGGCTCCTTCACTCTCTCTTTTTTCTTTATTTCCTCCTTCCCCAGTATCCTTAGTTCTGGATATTTCTAAATTTCTTCTTGTTCTAATTCAGAACAAAGCCTTTCACAAAACTATTGGAATTTCCCAGAGGAAAGAAATCCTGACTTTTTCCAGTCTACGGACAATGTCTTTGGGTTTGCTCCCTATGGGGATGGCACCGGTGAAGGTGATGGATGCTAAGGCTCTGTAAGAGATGCTAAGGCTCTGTCAGGCCACCAACTGGGCCTTTGCTTCTCAAGAACCATTTCTGGATCCACCGGTGAGCTGAACTGCAAACATTAGTGTCCCTGCTTTTACTTAACTCTCTCTCAGAGAACACTGAAGGGGTCATCGCAGCTGCATCCTATTACTGGCTCCCATCTATTTCTTGCACGTGCAAGCCTCATTTGACTTCGTTATCCCATCAGAGGGATGTCTCATGTTTCTCTTGATTATTATTTTTTTAAAAAAAACCCTATTTCTAGAATTAAGAGTTCATAGAGAAAAAGAAAAAAAAAATTAAACCGCAGAACACACACTAAATCCTTTCATCGCATTAGACCCTGTCTAGCTGATTTCCCATTGCCTGCCAGGTCTAGTACTTAATGATTTTAAATGTTGTTCTGGGCTGGGCTGACAGCAAACCTTTAGCTAAGGCTATTAGACGTAAGGCACTGGGTAGTGTCTCATCTGTGATGAAGCTGAGCAGTTGTCTCCTGTGTCTCTGCAAGATATTTGCTCTCTGTTTTGCCTGCTCTGCACAGATCGGGACTGCGTTATTTATGCTGGATTCGCAGTATTCTTTGTTGTGGGAATGGCTGCTAAGTGGAGCTGGCATTTGGGAAGGAGAGCAAAAAGGCAACTGCCCAGTCCACTTTAAAGTACTTATTGCCTCGCTAAACTTTAAAATGTGAAAACCAAACCTATTTCTCAACATTTTTTATCAAGACCAATAATAGGAGTTTTCCAAGCTACGTATGCTCTGTGCTTCAGAGTACACTAACGTTTTGAACTATTACTGCCCTGCTTTTACTTGGCTAATAACCTTAAGAGATAAAATACAGATCGTAATCGGTAAGGAGAAGGGTCTGACAGTTGATGATATTGTGTGTGGGGTGTCTGAGATCGCTCATGATTACAATTCATCCGCTTTGAAGTCTTAAACCATGATAAACCATGTTTCAAGGACTGCTAATCCATGTGAAGAAAAGGCAGAGCCATAGAACCAAAACTTGTTCATCAAACATTCATTTAGCCTCTAGTTGATGTTCATACTGCAGAATAAAGTTTTCCTTAGGTAAAGTTTTGTTGAGTTCAAGACTGTGGAAGCATCTTTCTGACTCAGACCTCTGCAAAAATGAATGAAACTCTTCAGTCGAACCCATTGGGCTCCTACCTCTATTTAGGGACCACAGCAAAATTGTGGGTTTGCACAGGGCCATCCCAGCAGCGGGTCTGGTTATCCCAGGAAGTCTTGGAGGGGAGTCTCTCTGGTGGGCTCATTCTTGACATGAGCAAGAAGAAACAACTCCCCTGATTCCTGCTGGGTACAATGAAGGGCATAACTAGAAATAGGTTTGGTTGGTTTGGTGTATTACCCGAGGCAGGAGGAGAAGGCACTGAGGAATGTGAGCTCTCAAACAAGCAGGGGCAATCTAGTGCATTAGAGCCAGCTAAGGTGTTTATCAACCTTCTCGTAGGTCTGGAGCAAGCACACACGTGAACACCGGAACCGGCGCAGGATCCATGCTCAGCAAAGGGAGGAACACCACAGCAGCTGCTGCTAAGCTTTACTAATAGCTCTAAAGCATCAGTGTCAGACGTACTCAGCTGAGTGGAACAGGCTTTAAGGTATGAGCTCCCTGGGAGCCAGGTACTAGACACAGTTCATTTCTGACACGCTTACAAAATCCTTCTGCCCTGGAAAAACTGTGAAGGCTGCCAACGCAGTAGTTTCCTAGGACACTTCTGTTGCTGCCATCCACTTCTCCAGAAGCTAAACTTGCATCTAAATGGAGCAACTAACTTTTCAGCCCATGCCAAGTTACCCTTCTGAGCATGAATCTTGGCAGCTGCTTATCAGTATACAAACGGGTTTCTAAATCTGCCTCAGTTCAGTAGCAAAATCATAGAGTTGTCAGGGTTGGAAGGGACCTTAAAGCTCATCCAGTTCCAACCCCCCTGCCATGGGCAGGGACACCTCCCACTAGAGCAGGTTGCTCACAGCCCCATCCAGCCTGGGCTTAAAAGCTTCCAAGGATGGGGCTTCCACCACCTCTCTGGGCAACCTGTGCCAGTGTCTCACCACCCTCATGGGGAAGAACTTCCTGATGTCTAACCTGAATCGACCTATCTCTAGCTTTAATCCATTTTCTCCAGTCCTATCACTGCCCGACAGCCTAAAAAGTCCCTCCCCAGCTTTCTTGTAGCCCCCTTCAGATACTGGAAGGCCACAATAAGGTCTCCCTGGAGCCTTCTCCTCTCCAGCCTGAACAACCCCAACTCTCTCAGTCTGTCCCCATAGCAGAGGTGCTCCAGCCCTCTGAGCATCCTCCTGGCCCTTCTCTGGACACGTTCCAGCACATCCATAGCCTTCCTGTGACAGGGGCTCCAAAACTTAATAGGGGCTCCAGAACCTATGAGGAGAAAGGTTTCAGTAGCCGCTTAGGCAGATTTCTTTTGAAGAAGCTTTCCACAGAGGCAACCATTGCATGGGTTGAGTTCTTTTTTTTTTTCCCCCCCTTGGAAATACGTGTGAGGTTTGTACTGTACCCTTAGCTGTAGATGGACTGAGAAGCTTGGTGTTGCTAGCCCAGTCCCTTTCAGGCTTCTTCTCTGGACCTGGGGGGAAAGTATCTCTCCAGGCACAGCCCTGTGGTTTTGCTGTGCTAAATAAGCAGGCTGGAGAAGTGCAAGGGTATCTCCTTCAATAGAATAGTGTCTCCTTCAATAGATGTCTGCCAGGAGGAGTCCTCCTCACATCAGGAATGGTTGGAGGCCGTGCAAGGGTGGATGCATGAACCCCACCTTTGCCAGGGAGAAGGGGGAAATAATTTCTAATTACTGTGAAGAAATCTCTGCTCCAAATGTTATAGTGATTCACTGAGCACGTGGAGCTGAGAGAATACGCTGGCATTAGTGAAATGTCTTACATAGACAAAGTGTGTCTGTTGTGTGGCACGAGCAGAAAAGTAAAATAAGAAAAATGCTGCAGTGGTTAAGAAAGCACATGACTGCCGGGTCACCTCTTTGTAGCTGTAATTTTCTGTCTGCTTTCCTCTTCTTGCTCTGCAAATTTTGCTGATATAGACACTCTAAGTCCTTAAAAACACAAACATTTCTTCCAGGTGGTGTGCGGCTTTTTACTTCTTTCTTCTCAACACGCCTATCAATCAGGGCTTGCTTTCCTACCCGTGCCCACAACTCTCCATCCCTCTTCTCTTCACAATGACTTGCTGTGCTAAAGCACCAGCCTCTCATTTAAACTCTTGCTCACCGTTCTGCCCACCAGTAGGAGGATTATTATAATTTATCGGGTTTTTAAACCCAGTAGGGGTGTGTTTGACTTTTAGTCATTCACGACACACATTGGAGGGAGATGAAATGAAACATTAGCAGCGCAGCTTTTCCTCCACTCTGTGTAACCCTCTCAAGCACTGGCAACGATGGGAATGAGCTCTTGCCAGGTGTGGATTGTTTAACTGGAACAAGCACATTATTTCATGGAACAAAAGATTTTAATATACAAGGTACTTCATTTTCTTCCATCTCCAAACCAGCAGGTGGGTGTTAGCCCCTCTGCCCTAGGAGCCCAACCTTCCGAGCTGGTACTGAGTGGCTCTAGGTCTTGAATATTTTCCACATCGGAGGGAAAAAAACCCCAAACCTGTAATCTTTTGAATAATTTACCTCTGAGGTGCACCATCCCTAAATGTTCGTGGGGCAGTTTAATAATAGTGCTTATTAAAGGAGCTGATAACTTACGCTGTAAAGCCTGGTAGAGCTGCACAACACACTGGAACAATGGTTATTAGCAGATTAGTTCATGCTTTTTGAAAGGTTTATTAGGGAGAAGGCAAAGAAAAACCCATAATAATTTAAAAGTACTGGAAAAATGTTTCTTTCCGTGCTCGGTTCTTCAGTACTCCGGGGAATGTCTCCCTGCTGAGGAAAGGCTGAGGGAGCTGGGGCTCTTTAGCTTGGAGAAGAGGAGACTGAGGGGTGACCTCGTTCATGGTTATAAATATGGAAAGGGTGAGTGTCAGGAGGATGGAGCCAGGCTCTGCTCAGTGACATCCAATGACAGGACAAGGGGCAATGGGTGCAAGCTGGAACATGGGAGGTTCCAAGGAAACATAAGGAGAAACTTCTTCATGGTGAGGGTGAGATAACAGAAAGAGGCTGCCCAGGGAGGCTGTGGAGTCTCCTTCCCTGGAGACATTCCAAACCCCCCTGGATCTGTTCCTGTGTGACCTGCTCTAGGTGATCCTGCTCTGGCAGGGGGGTGGGACTGGATGATCTTTGGATGTCCCTTCCAACCCCGAACATTCTGTGATATTATAAACTGTACAAAAGTACTATAGGGTTTCAGTCTGCTGCAGCTCCTGTACTGAGCTTGCTGAGTCATGATTTTCTGTTGCTACTCATATAGTAGAATCTGTAATTGGTGTTTTGTGGATAAGTGTGAAGAACTTACTAGCAAGGATAGGCTTGTTTTTCTCCTCTTTTCGCCAGCAGGTTGCTCCAGATATACTCTGTAGGGGAAACAGGTACGGAAGCAACAACATAGCACTTTTTTCATCCCATTCATCTTCTGGTGTCAGTCTCTGGATTTTAAAGGCGGTGACAGGCACGTGAAATTTGTCTTGCACAACGTAGGTGAAACAGCAGAGTACTGGTGAGCTGCTGCTGATGATACCGTGATGCCAGCAAGATACAAGGAAGAACTTCCTCACAGGCTATCCTCAGTATGGTTATGATTGTTGATAGATGGTACTCAGTTTCTGGCAAGCTTACTGCATGTTGTGTTACACCCATCTGATGGGGTGAAAAAAACAGGCACAAGCACTCTTCATTTCACATGGCATATCACAGAATCACTCATGTTGGAAAAGCCCCTTGGGATCATCGTGTCCAACCATTAGCCCTACTCCACAAGTTCACCCCTAGACCATGTTCCCCAACACCACATCCAAGCGATGTTTAAACACATCCAGGAATGGGGACTCAACCCCCTCCCTGGGCAGCCCATTCCAATATTTCACTACCCTTTCTGTGAAGAATTTTTTCTTAGTGTCCAGTCTAAACCTGCCTTGTTTCAGCTTGAGGCCATTCCCTCTGGTTCTGTCCCTAATGACCTGAGAGAAGAGCCCAGCACCAGCCTCTCTACACTGTCCTTTCAGGGAGTTGTAGAGAGTGATGAGGGCTCCCCTCAGACTCCTCTTCCTCAAACTAAACAGCCCCAGCTCCTTCAAACGCTCCTCATAGGATCTCTTCTCCAGTCCCTTGCCCAGCTTCGTTGCCTCCTCTGCACCCATTCCAGCCCCTCGAGATCTCTCTGGTCCTGGGGTGCCCCAAACTGGACACAGCACTCGAGGTGAGGCCTCCCCAGTGCTGAGCACAGGGGGACAATCCCCTCCCTGCTCCTGCTGCTCACACTGGTTCTGATCCAGGCCAGGATTCCCTTGGCCTTCTTTGCCATTTGTCACTGCATTTGCTGGTCGGAGACAGACTGGCTAATGAACCCCAAATGCAGGTCTTTTTTTAATTCAAGAAGTACATGCAATTTAGCTTCCCTTTTTCTTTATGCTGTGTATTTGCTGTCTGGAATGCTTTATGTTGTCTTCCAGGTTGCAGTAGTAACGCTGTTTCAGTCGTGTATGAGCTGTGGTTGTAAGTGAGGCAAGGTCTATGTGGCAAGGAAATGCTTTTTCCATAGGAAAAGGTGGGAAAAGCAGACTGTATAGTCCTCTCTGCAGATCACCTGGCATTCGTTGCTCTGGGAACACTGAACAAAGATGATAACTGGCACTGCTGTCATTTCCCAGGGCTGGACACAGAGGGAAAGGAAATCAAATTGGCACAAATGGCACTGAAGCCCTGTCTCCTGAGTGCCATTCATGTGCTCGGTGACTCCTCCGCTGTCTTCGCCTCGAGATGTGTGAGCAAAAGGTGCTCCTGACATAAATCTAGTTAAAGGTGAAACTGAGTTGATTTAAAGTCAAATTTATCATACACTTCATTTCCAAAAATGAATGGTCAGATGCTTGTATCTGCAGATATTCACCCTTAGAGCACCCAGAAGGTAATGACTCCTGATATGACACGTAAAAGGAACCCTTCCTTCCTTCTGTTGTCTCTGGCACTCATCTGTCATTCCTTGCTTGAACACAGGTATTTTGTGCCTCGGCAAGTGTGCAACACACGTGGCCTTACCAGGTCGAGATGAAGATAAGGACAAGGGCGAGAATTGTTAAGTGGGCTGAACGTGAGAGAACAGTAGGTTATTCTGAAGGAGGGAGTAAAGGTTAAAGGAGACTTACAGATGGACTGGTCTGGTTTAATATTTTTATTAATGGCATGGGCAGGTGAGAGTATGCATATAAAACTGATCCAAAATTTAAAGATCAAAATATACAGGAAATGGGAGAGCTCTAAGGACTGAACTAACAAATTCCACTACAAGAAATTCCACAATGCACAGGGCAAGTCTTTGCTGTTAGGGATTAATAATAATAGTTTCTTACATACTTTTGTAACTCTACATTTGAAAAAGGAGAAGCAAGGCATAAATATATTCATTGATCAGAGGATGACTGTTACTTTTAAGCGAGATGAATATGAATCTAAAATGTCAGTCAATATTTGCCCACTGGAGATAGGGCTCTGCAGAAGGTCCTGGGTTAGCTTCATCTTAAAACTGAATAATTCCAGTCATTTGTGTTCAGAAAGGATTAATTCACACTGGAAAAAGATACAGAGAAAGGCTACTGGGACGCCAGGGGAGGGGAAAACCTGTCTTATAAAGTGGACACTAAGCAGATTTAGCCAGTTTAGTTTGGCAAAATAATTATTCTCTGAGTATACACTGTGTGGTAATACCAGAGGCTGGGTGCAGAGCCAGTTCCATAAAAACAAATAAGCAGGGTCTGCTGACTGATGTATAAAACTTAGAAGAAAAACCTGGAAGTAGCAGTAGTGTAAGCATAGTAATATCAAAAACTGTACATGAGAGAAAGCCTGATCAGTTAGTGAAAAGATTTTTGTACTGGGGACAGATGCTGTAGCCCATACTTCCAGTCTTGATTTTATTGAAGGCCAAGGGAAGCTCACAAGGTTGATTTTAAAATGATTTGAAACTGCTAAGTGGTCAGGTAGTCCTGTAAGCCCTTAGGTTCATGAGACGTCTTTGAAATAAAGTTCTGTGCTTTGGAGTGAAGTCAGAATTGCTTTTAATCAGATTGCTTTTGGCTGTCACCAAAGACCTGCACGCTCAGATCTTAATGTAAAATTCTGTTGCGCTGGGATTAATAGTTGGATCATCTTCTAAAGTCAGTTGGTGTCATTCCTCCCATTTCACTGGGGTTATACTGATTTCCAGCAGCCTAGTAGTTTAAAGTAATGGGAATGAATGAATTTTATATTAAGTCAAAGGAAAGAATATAGCTGGGGTCTCTGTGCTGTCTGGAGGATTCTAGTAAAGGGTACAAATTAAAATTTTAAAAGGGTACCTATCAACCTGTCATTATAGATCTTTGATATCTAGAGACCCCATGAGAACCTTTAAAAGTCAGGGCCTTTATGTTGTCTCACTTGTTCCGAGAGTATGTTGTCAAGAATCACAAGTCTAGAAAAGAAAGCAACAGACAAGGTGGGGGAGGCACAAGTTGCATCTGACTTCTTAATTGCAATTATGCTTACTCTAGGTTCGTGAACAGAAATGGTTTGGAGAAAGGTAATCTCCAGTATGATTGTCCGTAACGCAGACCTTTCAAAGCTAAGGTCTACAGTTTGGAAGATCATCATAGATTTGAGAAGAACTTCCAGATCTTCAGCAAGACTACTAGAAAAATAAACTGAGGAGAATCTAGTCTGAACTAAAGTGTCTGGGTTGAACATAAAACCAGAATCACACACAATCACAGAATCGTGGAGGTTGGAAGTGACCTTTATGGAGTAGGCTGTTCAGAACAGTGTCTGGTCGAGTCTTTGGCATTTTAGAGGATGGAGTCTCCACAACGTTTCTGAGCAACTTGTCCCAGGATGTGACAATTCTCACAGTAATAGAAATGTTTGGTTGGTTGGTTTTTTTCCTCATCTTGAGTGGAGTTTCATCTATTCAGTTTGTGTCCATTGCTTCACGTCTTTTTACTGGGCACCACTGAGAAGCATCTGGCTCATCCTCTTTATGTTCTCCCATCAGGTATTTATACACACAGATAAAATCCCCCTGAGCCTTCTCTTCTCTGGGATGAACAATCCCAGTTCTCCCAACCTGTCCTCACAGGAGAGATGCTCCAGTCTCTTAATCATCTTTGTGGCCCTTGCCTGGACTTGCTCCTTCCCAGGGATGAAGGTGAGGCTGACTGGCCTGTAGATCCCTGGATCCTCTTCCTTGCCTGTACTTTCAACAGTATTCTTCCCTCCGTAACCCTACAGCGAGACGTTAGCCGTGTTTGTGCAATTACAAAGGAACTGAGCAGCTGAGATATAAATGTGATGAATAAGGGAATGGAACAACACGAAAGCAAAACACTGGAAGGATTATATTCTCACATGTTCTTTTATCATTTTAAATATCTATGTTTAGTCAACGGGCTGTCTGCCATAATCACCATCTAAATTTTCCTTCAGTCAATCATGTGTGTTTTTCCTGCAGGAGAGGCTTTTGATGCCACTGTATATTTTCTAATATCTGTCTTTTTTTATGTTCTCTATTACATCTGGAGATTAAACCCAACACTCTTAAAGACTGATGGCCAGACTTTGACCTGACATGGCTTCCCCCCCCCCCCCCCCTGCACCTTCTGTTTCTTTCTAAAGAGAGTTTTAGTGCTAAGGTCTCTGCATGCCCACTCTTGTTTTCCATTGTTTGATTCAGCATATGTATTTTTTTTTTTGGATCAATATTTGAAAGAACCCTGTCAGACTGCTGACTCGCATACCTTGAAACAGCAGTGGATGATCAGCGAGTATCTCTGAAAAGGAAAATAAATAAATTTAACTTTTATGGGTTTGGGAGAGTGATTCTTGGTATGACTCACCACTCGTTTGAACCATGAATTCTGACTCACTGTGTAGTGTAGCAGGGAAAAGTAATGACAGGAATAGCAAAAAATCTCTAGCAGTCATACCTAAGGCCTTATATGGTGGTTGACAGCATCTGGAGTTCAGCCATCCCACAGTAAGACCAACAGATGATTATTTCTGGAAGCCCTAGGTCCCAGTAGGTCAGTATCTGATACTTTCTCTCCTGCCTTTATGGGGGGAGGTTTTGGTATGGCCAGGCTGCTCTAGGCTCTGGACCCCAGGGTGGTCAAGACATCCTTGGTGATGCCTTTTGAGTGGATGGGGAAACACCCACTGTAGCAGGTAAGGAGCTCACGTGGGGACTACTGGGTAAAACCAGGGCTCTCCTGTAGCTTCTGCCTCACACCTTTGTCCTCTTGGGCCATCAGTCAGGCTTTGTCCATGGGGAAGCCAAACTGAACAGCGCAACCCAGTTCAATATTAATAACAGTTGTGAGGAAAAGGAACAAAAGGAGGAAGAAAACACTCTACCTGCAGTTCAGGTGTTGGTGCCCCTCTGCTAGGTCTGGGAATGCATATGTGGCAGGGATTATCTTGGAGATACTTCTGTACAGTGAGTTGTCAGTGTGTCTTGGCATCCCCAAAGACAACACAGGCAAGAAATTTATCTTCAGTGAGAGAAATCCCTCCCTCACTCTCCAAATCAGTTTCTGACTGTAAGGCTTCTTATCCTGATGTTTTCAGCTCACCTAGATGCTGGTTTACTGTTTTCCTCTGGTATCCGAGTTGCTTAAGCTCGTTATCACCTCTAGCCTTGCAGTAATCTTTGTGTTACCCAGTTTCAGAAGAGCTGGGCAGGTACCCATGCTCTGGCTTGTTTCTGCTGACTGGCTGCTCCGTACCCCTGCTGTCAGAGTTTCCCAGCATGACTGCTGATGCTGCTCAGACCACTGTTAGCAGCAGTGCCTTTTTGTGTTTCTTTCTCTTGCACCTTCTTGTTTGTGGCTCGCTGCTCTACCAGTGTAAACCAGTAGGGTAACTTCAGGTTTCTGCAACTCGCATGGAAATCGATGGATGCAAATGAATTGGCACTGACATTTTGCCCCAGAGTTTGCAGTCTCTCTTTTTACTGTGTAGGCTATAGTCATTACTTTCATTTTTCTTTCATGCCTTGTTTCAATAGACTCTTGTTTTACATCATTCCAGAGGTAATGCAACCAACTGGTACTAACTAAACAATCGCTGTTGTTGAGGAGATGTTTCCAATATTTAATAACCAGTTTGTCAGCTGCCTTTATTGTAATGTGATGCTGCAAGCAAACAGCGAGCAGCTTGGTGGTTTGACCACAGCAACAATTAGCTCTGAAGTGACTTTCTGCTATAGGCGGTCACTTCATTAAGTATTTATGAAACTGAAATGTTTCTGTTAATAAAACACAACTGTAGCTTCTCAGGGAAAGATTGATGTGTAAGTGCTTTGCTTCCTGTATGATTTAATGCATTCACCGACGGGTAACGTCTCTGACGTAAAGAATAAAACAAGGAAAAAATAAGAAATGCTAGAAGCAGCAGCTTTGAGCTCAGTGATGCCTCTTAAGAGGAGGACAAGCAATAATTGCCACTCCAGTTTTTCAAGCTATGCCCAGTCAGATGCGATCCCAGGAGCTAACAGTGCCCGCTGCTTTGGCAGCCAGGCCATACCGGTGCTGGGGCTTGTGCTCTTGCACGAGGAAGTGCACCCAGCAGCCCCTATTTGTGAAGCCATGCATCTCACAGCGCAGTCTGGTCCTGGAAGTCAGCATTTAATGGGCATGGCCCAGAACTCCCATTAGAATTCCAGTTGTTCCACAGTGCTGGCAAAGGGAGAGGAATGCGTGCAGCAAATCAAATTGCCGTTGGATTAACGCTGGGGTGTTTGGGTCACTTGATGCCTGGCAGTGTTTAACAAGTGTATTTTCCATGTGAACATGAGCGATAGAAGGGACCTGGAGACCTGGGCTGGCAGCAGACCCCACATTACAACGAGTGAGTGGGGTGAGAGCAGCCAGGGGGTACATCACAGCTGATGATTTTCAGTAGAGACCAGTGAAGAGGGAGAAATGGATTCATGGAGTGTGTGGTTCACAAAGACCTGGCCAACGTGGGCCTTACCTAGCGGAGGAAGTTCCTTGTTTCCCTGGACTCATTCAAAGTGCTGCTCCCTAACCCAGAGGAAGAGAGAATGTCTTTTTCTTTCTTCGAAGGCTTGAGTGTCTCTGTCAGGTTTTGGAATAGAGCTTGGCCAAGAGCCTGCCGTGGCTGAGGCAGTCAGTGCTTAGGCTGTCAGGAAGCAAGACTAGTTTATGCAAAACCACAATGGCATGAGTTAGTTTAAACCAAAACGAGCTCAAACAAAGCAACAGTATACTCCAGCAGCTTCCACCTTCCTGCTGCTGCTACAAAAGTAGAACCAGATGAGCTTGTAGCTGGATGATCAGCAGGCATACTGGGCCCTGGTCGGGGTGGGATCGAGTGCCTGTGCTGAACCTGGTGCACTTAAAGTGCATGACTGCTACACACTTGCCTACCTGGGGAGCTGGGTGACTTTGAATTTGCTTTCATTGGTCTCTGTAGCAATGACTGCCCTTCACCTGAATGGGAGAAGGGCCAGGATCACTTTAGAATTCATACCCAGTGGCAGTGTAGCCACACAGCCAGGAGGAACCAGGGAGTAGGGGAACCAAACCTCAACTAACAAACCAACTGGTTTCAGCAGTAGATGGCCAGGTGAGTGGGTTTATCCTTTTAGGAAGCTTATAGAGCTAAACATGTGCTAACAAGAAGCGCTTCACAGGGCAGAATGTCCTGCTTTAGTCAGGATCATTTCAGTTATCCAATCTAGTTACAAATATTTCCGTAAGGAAAAGAGCTGTACTCAGGAAAGAAGAAAATTGGATTCAATAGTAATACATTTTTTGATACTCAACGGATACAATTTGATAAATATTTCCAACATTCCTTGAAACGGTGAAGCTATAAAAAGTACTGAATGCAATGCAGAGGTCTTTAAAGTCATTAAAAATGCTTCCTTCCAAAAAAAAGCAACTAAATGAAATGAGAATTCGACCCACAATGCATTTTCTCCTTTTAGCTTTAGGTAAACACAGCCAGAAGTTCAGTTCTCTATTTATTTGCAAACACTGCATTATAAACATAAATGTGCTGCTGTTAAGAATAATAATGCAATGCTAATGATTCTGAGAAGCAAGAAGGGAATCAAAGAACCATCTGAAGGAAAGGGACAGGTAATTAGGCAAAGCAGGGAGATGAAAAGGTAGATAAGTACCTAAGAAAATTACACAGCAAAGGTGATTAAGAGTAAAGGACTAGAAACTGTACCTTTATATACTAGAGCAGAAAATATGGGAAGTGCTGCCACGGATGAGCTGGGAGAGGTGAACCAGAACTGCAAGCGTTAAGTATTTGAACTGCAGCTATCCCCCCGTTCCCCTGGTCAGACAGGCCATGGGTTTCAGAATAACTGGAGTGAGACTTTGCAGTCAACATTCTCGCTTATAATGCGAATAAAACCAGAGCAAGCGTGAGCCTTTTGCTTTCCATGCCTGATACAGAGCCCTTTGCTGTCCCGACGTGTCTCCAGCTCTCACAGCTCCTCCTTCCCACCTACCTTTGGCATCACGGTCTCGCAGGAGCTCCACTATCTGCTCTTCACTGCCATGGTTTTTCACTTGTGGCCCATTTCTTGCAATGCAGCTGGCCAAGAAGGTTTCCATCTCCTCTTGGATGGACTCCCAGTAAATGGAAATTTAAGGGATGCCACCTGGATCAACACAGCCAGGCTAAAAATACAAGGCTTTTGCATATGTAGGAGAAAGGATGGTTCTCAAGCTGACAACTGCAAGACATTAACAGTCCCAGGGGACCAGCACAGGGGTGCCAACAGGCAGTGACCAGTAGATGACATAAATTAATCATGTGTCTAAGTGAATGTTTGCTCCTACTTCCCTCTGCACCACTTTTTCCATTGCCTTTGATGGAATGACCTTATTTCTATTTCCCAGGCCTATAACTAAGTATACAGATGAATACAGGTATTCTAGAGATGTTAACAGTAAAAAAAAATGATGCTGGTATTGTATGCGGGGAAGAAAAGCGCACCGAGTACTCAAACCTTTAAAAAAGCATGCTATTAATTCATTTTATTAGTAACCATAAAATAAAATTGTTCTAAAAGTTTGATTTTAATGCTTTTTTGTGGTCAGCCATAAAAATTGGATTACTTTCCATTTGCAAGTAGTGAGATTGAGATGCTGCGATTCGTAATATTACGTCTCCTAACTGAGAACAAGCTCCCTTCGTTGTAATCAGTTGCTGCAGAGATGTTGCTGAGGAACAACAGTTTTAGTATTGCCAGTGAATGCCTCTGATTAAAGGAAGTTTTAATCAGAAGTTACATCTTGAAAGGAACAGTAAAATTGCAGAAGTTCAGCTTTTCCCTGGGAAAAGCTCTGGCTCAGCTGCCTGGAGCGGTGACGGGAAGCTCGGCCACCTTGGGTGTGTTGCTGTTGTGTGCAGCTACAGGGGTTGCCAGAGTCTTCTCCCAAGGAAGGAGGAGTGGCTGTGCAAGTAGAGCAGATGTATCCAGATGTAATCTGGTGCGGAGAGCAAACAAAATCTGAAGGAGAGCCATACAGTGGCACTGCTTTGTGTAAAAAAAGTCCTTTTTTAGCTCCTGCTAATGACAGTGGTCCATCCTCTCTCAGACTTGCTTCCTCAGATCATTCTTCCCTCTCTGTCTCTGCCATATATGCCTTCCCATTTTCAGGCACTAAAAGGATTTTGAGCAGCCACTTTATATATAATAATCACCTTTGGGTATCCTGAACGCTCTGATAGGGAATAGCACAATAACCCTAAGCACTCGAAGGGGTCTCAAATAAAATGCCAAAAGATGAGGCTTTGTGTAAGTCAGGAGCTGCTTGGGAAGGTGCGCGTCACGGTGCCGTGGGTCCCCACTTCTGGTTCAGAGCCCTGGGATATTTATCTGTAGGTGGAAATACTTCTAAACTATACCTTTCTCTTCACAAGCAAATGAATACTTCCCCTCCAATGGTGCAAACTCGACTCTTGTCTAACGTCGAGGAGAGATCGCGTGTTTTAATACCACTTCATTTTAGCTCAGCCCACCAACCGTTGTCATTCTTCCTTTACCCTTCCCAACCAAATGTCACCTGTGCTCCTTAAGCGTAATGAAAACTTAGTTGATTTAGTGATTAACTGAGTTGATTTAATTATGTTGGGTAAATAATATTATATGCTAATGTAAGGTAATTTATTTCTTTTTAATCTCAGAACCCTATATGCTGCAATCAAATTCTTTAAATATTTACTGAAGCGCTTAGATGTAATAAATCTGATAGAATTATTCTTGAGTGACATGATGCTCCTGCCAGCCTAAGTTCCTTCTCCGAGCATTTATAGAAAAGATGGAGAAAACGTTCCTGCTACGCTAGAGATGCAGAGAAAATGATTTCTGAGGCATTCCCAGGCTCTTCCTCCTACTGACAGTAACTCAGGGGCTGAAGCTGCCTTTGTAGTTGACTGGTCAGGGAAGCAGTCCCCACCACAACTGGCCTCCTCCTTCCTCCCAACGTTCCCACAGCTTCCCTTGGGCAAGAGAGGAAAGTGGGAACAGGAGGAGCTGGTTTGGGCAAGGGAAAAGGGTCTGGCGATGCAACAGTGGTAGTGGGAGGAGGTCACTGGATGCAGTGTGATGAGGATTTCCTTCGGGAGAGTCGTGTGGATGTTGGGGCTCAGCTTTTTCTGGTGCTGCCGCTCCAGTGTGTCCTGAGTTCTGCACACAGGACAGACGAGTGTGTGTCTCCAGGCAAGTACTACAGAGTCGATTCTTATTGCATCTTGCTACGTTTTACTCCTCTTAACATTTCTAAAGAAAATGAAATATTTACTGCTTTAATACATGCAGGCCTTAGGAGTTTCATAAACATTCTCTATCGATTCAGTTCTTTACTAAACTATTCTATAAAACTGCTATAAAGATCCATAAAGTTTCTAATTATAGGGAGGCTTGTGTAAGTCTGTGTCTGCCTTTTATAGCATTTTGAATATGAGGAGACTGCATAGACATTTCATTACGTGGAGTCGTGCATGTCTCGGACGTGTCCTGAGCTAGACAGTGTGTTACAGCTGCCTTCAGTTCCAGCTTAGACCCCTATTTGGAGCAAAACTGTGGTAGATACTGGACAAGATCTTAACACGAAGAGTGAGCTGCCAAAGGTTGTAGCAGCTGCTGGGTGCTGAGCTCTTCTAAAGCTCAGACCATTTCCAGTAGGTACTTGCGTGAGCATCAGGCTTGTTTGAAATCCCTGTCCAGCTTTCGGGGCTAAATATTTGAAAATTTGACTCTACATCCACAGCCAGTCCATAGAACAGTGTCAGAGTTACTAAATGATCTGAATATTCTCTAAGTGCAATATTCTCAGAAGCAGCAAAACTTGTATGAATGTATTTAATGGCTCGGGTCAGTAGCAAGATTCCAAATATGCAGGCATTTGAAGAGTCTCTTTCCTCAAATAAATAAATGAATAAACACATTAAAAACATCTAGATACCTTACAGTCTTCCTCATGGTGAAGTACATGCTACCCTTTTTTATCTTCTGCTTTATTTTAATGCTGAGATGTCTGTATTCTTGATCCTGGAAAAGAAAACTAAATCTGATCCACTGTCTGCCATGAGTAACAGGTTAACCTGACACAACAGAGAATACTGATCCTCACAGCAATCCAAGCACGTGCCTCTAAATAGACCACCAAATACTGATTTCATGATCTTAGTAGAAATTATAAATGCTAGAAAAAGGGGGAAAATAGTGATAAAAGTTCTTACAATTAATGAAATTACTGGAAAGTAGGACATAATAAAAAAAATCAAGACACAATAGTCTCCCATAGGTACTAACAGTATTTAGAAGCCCCAAAGGCAATAGTTCCATCACCAAACTCTTCAGATATTTTCATGGTTTGCCAAATGTAGGAAAAACTCCCAACTGGAGAACATCAGCAGGATCTGAGACATCCTGAACTGCTGACCAAGTGCTGATACAAACAACGCTTGCAGCGCAGCAATGCCATCCTCCCAAGACAATCTTTTAAGCTGCTTGTGGTCCGTGCCGTGGGACCGACGACCGACATCATGAGCGCTGGGCACTGCCTTCTTACACTCCCAAAGTGGATCCTGCAGTTTGCACTCCTGCTACCAGGGATTCAGCAGCAGCTGAGATCTGTGAGCGGGTCAGCCTGTTCAGTAAGGCTGTCCACACAAATGGTGTCACACTCGGATGTCAGGGCTGCTTGAACACCCTGCTGCTACGGATAATTTGTTTTTCGGGTCTGAGCTTTGAAAAGTGTGCAACAGGTGATAGAAGAAGTTAAAAACCACTCTAATCTGCTACTTCAGAGGCAAAAGGGAGTTCTTTAACATAGATTGAGGTCATTCCCAGGAACTAAGCTGTGACAGCTGTAAGCCCACGTGCATTGCTGACAGCTTAGCCCTATAATGATGGCTTATTGATATTTACAGCACGTTTTACAGCATCAAGGTTCTTCACGTTATTTACGACATCTATACCTCTACGGCTCCATCCAATCATTTTCATATTAGACTGGATCCACTATGGAAACAAAACCTGTTTCCACATATAGGTGGCAGGGAAATTAGACTTACAGATGCCTACTTTGGGTGCCTAACAGCCAATTCACACTAGCAGGTCTTCATAGCTGCCATCTATCCTATCGTGCTTGGATATGGCTTATTTTTAATTTCCTCGTTGCTGAGCCAGGCAGATTTTGGGCAAGTGTAGCCTGTGTTCAGGTTTGGAAAAACGTTTGCCAGAAGCAGAAGACAGAACAACCTTCTTCATGCAGAGTCCTGGGAAAGCGTGAGCTTGGCTGGCTGGGGTGGGAAGTTAGAACATGGCAGTGAATGCTGGGGGGAAGTTGGAGCTCGGATGAGGGACAGCAGAGGCCACAAAATCAACAGTTGTGTCCGTGCCAGTAGAAGAGCTGGGACCCCAGCAGGGATTGTGGCCCTCAGGTAGGGACTGGGGAATCTGGATGGGTATAGCTGGAGCCATAAAGAGTGAAAGGACGTTGTGGTGGGTACAAAGCTAAATGGAAAAGTGTTTGGGAGAGTGGGAGAGGTGGGACAGAAGCAATGGGTGGCTCAGGTGTGGGAGGTTGTGGAGTAGACAACTGAAAGTCTTTGGAAATATTGGCAAAGAGGCTGGAGATGGCCTTGGGCTGGAGTAGATCTGGGACAAGAGCGTGGGGAAAAGGAGTTCTGCACTGGGAGAGGGAAGGAGCTGCAGGGCTTGGGAGATGAGCTCCTGGTGTGAGAGGTCTGGGTACTGGGGTTGTGAAGCACTGTGGTATCACAAACCAGCTCCATCAGGGCGATGCTGGTTTGGGAGCAGGCTCTGTTCTCTCTTCCACTCGTTCCCTCTGCTGCCTTCCCTGCCTGAGCGCGATCAGGGCGTGAGAACTCAGGCCCCAGAGTCTGCCTTTGGGTCAGAGTTGACCTATGTCAGCATTCAGGCTTTTGTTTGACTGCAAGGGCTGTTATACATAGGCTGGTCAGGTTAATCTGTTGTGCTTTACATCCACGTTTCATTTTCTCTGAACACCAGAATAAACTGAGTTAATTCACCTTAGCCCTTGGCTGCCTACAGCTCTCAGGTACAGTATAAAATAACAGCATAAATAGAGCTTTGCTTTTATTAGGGTTTGCAAGCTGAATTTACAAAATAGTGCTGGGAACTGGAAAGCTTTCTCTTATATCCTAGAATCATAGAAAGGTCTGGATTAGAAGGGACCTTAAAGATCATCTTGTTCCAACCCCCCTGCCATGGGCAGGGACACCTCCCACTAGAGCAGGGTGCTCACAGCCCCATCCAACCTGGCACTGAAGACTTCCAGGGATGGGGAACCCACAACTTCCCTGGGAAACATGTTCCAGTGCCTCACCACCTTCACAGTAAAGAATTTCTTCCTTAGATCTAATCTATATCTACCATCTCTCAGTTTGAAACCGTTACCCCTTGTGCTGTCTCTACCCTCCCTGATAAAGAGTCCTTCCCCCTCTTTCCTGTAGGCCCCTTTAATGCTGCTGTAAGCTCTCCCCTTATCAGTGGGAAGATATGTTTTTATCAGTCCAGAAAACATGTATTTTGAACCGAGTCAAAATCCAGCCCCAGATCAGAGGTTGAGATCAGAGAAGGGCTGAGGTGCCTGACTGCTACTGAGCTGCTGAAACCCAGACTGGAGAGCACTCTGGGTGCTGAAGCTGTTGGCACGTGCAGCAGTGCAGTGGTTTGGCACCCTTTGGGGTGGGTAGGCACTTCTCTCCCATTTAATCCTCACCAGGCTCTGCAGACCAAGAGACTGTCATCCTTTTCTCAAAGGATCTCGAGCCTCCCAGCAGATCTAGAGGTTTGGCCTCTGCACCAAACGCAGCTGACCAAGGAGGTGATACTGTTCCCTCTTAGCAATTTCACACTCAGGGTATTTGCTTTGGATTCAGGAGACCCGGATTCAGTCCTTGCTTTTGTTGTGCCACGTGAATTCGTACGTTTGGGCTACCCTGGGCTCTGTGAGGACCCTCAAGTCCTTCCACTCAAGCTGTTCCACTTTGCCTGACATAATTAAATATTAATTGGGCCAGACCGAGAAAGTAAATGACTTTTTATAGCCTGGCAACTAGGCCACTCACCCAGGAGAAGAAAATCTCAAGTCCTAGCAATCATATTTTACACCTAGAAGCGTAAAGCTGTATTAAAGCAGGTGAATATTTGTTAGATTTTTGAAAACATTTAGCTGGTTTCTGTTTAAACGTCGCTATGCTAAGTCTTCTTGAGGACCATTCCACCTTTATGGGATGCTTAATGTAAGGACACGTGCATTGAAGCTTACGACCCCATGGAAAAAATAAAAACAAACCAAACAAAAAATCCCAACAAACCACCCTATACCTTTCAGCTGACTTTGAAGAATCTGAGAACAAAGTTCAGCTCAGCCTGGTGCTGCAGGAGATGAGTCACTTTGGAGGTTTTTCAACGAAACAGGGAGTTGCTATAAATCACTGCCTGTTACCCAGCTTGAAACAAGAGGGCTGCTATTTCTAGAAGCCTTGTTGGGAGCACTTACATTTCCAGACATACCTTTTCTTTCATAAATCTCAACAAGTAAGAAAATTATAGTTTCTTAGAAGATTCCAGCCCACCTTTCCTGCTAGTATAAGCACCCATCTGATGGGTTGAGGTTGACTTTCCAAGGTGTACACTTGTGCTGGGTGTTGGCTTAACCCACAAAGCACACAGAAACCCCTTGTCCTGGCGTGACACTGCAGCCATCCCTGGGGTTGTCTTTGGGAGTTATTAAACATTAATTTTTTGAACTTTCAATAGGTTTTTGTCTTCAAAGCATTTATATTCACTGGTTTGCTCTAAAAAAGACAATAACAGTTATCTCCTCACTGAAAAATGCTTTTAACTTTAATGAAATATGTCAAAATACAACTCCTCTAGTTCTCCTAAGATACTTGCAGTAAATAAAAGGAGATAATATTTTTTGTTTGTGATAATAGATGCTACAACGTCTGCCTGTCCTTTTAAATTGAAAAGCTGCGATCCTTGAACGGGAGGGGATCTTGTTCTTCTCTCTCAAAATGCAACTGGCATTCATACACCATTTCTGGGCTTTTTCAAGCCTTCTGTGAATGTACCATGCACTTCAGATTTCTCATGATAAAAATCTGACAGTAAAAATAATGCTAACTCCAAGTTATTCTTAGTATTTGAGAAATACACAGACCAGAATGAAATGAGATGTTAAGTTTATGATTTCTCTCTTCTGTAGCTGAATAGAATTAGGGAAGGCCTTTGCAGATTGGGAAAAAAAAAAAAATTACATGTCCAGGTGTCTCGTTTTTTCTTTTGCTCCAGAGTTTCTTTATTAAATATTCACAACAAGACATACCTGAATAATTTACATCCCCTTATTTCACTGGGCACGACAGTTAAGGTAAAAAAAGGCCACAGTCATTCAGGCAACAGAAATAATGTGTTCCAGAACAAGAGCTTTATTAAAGCCACTCTCTTTGAATAGCAGACTCTGTGTGTACATATCTACATTTTAATGTTGCCTCGTACTTGTCTGTTCTCTGTAGGTGGTTTCTAGTTTTAAGATGCTAGATTGATAGCGGAATTTACTGTTCAATAAACTCTGGACCCCTTCCACTCAAGTCAGCGGAAAAAGAGCCCTTGGTATTTTTACATCCTTGCCTCGTGTTAAAATGAAGGGTCACAGAGAAATGTACTCTTGATCCTGAAGGAGAGAAGCCTGTACATTCTCTCAGCCATTCTCACAGTGATTCATGACAATCCGGAGTATTTAATACAATATGGTTTTCAGGCAGTCATATAATAAAATATATAGCTCGTAATCTTCAGCTCTATAAACACAGGTCAGTACCTCATGGGAACCCCCATGATTTAAGCCTGTGAAAATACTGCTGTGGATTGTCGATCTGACAGAGCCCTTACCGGGACCTTTTCCAGAGGACAGGCCCCAATCCAGAGAGGTGGAAAGCTTAAAGAGGGGGATTTTCTGTACAATTGCATCTAAAAGCGGACAACAGTTTTGCCACCGCGGGATAAAGCTCAACTGCCTGGTTTACAGCTAAGGTGGGGGTGTGGATGGTACTGCACACTCTCGGTGCATCTGGTGACCAAAATGCAACAACAAAAAAAAAAAGGAAGAGCAATGCCAAAATGACATTGAGACCATAAAAATTAAACTTTATGATGCCTCATTGCTCACTGAGCTTAGAGGTACGGAGGCGAGACTGAAAACTCCTGTTTGTGCTGAAGCACTGTGATTTTGCCCACGAAATGCACAGCTGAATGCTGTAGCCCATGCTTCCAGGTGCAGTCATGTCTCCTAAGTATATCTGTCAAATCTGATATTCGGTGTGAAAGCAGTGGCTAGCACCATCTCTTCAAAGCCAGTGAAATCATTAAATAAATGCCTTGACAGGCAGCAGTATCTGGGCAGATGCGTCTTGCAATCTTCGAGGTACACGGGAATACGTTGACATAAAAGAAAAAGAGAGAAAGTATTTTGCTTAAGAGAGGAGCTTCTAAATGAAAGCGTAGCAAACTCGTTATCGGAGCAACTGTTTTGTCATCCACTTCATGCTGCTGAGATGTGGATATAGCCAGATGCAAACTCAAGACAGGAACAGGTTTCTCTTTGGCAGAATTCCGGTGTTATTGTGAATAGATCTACAGAAAATACTACAGCACTGGATGAAGGCCGTGGTCTGTTTGTGTTTTGTTAGTTCACGTGGTATCCCTCAGATAAGCAAAGCTTATTAAAAATATCCTTTGTTAACTCCATCAGAATAATTACAGAAGAAAACAATAACAATGACATTGTAATTTTTTTCTGAGAAGTAATAACTCAGAACTTCGTCTGACATCTAAATTAGATTATTGCAAGAAATGGCAAATCAATTAAAGTCAGCCCTTCAGGCTTCTGAAAAGTTTGAAAGGAAAAAAAACACCAAATTCTTTCCTAAGTCACAGGTGCTTTAAAGACTGGTGAAAGCTTCAGTCTGTCTTCCATTTGCTTTAGGTCCTTTCAGCTTTCCAAAAAATGATTTCTGGATTTCCAGATGACGAACCTCAGATTCTTCATCACGTTGGACATGGAACTGAATCAGCTAAAATCCCTGTCTTTTGGGGTTTTTTTTCCCCCCCTAGCATGTCACTTGTGTGTCAGCATGTTTTGGGAGGAAATAATGTGCTCCATCCATACTGGCTGAAATTGTTCTTTTCCATTGACTCAGGTGAAATATTCCTTTCTAAAGTGGAAGGTCAAGGCCAACGTGTTCACAACTCAGTACTTCAATACTACATTTGTGATGCTTGGGGCTGAATCCACACGCAGGACTTCAACCCCGTAACTCCGTGTGCCAGTGTTCCTTGTGCCACGCAGGGAGAGACACTGGGCAGCAGGGTCTGTAGGCAAGGGACCACCTTGTACCAAACAAACTGGTACAGTTGGCCGGTGGGCAAGTCATGGAGCTTCATCTTCTGCAGGATGTCACAGCTGGATTCGGAGATGTAGCCACAGGAAATGCCAAGCCCAGGAGCACTCTCTGAACAGGGGTTTCCTCCTGAATGGGAGCGGGTGAGCATTGTGCCACCTCCCCAGTATCGCAATGCTCCTGCTGAGCCACCACGTTCACGCTGGCACCGTTCATCTGTTCCCAAATCAGGCATCCTGCTCTTCAAAAATCGCTGAGCAGCCAGAAATTGTGACTCATCGCAGTGGGAGCTGTGGGATAAGTGGTCTGGAAAATCAAGTGATACGTCTCTTCCCTTGAAATAGCATCTCAGGAACTAGTTTTGAAATGCTTGTCTGAAATCTTTTCTTTCTCCTTGAATGTGTCTGAAGCGCTCATCAATTTAGGAACCTCTGGTTCAGTTGATCAGCGTACGGACGATAATCCTACTCGAAGCACCGTGGAAATCTTCCAGTGGACTGCTCCCCAGTCACAAAGCATGCAGTGAAAGAAAGGTAGTCCATGGGAATGTATAGGGGTTTTTTTTTATTCACAGTTCTTTAACGGGAACGATTTTTGGTCAGTTCACTTGTCTTCTCAGCTGTCTGCTGCAGGATTGGAGGCTGTCAGAGGACATCTCAAAGCAGATATGAGGCACTTCCAGCAGGATGGTGTTTCCAGCATCTTCCCCAGTCCTGGCTGGGAGACTGAGATGGTGAAAACTGTCACCAAGGCATGAGCTTGGGAAACGCTCTTCAGCGTGCTAAGTCAGTGATGTGTTTGGATTGTGTCTTTCTGTGCTGGAAGTTAAGGACTGTTTAAATAGGACAATTAACTTCTTTTCCCGGTTACATCCAGTTTCAATGCAGTGGGAATTCTGAGCTCCTATGAGCTGTAGGTCTGTTTCTTCTGCTTTCTCCAGCAAGTTGCAATTGCTGTTAACTGCTTCTTTCTGCAGGCAAAGAGTTGAGCTTCCTCCCAGTCTCCCACTAACCAAGGAAAGTCTCTCCCATCCATTAGCAGCAGAGAATACCATTTCTCCCACATCCTGGCTTTCCTGGCAGCTGCAGACAAACAACTGTCCTGCTAATAGTCCCTCTGTTCCAGAGATCAGTGCTTTAAGCATGTGAAAAGAATATTTCTCCATTTATTTTGACAGACTTTTATTTGTCAAGTTTATGGAAAGCTTAACTATGATGCTTGTGGCACTCCTTCCAAAATCTTCTTTAACCGGTTCCAGTGAAGAAGCTGGGGTTTGCTCACCACCCAGTGTTCTTTCTCCCCATGTCTCTTTACTGGTATTTTACCCTTCCACCAAGGGTGAAACACCAAGCACGCTGCAGATATATATATTTTTAATCCCCTCTGATGCAGGTATCTTATTTTATTTGAAAAGACGTTGACTACTGGTATATAGTAGCACAATTTTATGGTATCAGAGCTGACTTAGGCAAAGAAATTAACGATTTAAACCTGAACTTTTCGTGCCTAAGGGTCAGAAACAAGTAGGCATTCGCCAAGTATGAATTCTGGAGAGTAGAACGAAGTTGTCACCATACATGTAATTAGTTTGGGGGCAGTAGACTAGCGAGAGGGTGGAACTAGATCACTTCATGAACAACATCATATGACGTGGTTGTCTTCAGGAGCAGCCTAGAGACCATGGTGCTTGGTGATAGTGGCAGTTCTGTCTGCCAGGTCTCTGTCGATGCACAGGTACTACGACAGCAGCCTCTAAAAGCCATATTGCTTCCCCGATGTATGTGCCTGACTACGAGGAAGATTTATGGGGAGAGTGGTGAGAGGAAAAGGTGACTGTGATTACAGTTGCTGCTGTGGATTCCCGTGTTGCCTTCGGGCTAGTCTGGGGAGACAACAGGTATGCCTCCGACATTAAGCATGCCAGTAGCTTTTCTGAAAGCAAAATCCAAACCCTCTGGAAATGGGTTGTATCCTTTAAATTTACGTAAACGCCCAGGAGCTCTGTTCAAACCTATCAGAAAGCATTTTTCTTTCCCCCTTAGGGGAAAGAGTACCAGGAGAAGAGAAACACTGAGGACTAGAGCAGCGAGCGCAGCAAACTACTCTCCATCCTCCCATGCATCGTCTCCCTGGAGCAGGCGATGACGATCCCCTGTGGTGTTGAGTGATGAACAGTGACAGTCTGAGCAATGAGATCTCTTCCTGCAGCAGCAGAAACACGAGGCCCTGTGCAGAAAGCCTAACACAGGCACCCGGCCCCAAAACAGGGACGGCGAAGCGGTGAGTGGCTTCCTACAGGAGGAACTACGCAGCGACTAGATGGAGCAGGGCATTAGCAGGAGCCGTGTAGTATAGAATACCAGAAAGCAGTCACAAACATTTAATTAAAATGAATTTAATGGCTGGATTTCAGCTGTTATTCCAGAAGTTAAATGCCAGTTACCAATGTGTTAAATTGCACAATAATCACTGCGTAAATAAATACGCTCCTCGTTCTAATCTGTAACTATAATAACGTGGCACATTCAGTAGAATTGTGCTGGGGGCCCTAGTTTTCAACTGCTATTGCAAGAGCTGTCATCTATCACATTTTCTTGTCGTGTTCCTATTTTTACTATTGTTCGCTGGTTAACAAGGAGGGGGGCTTTTTGTTTCCTGAACAACTCTGGGAAGTAGGGAGGTGGAGAAAGTAGAAGTCAAAATTTTCATGTTCTAGTTGATAATCCTTGTTAGGCTAAAAAGGCAAATCTCTGGGTTTTTCAGTTTGGGGAAGTTGAAATTAGACTCCAGAGAGGTGATTTAAGAAGGAAAGCAAACCCCCTTGGACTCACTGTGGAGTTTTGCAGGAATTCCTTTGTGTTTGTTGGTGCCGTAGATGCCACCTTAGTAGACCATATGTCATGTCTGTCCAGTCTGGTATCTGCTCTCCAAGAGGGGCTAACTCTGTGTGTGTCAGAAGATACACATGCTATACTTCTTTGTTAAAAAGATCTAACTCTCAAGGTACAGAGTAAGTTACATGAAAATTATCTGCAGATGTCCTGAGGGTGTTGTCATGCAGAACTGAATTTTTAAAGGGAAGACATCACAAATTCTATGGAATATCGTATTACGAAAACAATTCAGTAAGTAAGCACTTCTGCATAAAGACCTGAACTCCATAAACGGCGTGAAAGCTGCCAAAATTCTTAGGCAGCGCTGAGGAGTTCTCCCTGCTTGCCAGTCTCTCGCCTTAAGTGCATGTTTTTCCAAGGTTTCGCTCTGTCTTTGGGATGTAGAATTTATTATGAAATGAAATTGCTGTGAAACATTGCATTATCAAAACTGTAATGAATTCCTTCCTGTTACTCATTAACCTTCCCGGTTTCTCTTTAACTCTGAAGTAAGCAGCAGGCACAAAACGGTTCTGTTGATTCAAGATGCTGTAACATTTTGACATGGATGAAAATTAACCTGGTGAGCTCCACTTGGGTCAGAAAATGTTCCAGCTTTTAATCTAGTGAACCTTCAGTGAGAAACCCTCCTGTGAGCATCAAGCAATAAATGATAATGAATGAAATGTTCACTGGAAAAAAAAAATCCCCAATTAACGAGTGACTTGGAGTACATAATATGAAATATGAAGAAATGCAAAGGGAAGTTAGCAAATGTTCAGTGGCTGAGTGGTTTGTCTCTGGCTGAAACATTTTCCCTGAGGAATCCACCAAGACCATCCCCATGAACAACACATGGTGCCACTGCTGAAGCTGGGGTCCCCTTTCAGGGCTGGGATCTTTCAGGGCTCTGATCTGACTAATTGCTTGGGTTCTGATTCTTAAATGGCAAAAGATCTTATGAGGGTCATTTCAGCGTCTGAGCGCTGCCTGTTAAATTGGAGACAGAAGGGAGGGCAGCATGAGCAGTGTTCATCTGTACATGAAAAGGTCACTGAGAGAAATAAAGTGTCAAAGGCTTTCCCTGAAGTTAAGAATTGTTCTGAGTTCTTATAAAGGGCATAAATGGGCATCCTGGTTAGCCAAGCTCGAGAACCCAGGTGGTCACCTTACCTTCACACATCCCCCTGGGAGAAGCGTGGCACTGAGCTGTGGCCCCTGACAGCACCTTCCAGCACATGTCTTGGTCTTTCCTGCTCCACAGAGGACTGTCCAGCCCCAGATCCCAGCGGGTGCTGTCAGCAGGTAAAATGAGAGAGGGGAAGGTGACAGTATATTATTCCCCAGCACTCCTGGAGATGTGTACCTGATTGGGATCATGTGTAGTTCCAAAGGGCCTCGTAATTGATTGTGAGCGAGGCTGCGAGAGCGTTACAAATCCAATTCCAGTTACTGCACTGTGCCCATCTAAATCCCCTCGACATGTTCCTTGGATATTGTGCTCCCATATAGATTCCCCATAAAGTGCCAGGCACGGCTGCTGTGTGCAGTTAAATTATTGCTGTACTGTAACACAGAAACTGCCCAGAAACTGCCTGCTCACAGCAATATGCAATTCTATACAGAGTTTGTTTTTTAACAAGAGAGGTTGTCTACATTTTTATGATCGCCTATGGGTGCCAGGACTGGGCATCTTCATTAATTTTATTCTGCCTCCTACTGAAGATGCCATATATTGTGTTTATTGGTTGTCCGGTGTGATTGATTGTGACTGTGACTCGGAGTGATGTAGATATTTTTTGATTTTAATTCTGTGCAAGCCTTCACCCAAGAGCAGATGAGGTTTGAAGAGCAGGTGTGCTGGCAGGGAAGCACTTGAATTTTAGGAGATTGGGAAATGGTGCTTTATTTTTTGAGCTCTTAGGTGTCTCTTCTCATCTCCACCCTGACAGCACGCTTCTGCTGGAAGGCTCATCAGCATCAGAACAAACTCATATCCTTCTGTCTTGCTCCAGACCAGTTTCTTTCCAGTTACCAATACTGATCTGATGAGCGCTGAGGAGAGATTTCAGTGTGTTATTAGTGTGTAATAGTGACTGGCTGTTTGGAACTCTTTTGTCCTGTCTTAGCTGAGCAAGATTTCAAGATGTCATGTCATCATATTTATAGATACAGCCAATGTATTATATGTTCCATTGTCATAATTGGTTGTGGCTAATCATCAAAAGCCACTATATAGACTTTAATCTGGGCTGGGAAAGAAAAGACCTCATCTGGCAGGAAGAAAACAACCAAGTTCCTCAGGATATCCTTGAGAAAGCAAGAGACCAAATGAAGAAGCCAAACGGCTTTAATAAAAGTCAATATTATTCCTTTGGTTTATGCAAGTCTTTGCAAGTGACTATCCAGGCTTAATGGCATTCACTGACATCTTGACAACAGGGGATGCTCCACAGACAGGAAGGGGAATTAAAAGCCTGCAAGGTTAACTGAAATGATGCTGCTAGTAATAAGCCACTGGAACTAGACTGTCACTCATCTCCTCCTGCTTCTGGGTCCTGATTATGCTCTCATCTATTTCTCCCATCAGCTACAGTAAGAGGAAGGTGTGAAAAAGATGGACAAGACGGTCAGCTATTTAAATCAAATATACTAAATAGTGTAAATATGGGGCGTGGCGTGCCCCAGATTATGTGTATGTCATGGCATATCATTGTGCTGCCAGATGAGGTGGCACGATGCAGGCTAATGCAACGTGAAACGCCACAGCCTAACCACAGGGGCCAGTCGATGCAGAAATCACATTTAAAGAGCAAGGTGGTGAATCCACCATGTATGATGACTTCTTAACTGGGTATCCAGCCTCCTCGTTCTTGGAGTTGTGAAGTTGTCAGACTCTCCTCCTTTGGATTTCCTGAGGCTCTCTGCTTCACAACCACTCGCTTGTCTTGGTCTGGCTGATGGCTGGAAGTTGGTGCTTCATCTCACCTGTCTTTGACAGGGTGACATGTTTCTTCAACTGAGTGCCAGAAGCCACTTGTGATCTATGGCCATATTTCAGGTTGGCTGTACAGACTTTTTCCTGTGTAACTTTTTTTTTTTTCTTTCCTCAAGTTTCCAAGCTCTTGAAAAATAACACGGTAGCGAATGTTTGCTGGGAGGTCATTCCCACTCCTTCCCAGCCAGGTATTAGACTATCCATCTTCCTTCTATTCATCCCTTATGTGTTTTCTTTCCATTCCCTAATGGAAAGCGAGGCAGGCAGGTGGCTGGGTTCTCCAAAAAGCAGCAGTGGAAAGAGAGCAGAAGGGAGATGATACAGCTTTGCATGCAGAGGTAGAGGCCAGCTCCTGGAGCACCTCTAGAAACACCTAGGACCCCTACACACACACACAACAAAACCAAAAAAAAGTAGAAGTGTCCACAGGATTCTGAACTGTTTAACAGCAGCAAAAAGCACCCCAAATTGTCGTGTGCTACTTTGCAATTAGGTGACTTCATTGCCAGGCTGTTTTTCTTGGTCTGGTGCTGGGGGAATGGCGTGCGCTGCAGATGTTCTGTCACGTCATGTCTCTCTCGGGCAGCCATGGTAACTGCAAGGAAACAGCCCGTAGTGACCCGTCCCAAAACAAACTTAACCAGACTCCCTAAAGCCAAGCGAGAGCAGGATTCAAACAGGGTTTTTCTTCTGTGTAGTTCAGGCCAATGCTAACTAGAACAAGGCTCCCCATCACACACGGGAAGGCTGAGCGTATGGGCAGCTCCTCAGATACCTGAGAGCAGAAGAATTCAGTGTTGGGTTGTTTGGGGGTTTTTTTGGTGAAAGTTTGAGATCGTTGTACCAAGTTTGGGATTTGGGTCAGCAGGGCTAAATATGAAATCTTAACAGAGTTTTGGATGCTGGTATTTTTCTAAGCTCTAAGAGCCTTGGTAGAGAAATACTCTGTTCTGTGAGATGTAGAAGAGTCTTACAGCTCTGCCACTGCATCCCCCCAAAGCTCTCACGTGTAAGTTTACATCTATGAAAGTTAAAATTGTTGCATGTTTGCAGAATGAATAGGAGCAAGCAGATTATCCTTCTGGGTCAGCTTTTCCAGAACCTCTTTGGGAAGCGTTATGCAGAGCTAAAGAAACATCAGTGCTGCATTTATATAAATTAACTGTATGTGGAAGAAAGAACCATGTCAGCTGCCCACAGCGCTGACCTGAGCTTGGGAACTGAAGATGTGGAGCTGTGTATAGTTGGCTATCAAGGGAAAGGACAATGGAGACTGCCCTTACAGGCAGAGCTTTGCCTGTCCTCCTCCAAATGTCTTTGGCTTTATCTATGATTCTCCCCCCTCTACTCCACTCTGGTGAGACCTCACCTGGAGCACTGCATCCAGTTCTGGAGCCCCTGTCACAGGAAGGCTCTGGATGTGCTGGAACGTGTCCAGAGAAGGTCCACGAGGATGCTCAGAGGGCTGGAGCACCTCTGCTATGGGGACAGACTGAGAGAGTTGGGGTTGTTCAGTCTGGAGAGGAGAAAGCTCCAGGGAGACCTTATTGTGGCCTTCCAGTATCTGAAGGGGGCTACAGGAAAGCTGGGGAGGGACTTTTTAGGCTGTCGGGCAGTGATAGGACTGGAGGGAATGGATTAAAGCTAGAGATAGGTGATTCAGGTTGGACATTACTAAGAATTTCTTCCCCAGGAGGGTGGTGAGACACTGGCACAGGTTGCCCAGAGAGGAGGTGGAAGCCCCATCCTTGGCAGTGTTTAAGCCCAGGCTGGCTGGGGCTGTGAGCAACCTGCTCTAGTGGGAGGTTGGAACTGGATGAGCTTTAAGGTCCCTTCCAACCCTGACAATTCTATGGTTCTATGATTCTATCACTTACATGTAGGAAATGGGAAGCAGTGAAGTCTTGGTGGTATTTTCATCCCAGACCAGGTTTATCAGAGGCTTTTTGTTTCCAGTGATGGCCAGGAGGGTGCTTCTGCCTTCTGTTGCTTGGGAGCAGCTCTGCAGCTCTCCACTAACCGGGTGGCAGGGATGTGGTGCAGGTTTATGTCCTTTATGGAAGGGGGGAGAGGAGCCATGGGGGTAGGTCCTGTGGACCCCCTTGGCCTGGGTTCCTAGGAACTGCAACACCAGGCAGTGCTTTGAGTCTGATTTCTGCAGTGAGTTTTTTGGCTGGGATTGTTACTTCCAAGCTGTTAAGTCTTTTCTCCTGCTACTGATAGGACAGTGCTACCGAGCTTTCATTTTCTTTAAGTCTGTGCCCTATACTTCCCATCTCACAGAATGGTAGGGGCTGGAAGGGACCTCCAAAGATCATCGAGTCCAACCCCCCTGCCAGAGCAGGACCAAAACTAGGGCAGATCACACAGAAACACACTACTGGGGTGTGCCTGAATCTACAGCTCGTGGTGAGGGCAAGGTGGTTAGTGTGTTTGAGCAGGTTTACTGGCATTTACACGGTGCAGAGCTGCTGTAGAGACCAACAGCACTGGTCTGTGTACACAACCTCGGGTAAAAAAGCTGCGGTTGTCTCCAGGTCTCCAGAAATGCCACGTTAGGCAATTTCTACCGGAGGGACGTTTTAGTTAGAGTGAAGGAAGGCAGTAAGTCTTGTCACTCAAAGAATGAGTTCAAAGACTTCCATTAAAGTTTGGGGACAGGGTGAAGTGTCCCTGAATTATTAATTCCTCCTCTGAGTAGGGAAAAATTTATGTGCTGCTTACAGCTTTAAAAAAAAAAAAAAAGTGTCTCCTTGGCTGGTGGTGAACTCTAATAAGACAGAGCCCAGCTACTGCTGGCATGAAAAAGGGAGCAGTTTTCAGGTTTCCTGCATACCTGACCTCCCTTACATTTTGTTGTTAAATCCCTGCATTGTTAGCATGCAGTTAATCATTTGGAAATTAATTTAGCATCCATCTGTCGTTTTGTTTCCTTGTAACGGTTACAATTTTATAACAGTTGTGGCCACTGGAAGAGACCATTTGCCAATGAGTCTGAGATAACAGGACGGTGTCGGTTCATTCCAGGCACAAAACTTAACAGGGGCTGCACTTTCATCCTTGAGAGGAACCTTTCAAGTGCATCCAGGAATTCCACAGGTCAAATGCCAAGTCTCTGCATCTGCGTCTCCAAGCTATATTCAGACTTTTCTTCCATTTCTTTTTGCCTCTAGGGATTCCCCCAGCCACAGTGTGTCTGAACTGATCGCTTACCACCAGAATCGTCTGTGTTTTGGACATCTTTGATAACTTTGGCTCATCCCTCACAACAACATCTGAGGTAAGATTCTAATTAAGGGCTGTTGTTTCTCCTCTCGGAGGTTAGTATCCTTGTACTTCTGTGGCCTCTGCTTTGAGCCTTCCTGACTAATATCAAGGTCTGAGCAAATTACTCAGAACTTCTTGTCAGATACGTTCTTTTTCAAAAGTTTAATTAGCAGAGGATAACACAGTTTGAGATAAATGTAGCCAAACCAAAAGCCAGCTCCTGCAAAGTGCTTAGCTTGTTAGCAGGAAGGCTCTTAGGACTATATCTCTTTTGGAATGGTACAGGCTTAAGACAGTTAGCAGAGCTCCACGATCAGTGAGTCCCAAACCTGCTTTTACACACACCTGCAGACAAGCTAAAAATACAGAACATCTGGGGGGTGCATGTGTAGGAAAAGTGAGCTTTTTTTAATTTTTCCTATGTGTTGGATGCTGCTCTGTGGGCTAAACCAATATAATGTCACTGGTGTACTTTACAACTAAATCAGTCCAAAAGTGTAATAATTTCTTTGTTCCTGGAGACTCAGAGGCTGTTCTGCGGGACTCTGGAACTTTCGTGTCTGGAATAGGGGGCACATTTTTTACTGTCCTCTTGTGATGCAGCAGGGGTTACCGTTTGAATGGCTTCGAGTGTTCACAAACCTCAGCAAAGCTGGTAGGAACTAAGTTTAAAATGGGTAACAGAAAGTGCTTCTTTTTGCAGTGGGTGGTGAACTTCTGGAGCTTGCTGGCATAAGAGTTTGTAGAGGCAGACAGTGCAGCAGGTTCAAAAAGGGATTAGACATTTATGCACCAAGAGTCTATAAATGGATACCCTGTTAACATCCTTGATACAACTGCTTTGAGGGAGTAAAAAGTGGAGAGCAAAGAGTGACTAGCTTGACGTTCTCTCTCTAAATACTTTATCCTGTTAGCACTCTCTGAGTCAGGGTAAGTCATCCTGGGCTGGATGAACCATCGGGCTGACCCAGGAGGCAGTTCCTACGTCCTCACGTTGTTCGTGTGACTTGCACTTGAGCAGTGCAGGTTGTCAGGCTCAGCCTTGGCTCTGGAGGTGTCGTCCTTGTCAAATCTACCATCAGAAGTGGACTCTTTCTGGCTAGCACACGTAGCAGGGGCTATTTCAGAGCAGGGCTAACACATAGTGGTTAGTCTCTGTAGGGAAACTGGTTACCTTGACTTTTCCAGAGGAGCTACACTTCATAATGCAAATAGCAAGAATCATTTCTCACCAAGCCTCTTACTTCCAGAGGTAATATATCTCTAGCTCTTTCCATTAGTTCATTGTCCTTCCCCAGCACTGTCCTTTGGCTCAGTCGTTTGGCTTCAGTGTGAGGTGAGACTGGATCTGAGTGGCATTTGGCTAACGTGCTCTGAAACACTCAGTTCATCTGAAAGTCTGGGCAAGTACTAGCTGTTTCCACAGCCACCTTTCTTTGGAATCAACAGGACAAATCAAGGACAGTAAATGCCAAAGCAAAAGGCTTTTTTTTCCCTCAGATACAATACACATGTAATTTATGAGGCCTGGGCATCTTGGATTGTATTTCCCTACTTGAATTCTGTCAGTGCTGCAAAATACTGCTTGCTGTGAATGGGAATTTTCCTATTGCATTCCCATCACTGCATTCTGTGATACCAATCTCTGCTGTCTTTTTTCTCAGAGCTTATGCAGTCAGAAATCTCTGTTTAGGGTCAGAACACCAGCTGACAGACACGTGCTGCTCAGGCTCCAGTGAAGCTGTATTGACATTCTTTGGCTAAAGAGAGCTGGGGCAGTATCTCTGAGAACACAGTGTAAAGTGCTTCATATTTCTTTTGCTGGCTCAATACTTGGAAGAAATCCAGAAAAAAAAAAAAACAATGTGAATTAAAAATGGAAACTACTTCTCCATCCCTCTCTGCATGCTGGCTTAGGGATTACATGAATTAACTGGGCATGCCTTTTTCTAAGTACGAGGCAAACATCTCCCTCCAGGCAACTTGGTGTTAAAATGTGCACAGGTAAAGTGTGAAAAATCAGTGTTCATCTTGCTTTCTGATGACCCTGAACGTACTTTATCAGAGAGAGGACCTTTAAGGTGACTGTACCCCAATAAAACTCTCCCAGGCTTTCAGTTCTTTCCATTAGCTGGCTTACTGATTGAATTGATTCCATCATTTGTAAGGAATGGATCGAAGGCACCTCAGCACATCCAACACACAATGCAGGCCATTAAGAAGCGTGAAAGAAAAGCCAACCAGTTCATACACAAACTCAGTATAATAAACCTAAGGACCTGTCACAAAAGCAAACCCAGTAACTGTCAGAGGAGCCACTTGAGTAGGAAAAGGGAGCTTCAGATATTTAGAAAGTACTGCTTCTAAAGCCTGTTTAGGGACAAAGCATTCTTGTCACACTTTGCAACAGCCATGATTAAAAACTATTTGAGGGTAAAAGTGTTTTCTGGTATTTACCAGTGGGTTATTAACCTTAACAATATCAACATTTCAATTGTCAGCAAGATTAAAAAAGCCCATTATAGCAGAATGAGCACATTGTACATAGAGATACTGGAGTGCTGATGAATTACTAGCTCTGCTCAGATACAGACTTCAGTGTGGTACAGACTTCAGTGTGGTACAGCCTTCAGTGTAGTGAGAAATAGAGGCTGAATTAATTGCTGAGTGAAATATAATGCAGAATAATTAGAGGCAAACTACCTGAGATGGTTTAGCACATGGAGAGACTTAACAAGTTTTTGCTGCAAGAGAAAGACTGTACATCAGCTTTTAGTTTCTGCAGGTGATGCCAGGAATGATGGTGCAGAGAAATGAAGTCTGTGGAGCCAGCCCCTTATTTAGACGTGGATGAGAGAAGGAGTCCAGGCAGGAGACAGGACCAAGCAGAAGGACACAGAGACAGGGCAGTGGGTATGAAAGAGGAGATGACCTGACAAGCAGCACCCTATTCTACCTGGTCTGTTGTTCATGTGGTTCCAGATAAAGATAACCCAAAGGATCATTTGGGCCTCTAAATTTTGGGCCTAGAATTGAGTGTGTGACATGCAGAATATAGGGTCCGTATGGCAGGCATTGCTAATTGTTACCTGGCAATGCATTTTATGTATAACATGCTGAAACCTGCTGTATAGAGCCATAGGCACAGACCTCCTCTCAGAGGAACAGTGTGGTTGGAAGGAAAGACTTAGGAAAAGCTCTTCTCTGCAACACAGGCCACAGCTCCTCTGGCCTTTTGCCTTCTCCAGAGGGACTCTGCGGGATGCAGAGGCACCAAACTGTGTGTGAGCTGCAAGGTAAGAACCACCAGGAAACAAAGTCCATGCTGGGCAGCACTGCTGGCTACAGAGCCAGGACCCTTAACTGTCTGTAGTACAGCTTTTCAGTTATAAAAGTAAAGGTATAACAGAAACCTTTCAGAAAGGATTTTTGTTGCTCTCTTTTCCCTCTGCTGGTTATTTTCCTAAATGTGTGTGTACAGGAGAATGCTGTTAGGGGTTCATTTATTCCTATCAGAGAACTTTCATTACTGTAATAGAATTCCCCTGTCTGACGGCTATTATTTCTGGATTCTGAATTGTCATGCTTTTGTGAGGTCTCCTCCTGACCTCTAGGATGTGTAAGGTGGCCGAGAGACACATCTACCATTTGTGAATGTCTTAGAAATACCAGAATTCAAATAGCCTGGCAGTTCCTGTCTGGTAGATCTAATTTCAAGCTCTAGTAAGACCATGGAATGACACTGCAGATCAGCCCAGAAGCAGCAGAAGGAGCAGGCTGATGGTCTTTTTTAAAGTGAAGCATCAGTGCAGAGATGAGTGGGAAGGTGAACCACAGCTGGCAATGACAGAGCCTCTAAAGGCAGGTGGAGGTCTGAGACCCAGCAGCCTCCTCTTCCTTTTTATATTTTCCTTTGGTCTGCTGCCAGCAGAGACACCCAGTCCTCTCTGCAGTAAAAGACACAAACACATGCTCTGTTAAGAAACATCAGGGACAGAGACCAGCTGGTACAGAGTTCTGTTCAGGAATGTTCTTGTCCTGTCAGCCCTCAGGAAGGGCTGCCATACTTACTTGGGGGTTTCCCAAGTGGAAACAAAAGCATATTGTGGTGGTTTGACCTCCACTCTGGATGCCAGGTGCCCAGCAAGCTGCTCTGTCACTCCTCCCTATCTCCTCCTCTCAGCTGGACCAGGGGGAAGAAAATGAGATGTCTTAACTCGTGGGTTAAGACAAAGGCAGTTTAATGAAAAGAAAGCAAGGCCACGTGTGGAAGCAAAAGCAAGCAAAGATTTATTCTCGTCCTCCCATCAGCAGGCCCTGTCTGTCCCCTTTTCAGGAAGCAGGGCTCCAAACACGTGCTGCTTGCTCTGGAGGACAAGTGGATGCCCCCTCTTCTCCTCCTTTCCCTAGCTTTTATAGTTCAGCTGGTGTCATATGGTATGGAATATCCCTTGGTCAGTTTGGGTCAGCTGTCCCAGTCGTTTCCCCTCCCAAGACCTTGTCCACCCCATCCCACTGGGGTTGGAATGTTGGGAAAACATCCTTGGTGCCGTGGGAGCCCCGCTCAGCAGCAGGCACAGCCCGGGGCTGTTCTCAGCACCTCTCCAGCTCCCAGTGCACAGCACAGCACTGGGAGGGCTGCTGTGGGGAAAAATTAACTCCAGCTCAGTCAGACCCAATGCAGACACGTAGACTACTGCAAGGCATGTAGGTCTGATGCTTTTAGAAGGATCCCTGTGTAGGATTCACTCTGCCATACTCCGGGCACACGTTCAGCACATTCGTGGCAGTTCCAGGGAGTCCCAGGAGAAGAGGACACTCACAAGGGCACACGGCTCTCGTGTGGCAACTGCTCGTGCAGTCCAGGCAGCTGGAGCTATCGCTCCGACTGAGCTGCTGCTCCTACCCCAGCCATGCCTGGAAACCTCAAACAAATTAGCCAGTGCTCAGAGGGAAGGTGCTGAAACATCCCTGCAGACAGTGAGCCCTGCTTCTCCAGGTATGCTCTCCTGTCACAGGCTGCTGTTGGAAAAGGGGTAGAGATCTCTCCTTTTCAAATACCAGAGGTTTCCATGTGAGACTGTGCCCTTCACCCACTGCAGAGGCATAAGCATGTGCTTTATATCGGGCTGTAAGAATGAAACTTGGCTTGAGAACTAGGTTGTTGTGAATGTAGAAGACTTGGCTTGGTATTAATGTGGCTGCTGGTGAAGTCTTACTCATAAAATTTATTTTGAAATGTTTCAGAATGTATTAAGTGTCTTTTTTGCTGCTGACAGAAGGGAAAGAAACGATTAGAAATAAAAGCAGGGGGTTGATGAAGATGGTGTCTAGGGGAAATTACCACACTCACATGGGATCCGTTCATGCCTAACATGTTTCCTACAAATCTGAAAGAGCAGTCGGTGGCATGTGAAGCCTGTATAGCACCGGAGAGGACTTGGTATGGATGCTACTCAAAGTGAGGGAAAGATGCAGCAACAAGAATAGGTACTAGAAATACAAATAAGCATCTGCTTGGGTAAAAGCCATGGAGAGTATCTGGGAGGAGAAACAAGTCCAGACCCAGAGATTCAGTAGCTTGAAGGGAAACAGATGTGCAGGCCAAAAATGATAGTGGAGAGCAAGTGAACTTGTGGTGCAATGTAGAGTGGCAGGCAGAAAGGTCACTGCTCTGGAAGCTCTGGAAGCACAGATGACATGTCATCAGAGCACAGAGCAATACCCTTTCTCCATGGGTGTCCAGGAGGAAGAAGAGTAGCTACAGGAATCTCAACAGGAGAAAGGGGAGGCAGCTCGGAGTAATGCCAAAGACAGGAATGACAATTAATGGGATAGAAATTTATTTTATAGTTAAAGAAAAAAGGCAGTTAAATGCTCTGTGCCTTTAGCACTAATTTTCAAATAGTAAAGGGAGTTATTTAGTAGATTCTCCTACCCTACAAGATACATTAACAAGATAAAGTTTGGAGCTTGGACCTATCCATAGAGTCTGTAAAAAGACACAGTAGCAGGGCCAGCACCAGCTGTAAGTGACCCTAAAGCAGACAACACTTTCTGTTAAGAGAAATCCATAGTTTCCAAAGGTAAGAGGCCAAACTCTACTCTCTTCGCATCTCTGCACTTCCACTGAGGTAAACGAATTTGCCAAGGGAGGGACCATTCTGATTTATAACAGACAAAACCCTCGATGAAGGGACCATTCACAACAATTAAAAAGACTGAGCAATTAACAGTATGGATAATTGAGAGTGTAGTGTCTGATTGATTTATATATAAACGTATTGTTACGTGTCAAAACATTTATTGTTGGCAATAATATCGTGGCACGGTATTGATAATGTCATGCAAACTACCCCCCTGTTCAAGCAGAGGCCATTTGTCACCTGGCAAGATGCACTGAATCATATCTCTTTAAAGAGTTTGGAAATATTTTCCAGTGTCCTCCAAGGTGTTTGAATATTTATTGTCAAATATTGCATGTCTTGAGTTACTGAAGTTAAATTCCTTTAACTTAATGACAGCTGGATCCACCAATGGAAATGACTGAGAGGGTCTGGTATATGCAAACATCAACTCTCCGAGCAGTCTTCTAGAAACAAAAGCTATTTTAAAGACTACATTTAACAAGTGTCTTGGGAAAAGTCATCTTTGAAGGCTTCTCTTGCTATTTTTGGTCGACTTGAAACAGAGAGGATAAAAATACAAGAACAAAAGATAATCGGGAGGTGTGAAACCGAGTTCCTCTGTGACTGTGTTTTATAAATATTTGATATTGCCCTCTGCTGAATGGAGCTTTGTTTGGGGGAATCAGGCAGCGGAAGTTTGGATTTACCTTGTACCTACTTTGGCAGCACGTTTTCCTTCCCTGTTTTGCATGGCATGCTGCCGAAGCCGTGTTTTGTATTTCCAGCCTTTTGGGGATAGCAGCCCAGATTCAAACGCTGCAGGGGCAATGGGAGGACTTGCATTGGCACAGCTGGATTTGGAGCAGGTTCAGTCTCCCTTTCTCTGAGTAAGGAAGGGACAAGTGCTGTACTTTGCCATATGATGTCTTGGTGAAAACCCCTGGTTCTCATCTTTATCAGATTTCAAAGTGCAGCAATGTGCCGTCCCTACCATAATATCACATTTCTATTTTAAGACTAGAAACTTAGAAAAAAGGTTGTACTTACGTCTGTATGTTTTCAAAGTAAACATGGAAATCTGATCATTTTAACTAGAACATACTTTCTGTACCAGCTACTAAAATATTTGCATCATTCTTGTATTCCCACTTTTGGACTAATATTGTTTTAAGTCCTCTGTGTTCATAGTGGAGATGGTCATTCTCGCAGAGAGCCGTGAAGCAGCAGAGAACATTTCTTAGTGCTATTTGTTAGTGTCTGCTGGCTAGTTAAGCACCTCTGCAGATGTACAATAAACTGAATTTGCTAGAACTTAACCTCCAGAAATATATCCCTGCTATCATAAACAGAGCTGGACCAAAATATTGTTGCTCACAATGAGCTATAAGGCAGTGAAGAGAGCAGTAAAGAGGGATTTCAGCATCACAAGCGCCGTTCCACCAACGTTAAGTACCTCAGAACAGGAATTGTCATTTGACAACGGTGACCTTGTCTGTCACACTTAGGCATCTGTGTGCCATGCAAAAGGCAGAAATACAAGAGCACTTCTGCGGCCGTTCCTCCTGGAGCCTTCGCCTGCTTATGGTCTTGTGTGGGTTGTAACTTTAAAAGGAAGAGCTGGCAGCAAATGAGCCAGAGTCACTTGCAGGTTTTTTTTGTTTTTTTTTTTTTCTCCCCACAAAGCCTTCTGACCTTGAAAAGCCTTAAAGCTGCATTCCCCATGAAAAATAACTTCTACTTAGTGCTGAGCACGTGTATTGTTGCACAGACAAATAGACAAATAACAATGTGAGTACATGCCTTGATCATTTATCCTCCGCAGAGGGCCATAAACCATGAGTAAATGCAACAAAAGCAGAAGATTAATAGCGGCTGCATAATGCTTTGCGTTTTTCATAATGATCCTCTACAGATAGAATCAGTAAGTGTCACTAATTGGTCGGCACTTTTTCTGCGAGGGGACCCAATCCTCCCTTCAGTGGAGTTGGGAGGCCAGTCCCTGGTTCTGGCTGCTCTTTAACAGATGCCATAATTCAGGAAAAGGCTGTGTGCAATGCGGGGAAAACTCGGGCCAGCCTGCAAAGGTGGTACCAGCCTGGCTGGTGCAGGGGCAACTGTTTGCAAACCCACTGGTGGCTAGTCAAGCTTGAGGAGAAATAGAAAAGCTGGCCACGAGCCAGCTGCTGAATTTAAACGTGTCTTCAGATGAACGGCCGGGCTGGAATTCTAATATGATCCTGCAGCGTCCTGCTGATCTCCTTCAGATCTTGTTGGCTGCCACTGATGCTTGTTCCCTGTGGACTCAAGGGTGCTGGGTGGGAAACTGCTGGGAAGACTCACTGCCTTGCCTTGTCCAAACATTGTCCAAAGCAGCAGGCGTGCACAGGGCTGGGGGGTGGGGGGGGAGGGCTTTACAGCTCTGGCAAAAACATTTTCATCTAAATTTTATCAGATTCGCTTTGTTGCTTAAACTGATTTGATTTGGTTTGGGGTTTTTTTTCCTTTTAAATCTTACATAAAGATTAAGAGCATCTCGTGTCTTTTCTAGTGCTGTAACTCTGAAATTATAAAGCTGCTTATTATATCCAGTATTCTGCCCAGCAGAGGTACCCAAGCTGCCTCCCTGGAACGGTGCTGTGTTTGGGCAGGAAGCCGTGCCAATGCGGCTCTGCCAAGCCAACCTGACTCTTTCTCTGCAATCTGGGCTCAGAGACTGACCATACGATTGGGTGCTCTGAGAGGCAAGCTGGTACCACACCCAGCACTTCAGACCTCCCACTCCGAGATGAGGATGAAGCCATGAGCTCTGGTGTGAGCTGGCCGCTTGAAGTTGCCACACACACACACACACTGCAAGGCTGTTCCTGTTGCCAGCTCTCTGAAATGTAAAGCTTAAATTGATTTGGGCTGTGCTGCCAGATTTTCCCCAAGTGAACTCAGACAAGGTCATTTTACACAGATTTGTCTAAAATGCTGCCTGGTGGTGTGGATCTTTTTCAATTTCCCCCAAATCCAGAATAACCCGCATCATATATCCCTGCTCACATTCTCCTTAGCATCGTTTCGTGTCTCCCTGCGCTTGTGCAACTCCAAGGATCTGTCCTGCTCCAGTCAGGATGACAGTGAAATGGCATTTCCTCTGCAAAAGGGAGGATGTGGGACAGATGGAGACACGGGAGAGGGAGAGCATGTGGGGCTTTCCAACCTCTTTCTATCCGCACCCCGCTTAGGTAAGCAAACTTTGTCCCTTTCTCTTCTCCCCACTCTTAGTTAAAAGCTCTTCTTAGCTTCTTGTGTCCTCTAGAATCCTTGATTGTCTGTTCTTCCCAAGGAGGCAGGGAAATAGAGAAGGCAGCTCGTTAAACTCGTGAGGCTCAGAGGAGCATGGATGCACAAATGGCTCTGGTGTAGGGAAAAGCTGCCCGTGCTCTACGTGTCCGCTGACCAGCCGGGTGCTCTTCTCCTGGTCGCTTTACCCATTGCTAATTCCGATCTCTCCCTCTTTTTTCTGCCTATTCGTACTCTTGTCTCTGTGCCGTGTCTTGAGTGCAGTGTCTTGAGTGCAGTATGGTTTCAGTCTGGCTTCTTGGCACTGCTGTAGCAGAGGTATTTCTGTTACTAAGAGCAGTCAAATAAAATCCAGCAGGCTCGGGACATGAACGCTTGCGGTCAGTCTCAAAACCAAACCCGAAGGAGCAGCTTTGTTCTTTTCAGACAGATCATCAATTAGGGCCAGAAGTGGTCATGTGTCAGGATGACTTAGTGACTGCAGGCTGCTTTTTAAAACGCATCCAAGATACATAGGCTATCAGTTGACATGAGGGGGATATTCATACAACAGTTACCCTGCAATTTTGGAGAAGCTTCTGAACTCTCCAGGATGACTTGGAGCTCTCTCCGTTTACTATTTATTTAGTTGCGGCAGCAAGCAAACCAATATTCCTTCTGTGAGGCAAAGATCTAAAACAAGAGGATGCAGAGTATCACAAAATCCCATCCCCTTCAGCTAAGGAGAGTCATCTGTTCAGAGTATGACATGAGCATTCGTTACTAAACTGCAGCATCAGGTACTTCTGGGGTAATGGGAGATCATTGCCTCCAGAAAAACCACATCTCTAAAGGGAAGGGCACTTCTCTGCTGCAAGCCAAGGCACACATGCTCTTCCCTCCATGCTACACTGTATGGTAAAGAAAAGGAGCAGGGCTTTTAGCAGAGCTGTCCTGGCACACCAAACATACATTTGATGCTAAGTGGCCTGGCACAAGTTGAAGAGTGGGACTTGGATCGTCAGCATCTGAAAAGATGTCAGCTGAGGCCACCACTGCACCGTGGATCAGAGCTAAAATACACTGCTAGAAAAAAAAAAAGAAAAAAAAAAATCCCCTGCAAATCCCTATTCCCTCTTTATTCAGCATCTCATGTTCTGTTATTTACTGGTGTTCTCTATAATTTGCACCACTGCATGTTGGGACTTGCTAAAAACAAAAGGAGAGCTTGAGAGAACAGATTTTAACTGCTATATCACATCCAGGAGGGTTTCTTCAGTATGAGTTTTTCCATATTTCTAGGCCTGCCTGTTCCACCCATTTCACTTGGGAACAGTTTACCAGTTCCCGTGGCCCTCGTACAGATCCAGGGGACTGAGAACCTCCCTTTCCTTATTGCTTTTAAAACTCCCTCTGCGAGCTGACAGCCACATCTTTACAGATAAAAATAATCTTTTGCCAATGGAGTTTCTATACTCCTGAAAATCCCTGGCTACAAACGTGAATCCTAAAAAAGGAATATCTGAATCCTCCTGCTAGGCATGAGCTTTGTAGATTCTTCTCTGGGTAACGTGTTCTCAGGGTCAGGGAAATAGCCGTTACCCCCCAGTTTTAATTTGCTCTGTGGCAAAGCTCTGGAGAGCCAAGGTGGCTGCCACTGTCACTGATGGAAAAGAATTTCAGATGTGGCAGGGTGATAAATGAGGAATGATACCCCATAGGTAAACAAATCCCCCAAACCCTATGAACCAGGCTGTGGATGTGGTAACTCACTGGAAGTCAGGAACTGACCTGAAAAAGTCTCAGAGAGAGGGTTGAAAAAAAAACCCCAAACTTGGTTGGGCATCTTAATGCAACTGAAATCAGCTGGGTAGGATTGGCAAGAGGATTTGCTTTCTGAAGGCTTGTTTTGGTTGCTGCACCTGGAGCAGGAAAACAATTTTCTCTGGCAATGAGGAGAAGGGTTCACACCTGAAAACTGGCTTAAAATTGCAGCTAGAAGGTCAGTGTTATATAGCAGCCCAAGATGAAGGTGAGGTATGAGGTTCCAGGGAACTCAGGGTAAGGTTTGTTTTGGGTATTTTTTAATTTTTTTTTTTTTTTTTTTTTTTTTACCTCTGTTTACCTCAAAGAGATGTGATTTATAAGAGCAGGCATCATGGAGATTTTTGTGTATGTGCCATATACTGAAGGTGTTTTGTTGTCTGAAGAGGGCTTTTCAGAAGTTTTTTTTTTTTACGTTTCTTATTAATTAAAGCATGGTTGAAAGTAAATTACTGGAAGTGCAAGTAGGATAAAAAACTCGGTGAGGTTTTATGAAGTAATTAGAATGGCATTTATAAAGCAAATGGTCAGATCAAGAATGCAGTTTCATTCAAAACACATCTGCTGTATCTTTTCTTACGAAGCACTTTGACCCTCTACTGTGAACAACAGAGGATTTGGCAGGTGATATGATGTGTTCTAGTCCCCAAAAACATAAAGGAGGAGAGAGCTGCAGTAACCCTGGAGGTCATGGAGTTTTGCTTCCAGGGAGCTTGTTATGATTTTTCAATTATCCCTATGAAAACTTTGCACTGAGGTTGGTTTTTATGCGAGCTCAGAAGGAAAACAACCTAAGTGGTCATGTGTGCACAGGCCTTCCTTCCACAGCCACGGGCACGAGCTTATCCAAAACTTAACTGTGTTCTTGTTTAGTTCAGACACAAAGAAGGCCTTGTGTGCTTGAAGACTTGTTTTATTTCCTTCTGCTTGCAGATAGTCTCTTTTCCCCCAAACTTTGCTTCGCTAAGATCCTCCCTAAAGGTACCAAGGCTGGGGACACGGTTATTTCAGGCTGTGGTGGCCAAAGCCAGCACTGGCTTGTTGCTAAGTGATGCCATGGGTTGTCCCTGTGTCTCCTGTGCTTGCCATGCCATCCTAAAATTCAGTTCTCTGCAGAAGGTGGAAGCTCATCACCTTGATCTGCAGGAGCAGTGGATGGCATCGCAGGAGTCAGAAGAGCATCCGTTGTCTTAGGTGGTGGAAAAGCTCCTGTGAAGAAGGGGAAGCTATTGCAGTGGGGATGGAGTGAACTCTTGGCATTGCTAGAAAAACATGGATTTTTTTTTTTGTGTGTGTTTGGGTTTTAACTTGATATCTTGGTGGGTGGCAGGGTTGTCTTCAGCAGAGGTAGCATGATGCTCAGGCTGGCTTTCCCGTTCTTACCGCTGTTCTAACACGCAGACCCACTGTGGACAGAGCTAGAAGTTGCCTCTTCAGGTTAGACAATGAAATACTTGAAGTAAAGCATGTGAAGATCTGGCCCCACATAATTTTCCTGAGGGACTCTTGAGCAGGGGAGTAGTCACAGTTGGGGTAGCATGTACCATGGCAGAGGGCTCTCTTCCCCTCTGCTCTCTGTCCTGCCAGCACAGACACTATTACACGGGTGTGGATTATGGCCTCCTTTCCCTTAGAGCTCAGACCTTTACTAATGACAACTCTCCATTCTATGGACATCCCTAAAATTCCCATCTGAAATACCTTAGAGAGACTTTCTGAAAGGAATGAAAACCGATCCTGAAAGTCAGATCCTTGTCAGAATATTCCAGTTGGAAACCCCCGACTATAAACCACACCTGGGGAAAATATGGATGGTTTCCAAAGGAGACCTGGGATTTGATTTTCTTTAAAGATAAGACATTAAATTAAGTGGTGCCCTATAGAATATGGTATTTCTGTATTGTATTTGTTTGAAGTCATTGCACAAACCTTGATTAGTTGGGGTTTTTTTTTACCTTCGTGTTTTCATTGTGCAAAGCTGCTTCTAAGAGAGCTTTGCTTGGCAGCTTAGCTTTCCGTGGAAAAGGGGTGTGGTGACAGCTCAAAATTTCCTGTTCTTTTCCAAGTGTTATCTGACCCAGGGGAAACAAGCACAGTCCTTGGACAAAAACACAAACCCACCCTTGCCAAGCTGTCAAGGGATGGAACCCAGTCCTGTTGGAGGGGGGGGTTACTTCTGCTGCAGAGTCCTTCACTAAAGGTAAGGGACAGAGAGGCTGCTGCTGCTCAAAGGATTTAAAGAAAACAGAAGTTTTAGCTTTCTTTGAAGCACTTGAGTTCGATTTAATTACCATGAAATTTTCCTTGGTTGCTATATGCTACAGAAAATGGCAGGTCTTCAGTTCATACCTGAGCAAAAGATCTTGCTGCTCTATGCAGAGGTGCCATGAGAAGGGTCTTGCACGCAGCTACAGTCTGCTGGGACAGGAGGATGCTTTCAGTTCCTGTCCTGCAAGTACAGGCTGGCCCACGCACACCCTTCCAGACCTTTGCCCCTGGACTGATGGAGCAGAGGCTCAACATGCAGTGAAATCTGTTGTTGTTCACACTGTGGGACTGCTCGACAGTGGCTTTGACTCCTGTTACAACTGGAAATGAGAGGAACAAAGTGTATTTCAGTGTGTGTGGGGGGGTTGTTTTTCATCATCTCATTGATTGCTGCTGTAACCCCCCCCTCTTCCTGAGATGTCAGAAGCAGCTCTGGCTTTTTTTGGTAGTTACAGACTTGAGCAACATGAGACCTCCTGGTTTGCGAGTGTTTGTAGGTGCCAGGGTAGCAGAGGTGACCGTGCTGGGCAGGGATGTCTCTTTGCTGGGCAGACTGGTGCCGTGTTGGTGGGGATCAGCTCCTGAAAGCAGAGTCACCCCATCAGCACAGTCAGTGTGTGTAGCTACAGGTGCTGTGTGGCTGTAGCTGTGCCACTGTCGGGTTGTGCGTGAGCCGGAGCAGCGCTGAGCAGTGTCCCAGTGTGTGCTGGTGCCAGTGCCCAAAACCTGTGCTAATGTATAGAGGGTGCCTCTTAAAGGATGGCAGTGAGGCAGTAGCATCAGCATCTTAGCAGCTTTGTTAAGAAAAACTGTGTGCCTCTTGTAATGTTTTGAGCAAACACAGTGTTTGCTAGGTTGTTAATAGTTCCTGTCAATCAAACAGCCTGATGAAGTTCTTAAAATTCAGGTCCTTCTATTTAAAAGGAAATTCTTTTCTTATATTCTTTCACAGCCAAGAAAGTCAGAATAGTCTCCCCTCAGCTCTCTGCCTTCCGGGCTCTGTATGAACAGAGAGGGAAGGAAGAAGCTGCTTCGAACAAAGACACTAATGGCTCCAAAATGTGACTCGCCTGACTCTGCTTGAATCCTGTTTTGAAGTCCTTCAGGTCCATCACTGGTGTGGCTTTCTATCATCTTCAGTCAGATCTGGTTGTAAACACTGTTTTCAAACCCTCACCTGCAATTTGGGCACTGCCATGAAGGATGTAGGAAAGCAAAATGGGAGGAGGATGTCTATCCTTCTTCTGGAAAGGAAAATAGGAGGAGGATGACTATCCTTCTTCTGGAAATGAGTTCATACATGTTTCATTACCATAAAGCATCAAGGAAACAGGAAAATGTGGCTTCAATACAATGTGCATTCAAAATGCATCACGAGTCTTTGTTCAGGGGTAGCCACAGTGATATCAATCACTGCTTGGTTGGGTTTGCTGTTGGAGCAATGCTTTTCTGTGCTTCCCTGAACACTCTTTTTCCTTTTTTTTCCCCCCCTCTTTAATTATGGAATCCTCCCAAGTATAGAATCCTGAGTTATTAACATCTTTCCAGATCCAAACCTTCCCACTTGTGTTAGATGGTGAATTAACCAGGGTTGTACTTGTTTTGTTGCTCAAATGTTCTATTACGAGTTGTTTTATTTCTACCATACATATGTTTGTCTTTGGAAAAGAACCTCGTGGCTTTTTATTACTTATTTATTTACAAATGAAGACATCTGCAAAGGTATTATCTGATTTGGCATCTTTTTTTCTGGCCTCATCAAAGAAATTACAGGCATAATATTTATACGGTGAAATGACAAGGACTAAGCATCACTCTTTTGAGATGACTATATTCTTCCAACAGCAAGACTCTTCCAGAACGTATTTTCATTCTATACATTGTGGCAGGTGCATGGGTGCGAAACGAAAATAATCTGTAGGGAGAGGGGAATACATTCTGAAATGGTTCTCTTGGAAAAAGTGAAAACTCCTGCATGGTCTGTGCAAGCGCTGAATAAACGCAGCTGCAGCTCCTCATGGAAGCTGTTAATTGCTCATTCTGTTTATGCTTTGATCAAAAAAAAGTTCCATTGCATATTCAGAGGTGCTGTCTTCTATACCAGCGATGCTGAATGTACGGCTCTGTACGTTAACTCCTTCGTTCAGGTGTAGGGAGAGTTACCTTTAAGGATAGCCTGGGTGTATCAAGGCTTTGTTTTGCATCTGGCAGCAGGGTGAAGGCAGCCTGTTTTGCCAGCAGCAGCATTAAAACACAGTCTGTTGGAAAATGTTCCTCAGCTCAGAAATAAACTGCAGCTTGTAGTTGTAGTGAAGTGGACCTGCATGATCTGCATGCACTCAAAGCCTTCGTCTTGATTATTGATGAAGGCGCTGCTCTGCAAAAGGCAACTCTTCGAGATTGAACGGTTGCGCTGCCAAGGTTTCTGTCGTTGCAGAAATAATAAAGAAATTTTTTTTCCCCAAAAATTTATGAAGGTGAAACTGAGGCAGAACGTGTTTAGTTTTGTGTTGAGGGGTTTGACGCAGGTGGCCAGTGGGATCTGCAGAAGAACCAAGAGATGAGTTCCTTAATTCAGGGAACTACTGGAGAGTCCAGCAGAGGCTACAAAGATGCTGAGGTGCCTGGAGCATCTCTGTGCCCAGAAAAGTCTGAGAGCCCTGGGGCTGTTCAGCCAGAGAAGAGAAGACAAAAAAGGGGATCTGATCAATAGTTAAAGGGTGGCAGGCAAGAGGATGGGGCCAGACTCTTCAGTGGTGTGCAGCAGCAGGACAAGGGGCAACAGGCACAATCTGGAACACAAGAAGTTCCACCTAGACATATGGACAAATGTCTTTCCTGTGAGGGTGGCAGAGCCTGGCACAGGCTGTCCAGGGAGGCTGTGGAGTCTCCTTCTCTGGAGAGATTCCAGACCTGCCTGGATGTGATCCTGGGCAAACCTGCTTTAGCAGGGGGGTTGGATGAGGTGATCTCCAGAGGTCCCTTCCAACCAGTTGGTGATCCTGTAAGAGCCAGAGAGAACCAGAAAGCCATATGAAGGCCTTTCCTAGAAGTGTTAAAGAACAAGCATGCCCAAGCTAGCTTGCAGAATAAGCATTTTCAGCTCAGACTGAAAACACCACCCAAGAACATAGACATAGGCTTATGTTCTCATCCCAGCCAGTGCCTAAATAGGAAATGAAAAAGCATAAAACGCTGCTGCCAGTGCTGAGCAGTTTGATTCTGGCACATTTTCTGCTGTGAATGACTTCTTTACGTGCCCTTGCTGTGGGCAGAGATTTGGGCCAGCTGCCTGCTGCTGACCCGGGTCTCTTCCCGCAGCAGCGCGTGGTTCAGACCCGCTGCACACACCAGGCTGCTGTCACGGGCTGGTGCCAGAACCCATCCTTCCTGGAAGCAAGCAGCCTGATTTTGCTATTACTTTGTATTCCAAGTGATCCAAAGTTTTAAAAAAAAGGGAAGAAAAAAAAAAAAGTGGGGGGATTTAAATATTTAATTCTTTCTCCCCATTCCCTTGCTTTTCCTGTCTTTGTACTTCTTAGAAGGAAGAGAATGTTCTGAAGGCAAACACTTTATTTTGGGGGGAGTGTGTGTGTGTCAAAATTGCTTTTAAATGTATTTGCAAAGAATTTTCCTGATTTTTGCCTAAATAGTTGTTATTCTTCTATCTGTTCTTGCTTTTTTTTTCTGTAAACGGCACATTATTGCATGGGCCAAGATAAACAAAAAAATACTTGTTCTTATTTTACCAAAGCTGCTTAGGGTTTTAAACAAATGCAGCTTTTCTTCAGACTTAATTTGTAACCACCCAGTCTGCTGAGGCTTCAAATAATCAGCCAGAAACCCTCCAAATCTCTTCACCTTGTCTTTCAGAGTCTTACCCGTTCACGTGGCCAATCTCCCTGGAGTTAGAGTTGTCAGAACGAAGGGCTCCTCCTTCTCCTTGTGTTCCCGTGTGGATAGGGAAGCAGTGACAGGACAGGCAGCATGATCTTGGAAGGAAGTATTTCTGCCACTTGTAGCGGAAGGGAAGTGCATCCATTTGGCAAATCGTGCCAAATCCTCCATGTCCTGCATTGTTACTAGCAGTTAAAGAGGCTAAAATCAGCAAAGCCTTGGGGATGGGGATGAGAGCAGGTCAGGCTGTTGGTACACAGCGCAGACACCGTGCTGGTGTAACCTCAGCACTCAAGCCCCTGCTTCTGCTGTGCAGTGAAGTTCCTGGTCTCTGCACGTAGCTCCCCCCACCTTGTTCATCCTTCCCCCCTCACCCAGGGATGGGGTTGTCTCATAATCAGTGCCAGATGCAGGATGGTTTTCTGCCTCTTGATCTCAAGAGGGAACCGCAGTGGAAGGTGAGGAGAGAGCATCGTTTCTGGCGTTAGACAGATGATGGTTAAGCTGGATGGCTAAAATAAGATCCAGCCCAGGCATCCTGGTGACAGCACTTGGAATTCACGGGGATGGATTTCAGCGAACCCTGGTGCAGCCTACCCACCATAACTGCCAATCTCGAGGTGTGTGTGAAGCACTGAGCTCTCCTGTCTCCGTTTTTCCCCAGGTGCTCATTTTGAGTTGCCTTTTCCTCTTATGCGTGTCTGGTTCCACATGTTTCCATGTTCAAGTCACCATAAGGTTCCAAATTAGTCCCCGATGCAACTTCAGTGACAGCTTCAAGGTAGTGACAATTGTGCTGAGCTACAGAAGGGGGTGACTTCATTGGAAACTACAGCAGGAGGGGAAAGTTGTGATGGAAAAAGAAGTCCAATTTGAATTCCTCTCGGTGTACGTTTAGCGGCACAGGTATTCAGAGGTGCTAAGTTAATCCCCATTAATTCCCAGTGGAACCTAAACTTTGGAAGTGAAGTTTCCTAAAATTAATGTGGTAACACTTGAGTTTGCAGTTTTTGGGGGGGGTTTATAAAGCGTTTGGACAGTGTGTGTGTTAATGTGCTGAATGCTCAACTGATGGGCTGAGCAACTGAGCACTCGTATCATTGTCTACCCTGGGCTCTCAAGGTAGGATAAGACCTTAGAAACAGTACAGGTAGGTGTGTACATAAGCACTGTATGTGATACTGCTGTTGCTGGGAACTAAGCTTAAAAACATGTGCTTGCTTTGTTTAGTCATGACTTTTATCCATAGGAGGGTTTTTTTTTACAGGTGTTGGTCTTCCCTGGGCTTACAGTTGTGGAAGTTCAAATATTGGCAATCGATGGCAGAGCCTTTCATTTCTCTTCAAGGTCAATCTGTGCTCTTCCTCTCGGGGAAATCCGTGCAAATAGTTTTAGGGCTATAATCTCCAGTGATGGAAGTCCATTGGTTTTGATGGAGTGGTGTCAGCAGGGACCTGGCCTCTGGGGTTGGATGGAGCAGTGGAGACGGGCTGATGGCAGCAGCTTCTGTTGTTGTCCCTGCAGAGGGGAATGAAGACACGGATAATCCCCTTCAAAAAGGATTGGGACTCTCTCTGGATTCCCCACAAAGAGACTCTGAATGAGTTTCGTGCTGCTTCTGTATTTGTCTGCAGCAAAAAGAAAAAATAAAGTAGCTGAAGTCTAGATAGGTCAGTTAAACAAAAAAAAAGTTATGTTCAGGAACTGAACACGTGAATATAAAATCAGGTACCAGCAGGAACATGCTATGACATGCAGCCCACGGGCAGAACGCTGTCTTGGCTTTCCCAGGAGGAGGAAAAACACAGTGTTGGGTTTCTGTTTGAGGAACCCAACTGTTAACATCAGCCTGTGTCCTGTGTGCTTTGGTGTTGAACTGTAGGCTCTGCCTTCAGAGGAGACTGCTGTACAGTGCAGATGTATGGGACACAAGCTGGTTACAGCAGCACTCTTCTTGGTCAGAAGGTGTCTGTGCTGCATCGAAGCTGACCTCTGGTTCCTGCTGACGTCTGGTTCCTGCTTTAGGTTATTTAACATGGCTCAGATATATTTAAGTTCTACTACAGCCTGTAGCACTGATACATCTGCACCTTCCCAGCCCTTATCACCATGGGGTTTGCACACTGGGATTAATCAGAGCCTTGGGATCCAGTGTCACAGAATCTCTCACTCCCTGCTGTAGAAACTCGGTCGATCAACCCCCTGGGAAAGAGCACTCTAAGCATCTGTCATTCTGCTTTAACACTGTCGGGTTCTTACAGCCTTCTGCATACCTCTTGGTTAGGCTGGTGCCTATACCTTGAAATACAGTAGACTTTACTGTATCTATTAAGTGCTCCAACTTAATCCTATATATTTTTTTAATCAAAAAACCGACTAGGCTGCAGTCCTCTTTAATATATCTGCATATTTCTATGTAAGTAACTATTTGTAGGTGTCTGTAGTCTAACTTAAACCCAAACACGTGTTTTGCATATGGTTTACACGTAGGCATATGTACGTAAAATCATCCACGAATATTACATGGAGAGTACGTGGAGATAACCCACACTGTGGATGTGTCTGCCTGTATAAAATATTACTTTAAATACATTAGAATATATTTTCCTGTGTATTTATTCCACAACACTGGTAGGTTCTATGAAGGATACACCCTGCCAAAACTGTCTCACAAGATGTTTAACAAGGCCACCTTTCCTAGAGGTCTTAAATATTCCGCTATTATTAGCAGAAAAGCTAAAGGAAGCGCTGACCTCACTCCAACGATCCAGAAAGCATGAGATAGAAGGTATAATCTCCATAGTCTTTAAGCTAATATGGGTACAATCACACATGCTTTTCATACACGTGTGCATGCCCCCATCTCAACTTCGTTCCCCAAACCTCGCCGTAGCTGCGTGAAGCTTCTCCATCTTCACTTTTAGTTTTCCCCTCAATACTGAGAGGGTCTAAATGACTCTTTGAGATGATTGCAATAAATAATATTTCTCCTCCAGGCTCTACATGGCTGTAGACAACGAATTAATATCCCTCCCTATATGAGGGATCGTGCAAAAGGGCAAACAGTGTGTCATTTTTCCTGGGAAATAACCCTAGCTGATGCACAATCCCATGTAATCTCTCCAGCCAAGGAACTCCTACCCCTAGTAAACTAGCAACAGAAAGTGCAGCTAAACAGCAACTGCAATCTGAGGGTGCAGCAAGGGGCTTTATATGAGTGAAAGGAGCTGGATTCAGTAATCCTTCTGCTGCCATGTCCTAGAAATTATTTGTGCTAAATATATTTTCATTAATGTTTATTTACAAGAAAAAAAAACAATAATAATTAAAAAAAAAAGTAAGTTTTTGAGCTTTTTACAAATCTGCTTCACTTCTTTTCACTTCCAACTGAAAAGTACTGAATTGGTCCAGTTGGAGACTGGGAGCTGTGTATGTTCTGTGCTGCATTTTCTGATAAGCCAAATCCCCTACTGGTAGATAACAGTGGGAGAAAATTAAACATTACTTCTGCAAGAAATCTAAACCCTCGCCACTGACTATATTAACAAACACTGAATGATAATAAGTGCCAGTGTTAAAGCATCAATTAAGCTTGTTGTAATGAGTGTTTGTTGCAAACCAGGACCACAGTCTTGTCACAGAAAAGTACATGAGGATGTTTTTAATTAATAGAATAACAAAGTTATGCCTTAAATGAAAAAAAAATATATTTGCATGTGTTTACTTTTGCAGGAATAGCTAAGTGCAAAATAAGTTTGAATGAGTGTGTGGAAGAGAAAAGGAGGCTTTTGTAGGAACTGTCAAACAAAATTCCTCTAAAAAAACTCTTATTTGTTGAGCTGGTGAATGACTGTCAGAGAGCAGAGTCTGGTAAGCACTTAGCTGAAACCTTCCCATAAGGAGGAGAAGACAGATGCCAGTTTGACTAGAAGTGTGAAAAGCATGTATGGAAGGTCAGAGACTGGCAGGACAGAAAAGATGATGAGGTGCATGGTCTACCAAAGAAGACCACCTGCCTGAAGTGGCAGAACAGATTGTAAAGCACGGGGGGAGGGGGAAGACATGCCAGCACTGACTACTTTAAGCAAGGAGTAGGGTGTAAGGAGCCAAAGTGGCTGGGGAGGGAAGGTGGAGTGTTTGACAGCTGTTTTGTTCAGCTTCACAGAGGGTGAAAGGAGAGCTTTCCACGAAGGGCACTGCTGTGCTCAGAGGGCTCACGCACAGCTCAGCAGTTGCCCGTGCTGCAAAGGTAGATCAGAGGCTGGTGAACATGACCACTCAAGGATACCTGTCCTGCCATCAAAGTGGCTTCTTACAAAATGCTCTGGTTTGGGATCTCTGTCTTCAGGCTTCAGTTCAAACCATTAAAGCAGGGGGCTCTAGGTGTTTGGAAGGCCCCCATCTCCTTCAACCACTACAATGACTATCTCGGGCTGGTCTGTGCTCATGTTCCATTTAGGAGTACAGCCCCAGGGTAGGAGACTGACCTTTTGGTCCACGTGGAGTCCAAGGGAAGTGAAGAGTACCTGGTTGGTAGCTGAGCAGCCTCGCTGAGCTCCTGGGGAGACCTGCCTCCAACTTGAGCTGTGCTAGGCAGCAGGAAGAGCAAGCTCCAGCCAGGTCTCCGCTGCCAAGGAAGCGTTGATCCTCTGCTGCACAAACCACATTGGGAGGACTGCTTGGGGGGAAACAGGGAGAGGATTTTTTTAAGGATATTACTTCTTTTCTGATCTTTTTAAATGTATCAGTGAGTCTGGTAAGCTTGATTGCACTGTGAAGGTCTTGGATGGTGGATGACTGCTAGGTCTTGAAAGGTTCTTTTCACTGCAATTCCTTGCTCTTTACTCTGACTCCGGTTTAACTGCCTTTCCTGAATAACTAGCTAATAGCCAGGATGAACTTTGTCTGGTTTAAATGCTTGTGGCTTTGGTGTATAATGAAATACGATGCTGTCCTCTGGGACAACGTGGGAAAATGTAAAAACTAATTCCATGCATGTGTTTGCAGTATTAGAAAGGCAGTTTGATCAGGTCAGGCAGGCTTTGATTCTTTTTTTATAGTAGGACAAGTAAAACAAGACTTTATTTCTCAAAACTCTTTGGATTCAGTCCTTTTTTCATGTGAGTAGATGTTTATAGAAGTTGTATTTAATGGCTTCTTTACTGTAGAACGGTGGCTTATTTTGTTTTTTAATAAGCTTTCTACAAACTGAGACAGCTTAGTAGACCCAGCTTTCTCCTCATTTAACCCTGTATACTGGGGTAAACACAGAAAAATTCCAAAATCAGCTTCAGTTCTGGCATTCTCAATTGCCCAATCAAAGGTTTATACGGATACTTAGGTAGATATTCATTTACTTACCTTACTTTTGCTGCATAAGGTAAAAGTGCATGATTCCTGTATGCAACAGAAAATACTTTCCTGGAAGTTCTCCAGAAAAGGCCATCTTGCTGTTCTTGCAGAAAGAAACTCAAGTGCTTCTTTCCCCAGGTTTTTAGCATAGTGGAAAATGTGACTTCAGGCACCTGAAGTGACTGAAGGTCAGAGGTGATGCCAGAGGGGCCCCTGGCAGCCTTTGTCCCTGCAAAAGCATCAGCAGCAGGTCTGGTCCTAGGGCCATTATTGGCACTTTGAGAGTCTCCTCCGTATGAGGACCTCAGTCACGACCTCCAATTCTTCCAATCAGGAAGCAGTTTGCTAAGCAGTATGATCTTGATCCTGCAAAGCATCTGAAGCTACAAGAGAAGAACAAGCCCATAGACCCTGTCCTAGTGCAAGTATGAAGAAAAGTGGCACATGGAGGAAATAACAGCCAAGCTTGAGCTGCGCTCTTTCAAAGTCACAAGATCCTGGTATGCTCACTTCCCTAGTCATAAATAGTGAAATTAGACATTTGTCTGGAGACAAGAATGTAAAAGCAATCCTCAGGGCCCTGGGCATGGGATCGTTCTGGTTCTGAAAAGCTTTAAAAGGTTCCTCTTCATTCAGTCCCGGTTACTTCTGCCTATCTGAACACAAACTTCTGCAGCCTCTTCCCAGGCTTCTTGTTTCTGAAACAAAGCCATTTCCATTTAGAGTCCTCCAAGCCCCATCCACCATAAGCTTTTCTTTGACCTGCTGGGTGTGGACAGCTGCCCCAGAACACACTGTCCTGCCCACCCTCCCTTTCCTAGCCATGGTCAACAATTTAGCTAATTAAGCTATATGCAGGATTAAGTCTATAGGGCCAGATTCACAAAGGGACTTGGGTGTTTGAAATGGGGAATTAAGCTGATTATCAGCCTATCACTCTCATTACACAGTCTTTGAAACCTTCCTCGCCTTGTGCTTGTGCACATTTCCTCTCGCAGAGTTCCTGTGTGCACAAGGAGGGAACAGAATTCCCTTTATGCTGCTCCCTCAGTGAGAACTGCCCCAGGGTGAGTCCAGCCCCCACCTCACCCACCCAGAGCTCCGAATCTATGAAAAGCCATCTTCCCCCTATCCCTGCGATAGGCTTTGCTTGCTCAGTCTAGGAGGAAAGCCTGTTTGAACCGTCTTGTTTCACACCTTTATGTACAAAGTTGTCAGGGAACAAAAGACATTTTTGTTAGCAAGGGCTCCCAGAGCTTTTCTTTCATGTGTGACAGATGCTTTCAGAATCCATTTGAGAGAATCTGCATAATTGATACACAACACCAATGACCCAGCCTGAATGACTTCAAGTCTTTATTTTCATCTCGGGTGGTTCAGAAGCAGCCAGTGGAATTTGTAAAGCTCCATTAAGATGTTCAGGTCTTCTAGCAATGGGGACCATGTGAATACCTGAGGACAAATAGCCTAGGTTTCATTAGCGAGATCAAATCCGCAGGGTGAAGCATGGGAAACCAAATGTGATAAGGCAGTGATTGTGAGCTGGTTACACACAGTGTCAGCCACAGCAGGCTGAGGAATGGTAATAAAAGGAGGGAAAACGATGAGCTCTAAACAGCAACAATTACCCTACAAGCCTTGCCTGCTGCAAGACATTTCCTTCTCTCTGTCAGTCCTAGCAAGGGTTAGCAAGCTTTTTAATAAAAACCCAACGTGGAAGAAATTTTGACAACGTACACCATCCAGAGTGCTGTTTCTGTCAGTAGCGTGTTGTACTCCCAGTCCCTCTTCAGCTTTTCATCTTCGTCCAGGCATGAAGGCTCATCCCCAAATGAGAAGATGTCCAGGTTTGAGCTACAACAGAACTAATTCTGTTCAGTGATTTCACTTTTCAGCTCAGTCTCTTAACTAACTGTGCCTTCTAAGGTTAACAGCAGACTTTCTCAGACAGTGTCTGCTGCTGGTAAACACTTGGTATTTACAATTACTACCAAGTTACTACTACCAAGCATTGGTGTGCAGAAAGGCTCTGGCTTATGCTGGCTCCTGTGCAGACCGAGGACACTGATAAATCTTGTGTGCCACGTTGAGGGTGGAGAAAATCAAAGGCTGCCCCCGAGAGGAGCAGCAACCAGGACAGGTGACTCTAAACTGACCCAACGAGAGATTCCATCCTATGTGCATCATATTCAATATAAAGCTGAGGGATCATGAGGGACAAGCCTTTTCTTTGATGGCCAGTGTCTGAAGAGGACTCTGTCTGTTCTGCCTTCAGTCACAATTTGTGTGTTCCTGAATCCAGCTCCTGAATCTGGTTCCCATCTGCCACTAAGTCCAGCGTGGGACTTCCCCAGTGCCTGCTCCACAGCATCGGTGGTGGTGATGGAATTGCCATCGGGGGGATTGGGTTTGGTATTGGTTTTGTATACATTTGTATATACTTTATTTTAGTTTTCTTGTCCACTCTGTAAGTCTCTCTCCCTTATTCTCTCATAATAGGGGTTAATAGAGAGCATCTGTGATAGGAGTGGTGGATGGCCCCAGCCCCTAACCCTTGAGAGGAGAACTCGGGTGGGTTAGTTGCTTCTCATTGAACAGAAAGTATTTGAATTGCCAAGGCTGTGAGCTTGGGGATTCTGATTGAGGCTTTTGGAGGGGCTGTAAGCTCCCCAAGGATGAGACGCAGATAAACACTACAGGTTTCATTTTTGAAGACATTTCACAGATCATTCTCATTAGTGATCATCTCTTTCATTCTCTGATTTTTCTCATTCCCTTAACCCCATGGGTTATATTGGTTTCCAGGATGTGTGGGATGGCAGCCCAAATATCTTCTGGTGGAGTTCTGCCAGGGATCTGCAGCAGTGCCTTGCCTTCCAGAGGGTCCCCATAGTAAAGACCTCAGCAATATTCAGGAGGGACTGAGTGTTCTGAAAATACAGATCAGGCAGAGTCATATAACACTGATTTCCAGTAAAGTGGTGAGAGTCATATTACCAGATTTATCCCACGTTCAGCTCCCTGAGTCACCACAAGTCATTGGATGAGTTGCTTATCCTCTCTGCGTCACCGTGCTCCTTTTCAGTTGGGGATGAAGTGTAGCATTTCTTCACCTGCCAGGAACAGCAGCTTTGCAGGGATGACTTGACGTTCTAAAATAGCCATCAATAGAAGCACTTAGTTTCTCCCACCTTCCTGTGCTGTTCCTGGTGTCTCTGTATGAATGGCTGGTGTTGGGCACCCTTGAAAGGTGGGCTGCAAGACCCCCTGGGTTGGATCCACTACAGCAGGTCCCGTGTTCTTGAACCTTTTGCGGCAGCGCAGCGCCCGTACCCGTTCTCTGTCGTGCATTAGCGGGGTAAGCAGTGCCAGTCTGGAAGATACTTGCTCCCTTTCCCACTCTAGTTTCAGTGAGGTTTCTCAGCATCATCATAGACGTTACTCTGTTCCAGAGTGCTGTGTAATTACCGAGCCAAGGAGCACATCCTGCAGAGAGACTGCATTTGGCAGGGGGGTGGGGAAAGAAGCTTGGTGAAGTATGGAGATCACATTAAAAATGATATCGGTAACCATGAATAAACTGTCAGCACCATTCAGCCTAGCACTGTAATCACTATAAAGCATTTTATGGCATGTTTATGTTTAGTGGCCGGTAAGAGTGAGAAGCTTATAATTTAGCTCTGGTAGATACGCCAGTAAATGCCACTTGAGTAAGTGCCCTGGCTATGCAGGGCTCTGTGCTGCTTGCAGCCTCCGTTGCCTAAGACAGCACCAATGTACACAATGTATAGCTGCTTCAACGAGCCAGATGAGTTTTGTACGAGTGCATCCACCAAGAAACCGTTACAAATCAGGTACCAGAAACAAACTAAGATGGGGAATGCGAAGCCTGAGCTCTGAGCTTCAGGTCCTCGCTTTACTCTTCCATTGGTGAAGAGACTCAAGCCTCTTTTCTTCCCAGATGGGCAAGGTGAGTTAAATTCCTCCAAACAAACTCGCGCAGCTGTGGGACGGGCTCCTCCAAACATTCAGAAACCTTCTTCTGGCCCCATATCCAGTGGGATGATACACTCCAGGAATCTGCTAGTGCCCCTCTGAGTAATGACTTTGTGTTTGCCTAAAGGAACAGAGCGATGCTACGCTATCTGTAGGTTACTAGAAGATCAGCTTTATTGCTTGCTAAGGGAATGCAGATTTTCAATGATGGGACTAAGTTACAAGGCAAAAAAAAACCCCAACAAAGCATCAGTTAATACTGAATAAGTGACATCCTCTCTAAATTTCTAATTATAGAACTGTCTATGATATGTCTATGTCTAATTTCTAGTCACAGAATTGCCAGGTCCCTTCCAACCCTGACAATTCTATGGTTCTGCAGCTTTTCAGTTGCTTATGAGGAGGCTAACTAGCTATTTGAACCTAGTCCAGGGTTAACGTATCCTGAAGAATCCCTGAAGGGGAAAGTCTTTCCTACTCTTGTTTGAAGGTGGGTCTGTGCTACCCAGAACACAAGGAAGGTCATTTGCTCTTTTTCTGTAAACCAAAGGGAAAGACCCTGCTTTGTTTCCTTGCCCATTCCCAGTTCTCGTGTTTGGAAAGTTGGGACATCATATGGCTATGAAGGCCTTTGGGTTCTTTTGCCACCTCCCCTAACATTTTGATTATACCTATTTCTGTTCTCTTACTAGATTATATATTGGCTTCATCTTTCTGCTTTTTCTTGTTCGTTACTGGAGCCTTAAGACACAGTAGCAAGATTTTATACATCTCGTGTTGCAGCCAGTTATAATTCTGCCTGCATTTCAGCAGGACAAGGGAACTTTACTACCAGCAATCCGTAGAGTTCAAAGCCACTGCTGAAATGTAAAGGAACTAAAAAATGGAGGTGATGCTTCCTATAACTGACAAAATCACGTTTAGATTCGCCGTTGTGTGGAGTATGCAGGGAAACGCTGAACCTGTGCAGTTCATTGTTCAGATCTGCTGGAATATTAGTCTAGGTTCCTTGTATTAGCAAAAAAAAAATTCACTGTGATTAAGTGGAATTAGTGGATGATACAGTACTTAATGCAGAGGTAATAATATGACTTCCCTCATTAGTGCAGGACTGCTATAGCTTCTTAATTGATTTTAATCGGCATTTAATTAGAAAACGTGAATCCCCTGTGGGTGATTCATATTTTACACTATTCCAAGGTAGACTATTATTTCTTTTCTACAAGTGGCATCCTAATTTCAGGTTAAAAAAAAAAAAAAGAAGAAATCTTGTCTTTGACTCGTGACCTTTGAGGATCTTGTGTATAGTGACCGTACGTCAGAGACTCGGGCTGTTTGTCAGCTCCGAGCCTTTAAAGGTCACCATCACCTGTCTCGGGAAAGAATTCCTTTTTCTCTCTCAGCTTTTGCTCTGGAGTGGAGTTTCACAGTGCCAAAGTACTTCACACAGCGTGTATTCCAAGTATTTATTGGGGAAATAATCCAAGGACTCTGTGTTCAGAACTTGTGGCAAGATGCAGACAAAAGTGTTATCATTTGTGGAAGAGTGAGGATACCTGTGGGTCCGTATGTTGAAAGGGTGGTGAAACAATATGAAATACCATATTGAAACAATATGAAATACCATATTGTTTCAGCTCTAGAAAGAATGGCTTGAAATAGAGAGGGAGAATATCCTGCTTTTTGACTGAATAACACAAAGAAATCCCTGTGCTGGCACGATATGAAGGTTTTATTGCATTCTGGATTTTCAATTGTGCTGTATTAAACCATATTAATATTTGGTTTTTCTAGGGCAGTCAAAAGTCATCGGTAATGATGAATTTTTCATTTACACTAGTGCCAAATGATCAGCCTTAGTGCTCTAAGGTCAGTCAATCATTCCACTCTGGTGGAACATTGCTGCCTTTAAGGCAAATGAAACTTTTCTCTCTCTATCTCAAGCGCAGATAACTTATGGGACAAACTTACTAATAGCTCATCCTGTGTGCCATGGCTGTTGCCCTATGATCCATCAACATACCTAAAATGAAAAGTGATTTCCCTGGAGACAAGGGGTAGAGCTGCTCATAGTTTTTTTTTTTTTTGTGTACCTGAATGTAGATTCTCTAATAAGCAGAAGGACTGAGCAAATTCTATCGAGCCTTGCTTTGGCTTGCTAAGTCAAAAAACCCCTAGAGCCTGATCCAGAGCTGGCTGTAGTTCCGTGGAGATCTTGATTCCAGGGGGCTTCGGAACAACAATTCTATTGAGGCAAATAAAGTCAACTGGATTGTGATGAAAAGTTGGTAGCCAGCTCTTCTCCCCTCTATCCCAAGCTCACGTATCTGGCCACATTTTACTGCAGGTGGTTTTTAGCATTTCATCTCATTGTGGTTTTCATCTGCAAGCAGCCAGAGTAGTCATCGCTCCCACCACGTGAACAACGTGAGCTCGCACTGAAGCAAAATAGAATTGAAGCAAAGTGACCGCTGAAAACATTAGCCCTAATAGTCTATTTTGTCATGGAAACCTCCAGGATTGTGGTTTTGCTACAAGCTTGGTGCAGATTTCTTACAATCCCTTGCCTCAGCCCAACAAAGGTGTGGTTGGCCTTGAGCTCTTTCCATACGACATCGCTTCCAAACAAAAGCACCTGACCCTTTGATTTCTCGCTTTGTTCAGTACTGAAGTGTAACTACAGGGATTTTTCAGTGACATTCACTCATTTTATTTCTCTTTTAATATTGCTGTTCGGAGATTAGTCATATATTGAAACTTGAGGAATTACATCTGTCCGCATGGTATATTTAGCCTGACAACACAACATTCCTTTCTTTGCTCTGTGTCATTTTGTATTGCCCGTGTTCTGAAGCCTTTGAATTTAGCTCAGACTTTAAGGCCAAAAACTGTTGATTTTTTCAAAGGTAAAAATGAACAAACAAAGGCTCCTCAGAACCTCGCTAAATCAACATGCTTGTTTGCAAACCAGCACCAACAAAAAGTCTGCTGAAGAGACCTGCTTCTTTCTGCTTCATATCCTTGCTTTGTGCTGCATGACAGCCCTGCTTTCCCCCTTTTAGTTTCCTTTTTAATAGTACACCTTGGTTTCTTCTTTTCCACCCGCTATCGCACTCTTCATCTGCCTTCTGTCTTTGCCTGCCTCCTATACCTCCTGCAAGTTTCTTGCGTGGACTTTCACAGGACACCATTTTGTGTCTATCTCTGCAGGGCTTCAATGAGCCAAGCTGCCAAAATCCCAGTTAAATGTAATCTGCAGTTATGGGTGGCTGGGTAGGCAGCCTTCGTTGTGCATCTGTATTAATGGTTGTGAGTGGGCCTCGTTAGACGTTTGAAAGCGCTTTAGCGCTGGTCTAATTACGTTCTTCCTAGGGGCAGTGGTAAACCTGCTGTTGACCTCACTGGAAAGAAGTTTGACAATGTCGAGTGGTTTTGAAAATCCCACTTAAGTGTTCTACAGTTGTCCTGCTATTCTGAAGCCTTAATGACTAAGGATGTTAAGAGCACTACTTAAGGGGCCTTTTCAGGCACCTCCTGCAGCGATGGCTGGTGCCAGAGCCAAGTTGGAGAGCGAGCACTGTACAGGAGTTGCACGAAATGACCTACCCCTGCTCACACTCAGATTCTGCTAACACATTTAAGATTTACTTCTCCAAGTGCTTATAACTGTGGTTTTGCAGTATGCATATCCAAGGCAAAGTTAGAACCTGGCATCACGTTGACCTGCATCAAGCAGGTGTGAGAATGTGAAGGAAAAAATGAGGTGAGTGAATCTGCTCTGGTGGCAAACTCATAAAGTGGTTGTTCTTCACGGGCCTTAAAAACCAAGGAAGTGGAAAGATGCGTTATGCTTGTATGCAATAAAATGTAGTTGTCTCTGAAATACCTCTTTCTGGGCATTGGCAGCCATTGCAGCCCACTGTCTTAACTGCTGCCTACCAATCTTCTCTTGATGCTTCTGTTAACTGGCGCTGTGGGATTCACAGTTTATTCTAATTCATTCTTAATGATAGTAAGCCAAAGTCTCTTGTGTCCATACTTGTGAGTTACACTAAAGCACTGGAGTCCAATTTGATACAGAGAGGGATATTTTTTCTTTTTCCTTTTTTTTTTTTGTATACTTCCAGGTGATTTTTGCAGTGGTACCTTCTATGTATTAAGATCAAGACTGGGTTCAGAACAGAACGTGGCAGTAAAAATGAAGTAGTGCAATCTGCATTGTTTTAAAGGACTTTGACCCCCTCAATCTATGAGTAATTTCTTGGTCTAAGGGATATTCCTTAATACCAAAAACTATAAAAAGAGCGAAAACTTTGAGAAAGGCAAGAGAAATAACCCTTTATTGTCCCAACGAGGCTGAGGACTGAAAGAAATGAAGTCTCAGTATGCACAAGTTTCTAAGAAGACCTAGCTCCTTGCCCTATTCTTAGAGCTGTTCATGGGTGTTGAAGGGGAAAATGTTGTCTCAGGTTGTATCAGGATATGACCGAGTGCAATATGCATTAGTGTCCAAGGGCACTGTGCTGTTTCTGCTGGGATTGAATTGAGTATGAATACTTCAGGGGTGGTTTTTTTCATTGCTCAGATGTGCAGATAAATGCAGTAACAGAAGACTGTCAGAAAATTTACAGTAGAATTATCAGTGAACACCTAGACTACAAAACTTCTGTTCTGATCACGTTACCCTCGAGCAGACAGGAAAGTTCTAAAAGACAACAAATGTCTGCTATGACAAAATGACTGCTCTAATTTCTACTTTCATCTAGTGATAGGTATTTGGGAATGATTATATATTTCTAAGCTGTAGAAAAACACCACTTCAGTTAACCCCGAAAGAAGGAAAAGAACCATGGGTGAAAGCACAGGGGACTCGGAGAAATTAAATTGATGTCCTGGAAAATAAACACAGATCAGGAAATCATCTCACTGATGGGTCCCTCAGACAGCACAGATGCATAAAATACTTAAATATTCCCTTCCCCCCCCCCTTTTTTTTTTAGCCTGAATTTAAAAACTTCCCCATATGAGATTATTTTTATTCTTTCTCTGTACTGAGGGTCTTTGTAGAAGCATAATAAAAATACAGAAAGGAGATGGAGAGTCTGCTGAGGACAGGTGACCTAATTTATGGCTTATGTCCCAAGCCTCAGCAGAATGTCCAAGGATAACATCAGCGAGCGAGCTCGTAATTGCTAATTGTGAGATGAGAACGCTTGGCAGGGACACCTGGCATCTTTGTATTAGACCAAATAATATAACTGTGGGCAGAAAAAAAGGAGAAAACCTCGAGCAAAGAAGTTATTAAAAATAGATGTTTCGGACCATTAGAAGATGCACATCTTCCTGACAAGACCACACGAACCTTCCCTAATGACTATTCATGTGTGAACAGCAGCTTTGGAGGATTTGGTTTTTCACACTGTAAGATGCAGGGCGTTGGACAAACCTGATTTCCAGAAGGTGGGAAGCTGATAATTTTGGGGAACGTACGCTAAACTTCGGTTGTGACAATTTGAAGGGTTTGCCAGAGTCGATGGAATTAGGTCAGTGTAAGCTGGGTGAGGAGTTGACCAACACACAAATGCAGGGGAGAGATGAGGGAAAGGTGCAAGTGGGAGTAGAGTAGCTGCTGTAAATATGAGCAGTTATGTAAATTAAAGAAACAGTTTTCTGAGGAGGGGGAGAAGAGAAAGCGAAGTGTCCTTTGCAACAAAAAACTCCAAATCAACGCTGAAAAAACAAATGGCAAGGTCATTGGCTTGACAGTGAATAATAGACCAGCTAAGAAAGGCAATTGTGTGCTTCCATTCTTAAGAAAGCCATTTCTTCTGGCAACCAACCATCCCAACCAGAGACTGGAGTCTTATTAGAGTAGGAAATGAGTTGGTTCTGCTGACTTCACGCGCGTCGTGAATTGGCTGCAGAACTTCGAGGACAAAGTTCTTTTAAAACAAGTAGCAGATTGCAGCTGAGATTGGTTAATATTCCTCACAGCACTCACCTCTCTCACTGCTGCCAGAATGCACCCAGCACGTGGAGTTTAGGTAGAGATTTAAAGGGGTTGAATTTGACTATCAAATCTGATCGATTATGTTGGAGTTAGACAAATATTATCTGAAGGGCCACAAGTACAGGAGTTATCAAAATAAAGCACCAGGCAGAAAGATTGATTGCCTTGGGCTCAGCTGGGGGATGTACTGAACTTTCTCCGGATCCCCCGCGCTGGTTTCTCACTCGTGTGAAGTGATAGCTCTGTGTGATGGCAGCAGAAGTCCCAAAGATCTGATTGCAAGGATTACTAAAAGGCTCTGTATTATTAAACTACTGCCATTCGTCCCTCTTTTTCCACAAACACGAAGGAAATCTATTTTGAGGTATAACAAGAAACAGCACTTAAAACTTGTGTTTTCCTTTGCTGGGAAGTTAGGGGATACGCCGTAGCTCTCGGTGTATCGGGAGAATGTGAAGCAATCCACCCAGTAACACAGAGTGCCTGCTGAGAGAGCTAACAATAGCCCATTCACTGAAAAGGCACCAGTAATTAATACTGGAGTTACACGTGGTTATAGACTGGTTAGAGGCCTGGAGCAAATGAGTATAGCTCTAATGGCACCCTAATTTACACCCACGTTACGTGGCATTTAAAGCCATTTACAGTATAAGCATTAGATTGTATAATTTCTCCCATCAGAGGAGGGGTTTTCTTCTGTTCTTCAATGTGCCAGTGCTGGTTTCAGCATTTGCTGAGAGAAGAACAGACAGGTCAGCTTTTCTGGTTTGGAACTCTCGTTCCGTTAGAAATAATTGCAGTTTTCATTATAAAATGCTGTATATAATCTATTAAATGTATTCCTATACTCTTGTATTGAGCGGTGGTGTAGTTAAGGATATACCAGGGATTTCCACTGTACAAATCAACCACCTATTCTGAAGACTTTAATATAGCTGTAAAAGCTGATTATACATTGGAGTGTGAATGTAAAGATCTCGGCGGAAGAGCTCTTTAGCACGCATAAAAGATATCTCTATATAATGGCTTATAAACATCTTCCCTCAAAACCTGACAATATTGAAGGGAGATGATGAAGGGCTGCTCAAAAATCCATTTAACTGATAAGCTGAGTGCTCCTAATAACCCAATTTCAGGCATCACAGTGAACTAAGTGAAGAAGCCAGAGGCTCAGCCGTGAGAAACCCTGCCCTTTTCAGGACAGTTTCTACCCAAAGCGTGGTTTTTAGAGCCCGTTGGATATTGCTGATGTCAGCCCTTTAGGTACCTGCTGCCTGACTCTTGCTGCCAGGTCCTGCAGGAGTAGGAGCCGTGTAGCAGAGAGACCCTTGGGCAGCAGATCCCATCGGTCGCTGAGAGATCGATCGTCCATCCAAGTGGCACAACTCGGTTTAGTTTGTGGGCAGGAGCTGCACCCGCTGCCCGTTGGGCAAGCGCTGTGGTGCTGAGGCTCTGCCCTTGCCTACAGAGAGATCAGATTGAAGCTTGCCCTGCTGGTGGCTGGGTGTGAACAAGCTCACGCCTGGGCCTGGGTGTTGGTCAAGAGCTGTCCTTCAAGGTGGTAAGTTCTGGAGAATGAGCCGAGTCATTCCCATGCAGCCCAAGGGCAATACGGTTAAACCAAGGCTGAGGAGCCACCAGAGAACTTCTTCACCATGAGTTTCTTGCCTGGTTTGAGCTTTTACTAACCCAGGGATCTCTGTGTTGCTCTCCACGTCATGTAGGGAAGATGTCCTCAGTGCTCTCCTCTCTTTGTAGCCATCTCAGATTTTCTTCCGATGCATCCACTGTTGATTAAACACGTGAGCTCATGAGACTTGGAAGACAGGAGCAAAACTTGTGTGTGGAATGATGGCTATAGGAAACACAAGTAAAACTTTGGTACTGGGAGTGGCAGCGTCCTGCCATGACATACACAGAGGAGATGTAGCTTACGCCATACGACAGTTGGCTGCTTCTAATACAAAGAAGCATCACGCAGGATGGTCCTCTCTGGACCTTTCTACGAAGGTTAAACTTTGACCCTGGAAACGGGCTTTGGGAATGGGATTTTGGCTGTAGAACAGACCTAACTTTTTGCTAGATCAAATAGAAGGTAGGAACTACAAGCAGATGGAGGGAGTGGAAACCACCGAGTGCAAAATGAAATTAATTGGAAACCACCAAGTGCAAAATTAAATGGATTGCACCCTTAGAACGGGCACAGGGAGTTTGTAGGGGGGTGTGACCCCATGAACCATGGGTTACAGCTTCCCCAGAGAGCTGTGAAGGACTTTCCTTCTTACCACACCAGTGGGAAACTGCTGAGAGGTGGAGGCTGCTCTTTGCCTATCGCACAGCAACCTCGTTGCTCTTCAGTGTATCCTTTAGAGATTTTTTGGCAGTAGTTTATTCAGTAACTAAAATTTTCTGCTTACTAATTCAGCTTCAGAACATGAATAGAAAACCAAACAGAGGGTACAGATGGGAACAGCAGCTGAGCGGGGCAGGGTGAACCTCAAGTGAGTGACAGTTCCTAAGCAAAATGCTCTACATTTCTTAAACTCAGGGATTTTTTTTTTTGCTTTTCTGGCACAGCCTGCCTAGAAATACCACTGCCTGGGCTGAGCTCTCTGCCGAGCAGTCGGCGGTGGTGTGGAGAAGGAGAACTTCTGCAGTACAAGGCAGCCTGCTCGCCCGTGGCCCTTTCCACAACCAGCTGATTGGTGTGATCCGAGCTCAGTGAGGTTGTGAATGAGCCCAGAGAGTCCCTGTAACCTGCAAAATCAGAGCCCAAGCTTAAATATGCCATAACCAGGCTTTTTTTTTTTTTATACCAATATATATACACCAAATATTATACCAAAATATATATATACCAATATATTATACCAAAATATAATCTGCTTGGCCACAGGATTGAGCTCTCTGCTCATCCGAGTTTGAAACTGCCTGGTACTCTTCAAGTCCTACATCAGCTTCTTCTTGCTGCTGCCTCTTTAAGGGCTGGCCCACAGGGCTTAATTTGTGTATATGGTTGAAATAATAATGCATGTAAATTAGACATGCTCTTTTAACTTCATTGCATATCTGACTACCTCATTAAAGAGATTTAGGGGGTGCCTCTGGTCAGTGAAGGTGACTGAAAACTAGCTTGTTTCCCATCATGTTGAGTGCATTTCATCTGCTTCAGCTGGGTCCTGACCAGCAGAGTCATCTTAAACCCTTCCAGGTTTGGTCTCAGCTCATGTCTGATGGCTCCCTTAAGGCCCTTATATTTATATATATATATGTATATATCCATATCTATATATAAACTTGTTTTTAATCTAGGTTCACTTAGATAAAATGAAACATTTCAAATGTTTAGAAGAGAAGGGAAAGGACGAGTTTCTTTCTTGTGAGAAGAACTGAGTCTTCCTTGAAGACTGAGCACTGTGATGATTTTCTGCTGCAGTTATCTTCAACACCAGATTTTGGCAGAACATGATTGAATTAGTGCCTGAGGGTACAAATTCCATTTCAGGAGTGTGTTGGATGAAGGAGTCTGCCAGCTCAAAGGCAGAGATGGTACCTGCAGTGTAAAAACTTGGGAACAGAAGGGGTAGGGTCGGGAGAAGGGGGACATCATGGTGCTCATGATGGGACTGAGCAGCAAAGAAAAAAACCTTGGCCAAAGTCCCCTCTGAAGGCTGTGGCAGAGCCAGGTTGGGGCAGCCTCAGAGATGAGGGAGGCTGCAGGCCGTGTGCTTATCTCGCTTGGTGGGAAAGATGTTTTTTTCTGATCCTAGCCCAATATTTCAGCAAAGTCCTTTCCTGTCCTTGTACATTTTTTTTAAAAGATAATGACAAGTACCAGGGAGCATTTTCTTCCACGTGGTTGAGGACAGTGCCAGAGAAGCTGGGCTTCAGCTACTTGTACTGTGCCTTTTTGATTGTTTTCCATCACTGTGTCACTTATTATTTGAAGCTGCCAGAGTTTGATTTAATCGAGGGCATTTACTTAATTCATTCTCCGTTTCTCCAGTGCGTTATCTCTGATGGTGTAAGAACAGGTTACAGAGAGCATCACTGATGGCGAGTGACCCAACTCCTCCTACCCAGAGCAGCAAAGTTAAACCTTCTGAAAAATCTGGAGCAGACTCTGGGCAAGGTAAACATCTGCTTGGTCAGAACTGCCCGGCAATCCCAGCAGCGATGGCACTCCACCGTGCTCCAGAACAAACCTCAGGCACGAGCCATTAGAAAGGGCAGAGGAGACAGGACCACTGATAGTTTTAACTAACCCAAGGACTTTTGGCAAAAGAATGATTTTTTCCAAAGCAAATTAAATCTGAAACTTGTTGTGTCGATATAGAGGCAGGAAGAAAATAAGACACTGGTTGACACTGGTTTCTCCTTAAACCGGTGTAAGCATCTTGCTTTCAGGACATGCATTGTGGGGAACTGAGAATTCAGGTCTGGGCCGTGCAGTCCAGTTCTTCAGCTCAAGTAAGCCCGCTGGTTTGGACTGCAGGAGCTGGATGTATGCTGAGCAAAATGTGGAGGAGAATGAACAAGTATTAACCTTTTTCTCTAGGGTCAGAGCGCAATCAGAATGCCCTTCCACAGAAAGGAACAGAACGAGATTAATTTTACATGCTACAGCTATGATTGTCCAAGTGTTACGAAGAAAGCGGGATAAATTCAGGCAGACAAGATTTCATTAATTGAGGGAATTTCCAGGCTAATTTACAGGTGTTCGGGGACCTGACCTATTTCAATTTGAATAATAGCTGATGACAGAGTTCGATACGCGCCAACCTTTTATTTAAACAGAGGGGAGACAATTGTTTTGGGTTGAGGCTTCTTAATTAGTATTCCACAAATACGGCATCGTTTTGCTAAGCTCAGCTACCACTTACTGCCTTGTGAGATTTAAACTTAAAAGAAAATCAGTGCACTTACCTTTGCTCTATGTGAAAGATTAAAAAAAAAAAAAGTCAGCAAGAAAACCCAAAACACAAAACTTGTGCGTTATTTGGTTATTGATTTTTTTTTTTCTGAATTAAAGAGGAAAAATAGCAGACAAACTGTCAAATGCTCTTCAGACTCTTCATTGGACAATTACACTCTAATTTCAAGTTTCATTTGTTTAATGGACAACCGTCTTGGCCATTAACTTTATCTAAAGTGGATGCTAATTAATGCTAAATTACAGTTCCTGAGGTGCTGCACACCTGAATACCAACATTCACCCACCATTCCTTGTATGAGTAAGAGGGAAACAATGAAGGAGAGGATGACAAGAATCCAGGGAAGATGATTTCCCATCAGCTCTGGTCTTCCAGTTATTCACTGTAACTTGAAGTCGCTTGCTGAGTTTTAAAATTGCAGCAGTAATTATTAACTGTAGGGGTTTTAGCCTATTTGGAAAGAAATACTCTCAAGCTCTCTGGGGAATCGGTTAATATTTAATGCTGTTGTACTCTGACGTCAAAATTTCGTGGGTAGATAACCAAGAAATGTGTTTAGCTCACAAATTCCTCGAAGCGCAGAGCGGCGTGGAGCACACGTCTCTAATAGTGGGTTAATTCTGCTCTTTTCCCTGGCACTTCTCAGTTCATACAAAACACTGTGCTTGCCTAAGGTAAGAGTGGCACTGAGCAGCTACCTCCTGGTAACTGTTGTTTGTGTTTCATTACAGTCCTGAGTTTCCAACAAAGATAGTTCTGCTCCTCCGTGCTGTGCAAACACTTCGAAGAGGAAAGACCCCATCTCCGGGCTGTTTGCACTCTCCTAGATGTAATTGAAAGGCAATCCACTGACTTCGTATGTCTTCATAATGAGCTTTAAGTAGAAGGAGGTGTTTTAAATGTGTAGCCTCTCATTTAAAACCAGGCTTAACCTTTAGTGTGGTACTGCCTGGCAGAGCCATCTCTCCGTGAATCATTTAGACTTCCTGCTGACTGTTTTCCATCCATTTCCATCTCTCTGCTCTGGCGTCTGGCTGTAGGGGGAATACAGTATTTCTCACTGTCTGGCCCAAAATCTTGGCATAAATATTCCTAGACTATAGAGTTCAGCTCATACCTATGTGTAAGCTTGCTCTAATGGCAAGAGACAGAGGAGTAGCAAAACAGACAACCCCAAATGTTTCCATCAGACTTACATGCAAAACCATGCAAACTGGCTCCTGAGGGTAACTTCTGTTCTCTGTACCATCTTTTGAGAAACTGTTCAGCTCCTGTAAATGGTGTTTCTCCAGCTCCTGGCAAGACGTGCACGTTCGCGCCCCGTTCTCATACGTTGCATCACAGCAGGATCTACGGCTGCGACGGGGGATGCACTTTCTGGGATGGTCACTAGGTTCCCAGGATACGTGATCTTGGCATTTGTGAAATAGGAAGCTTATAAAGAATAGTGACTGCTTTTGGTTTGAGAATCATAGAGTGGTAAGAGTTGAAAGGGACCTCTGGAGATCATGGAGTCCAACCCCCCTGCCAGAGCAGGGTCACCCAGGGCAGCCCACACAGGAACAGAGCCAGGTGGGTCTTGAAAGTCTCCAGAGAAGGAGACTCCACAGCCTCTCTGGGCAGCCTGAGCCAGGCTCAGGCACTCCCACAGGGAAGAAGTTCCTCCTCATGTTGAGGTGGAATTTCCTGTATTTCCCCCTGCTATCATTACTTCTCATCCTGTCCCAGGGCACCACTGAAAAGAGCCCGGCCCCTTCTACTCGACCCCCATCCTGCAGATAGTTGTAACCATTGATCAGCTCCCCTCTCAGGCTTCTCTTCTCCAGGCTCAACAGCCCCAGGGCTCTCAGCCTTTCCTCCTTCAGCATCTTTGTAGCTCTCTGTTGGACTCTCTTTAGCATTTCCCTGTCCCTCTTGAACTGGGGAGACCAGAAATAGAGTTGAGCTCTCCCATGGCATTTTTATTGGTGAAGTGTTCATTCTCATAAAGGCTAATAATCTTATTTAGTTCCTTGTCTCCGCTGTGAAGTACATTTGCAGCTTCTTTAATCTTCTCAGGATGAGGAAGCCAGCCAGAGGCTAAATAATTACTGACAGCTTAGGTATTGTCTGTCCTATTAGATGTGTTAATCGAATTTTTTAACTGTTGAGAAACTTCAACATTAGCAGAACAAGGTGGGTTGGTCTTGGTTGGTCCTGGTTCCCAAGGGTTTGTAGTGACAGGACAAGGGGTAATGGCTTAAAGCTAGGAAAGGGTAGATTTGGGTTAGACATTAGGAAAAAGTTCTTTAATCTGAAGATGCTAGGTCACTGGAATAGTTTGCCCAGAGAGGTGATGGAGGCCCCATCCCTGGAGACATTCAAGGCCAGGCTTGATGAGGCTCTGAGCAGCCTGACCTAGTTGGAGATGTCCCTGCTTACTGCAGGGGGGTTGGACTAGATGACCTTTAGAGGTCCCTTCCAACCCAATAGGTTGTATGAGTCTATGAAACTTCTTGCCCTGATAACAGCAGAGCTTGCAGTGTTATCTCTTTGCATCAGTCTCCACGCCGGTTGTGCAGGTACTTCAGACGTGGCTGAGAAGAGGCTTCTGAATGCACACGTAGATGTGTGTGTGCAACTCGGTGTGGTAACCCCCAGACTTCTCACAGCTGATCATCTTTACTGTAGCTTTCTAAATAACACCCCCATTCATCTTCCTCACCCCAAAACTACTGCTGCTGCCTGCTGCGTTCCTTTTGTCTTGCTGTGGATCCATCCTCACCAGTGCTCCTGGGCTTCTGCTCTCTCCTCCATCCCCATATCACCCCCAAACTCACACGTGGGTCCTGCAGCAGCTCTGTCTGCCAAAGGAGCAAGAATGGCACATCCCTTGATTGGTGCGGCATCTCCCAGAACAGTAAGTGTAAAATCAGATTTTGGATTTAGGGCACAGAAGAGATTAATATTATGGGTTCTGGCCAGAAAAATGTACTCTAGGCAGATTCTGTAATGGGTTTAGTAGAAGCATGCTGTGCATATGTAGGTACATCACCCAGCCAAGTCCCTTGTACTGTAACTGCTGCTTTCAAAAGCTAATGAGACAAAAATGCAAATTTCCTGACCCATCTCCTGGAGTCCTCACAGATCTCCCTCTCCCTTGGGATTTGGGAGTGAGTTGAGATTTAAGGTCAGGCTGCTGCGAAGCGTTACGCGTGGGGCTGGGGTAGGGAAGAACAAAGACAGTGCTTACAATGGGTGGCTACTATTTATATACAGTGACAAAAATAGGTCCTCTCTGTCTTTGCCTAGGTGTCCCCAGGTGGGTAAAGAGCTGTCTCTGTAGTCAGATTCCTCTGTGCCAAGGGAGCTGCCTCAACGAGCCCCCCCAGCCCTGTCTATCTGCCAACCCAGCGTGCTGATGGGGCAGGCACTGGGGGCTTGGTGCTGAAGCCTCGCGCTGTTCCCAGCACGCTAGCGACCTTCCAACGGGCCAGCAAAACTGATCTTCCACCCTCTCTGCCTGGTCCCTCCTTACCATCGCATCACACATTTTCTCAAGCCCACCCCCCCTTCCCCAACATCCCCCCCCCCTCTCATTTATCCCTCGCTCTGGCTCTAGGAAACGCGAGCGAGCCCAGGGACAGTCGAATAATCTCAGCAAAAGTCAGATCCCTCTCAGCAACGAGTCTAAACCCCTCGTATTTCTCTAACAGAGATCACAGCAAGGAGGAAAAGCGAAATATCAGTTTATTCCGACATCATCTCAAGGAACATTAAATGTGAAATGGGATCTCGGGGTCAAAACCTGGTCTCTGCCGCTCGTTCCGCTGTCACTTGTCAGTTTTGAGCTGTTCCCGCAGGATCCCTGTGCCTCGCCCTGTCAGTTTTGCCAAGCTCCCTGTCAGCTTCACAATAAGGAGCGAGGGGAGGAACTGGCAACCGGCACACGGGGATCAGAGGTGGAATAAATTGAGGTAGAGTGGCTGGAGAAATTCGAAGGTCCTTGGTGCTCAAGAGCACTGAAAAAGCAACAAGGAATTAACGACGCATTTTAGACGTGCAGTTAAGAAGCGCACAAGCTCTCAGACATCACAAGCGGTTCTAAATTACAGCAAAAAGGTGAAGAACCTGTGAATGTTGCCAAACAAAGGTAAAAGATCAGAGATGGCCCTAAACTCCAGGCAGAGGAAGCTGGAAGAAGCAGGAATGATGGAAATCGAGCTGAAGACCAGGTTGCAAGTTTTCAGTCGGGGGTGCTGCTTAGTACTAGAGGAGCTGTGGGAACCCATGAGGTCTTGCCAAGTAACTGCTGTGCATCTGTCTGTGATTCCAGAGCCATGGACAACGTTTTGGGAAGCAAGGAGTGAGTTTGGAGTACACAGTTTTAAGCCCGTGCTAAGCTCACGCTCGCTAGAGCTGTTGTGGAACCTCGGTAGGCAAGCTTCTGCCGTACCCGTTTGACGTGCGCATCTGCTGCCGCTACGGCATCGCTCCGGAAAAAGAGGAGAGCTTTGGTGTGGGTATTACAAGGGAAAAACCATTGGAAGACATCTGACTGCTCAAAAAGCAGTAGCTGTAGGTTGCAGAAGAAAATCTCATCCCCTTGAAAAGGCAGTGGTGGTTATTCGGTGCCTTCACTGCGGAAAGAGGAGCGTTTGGGGGTGGAAGGGATTCTGCAGCCCACCATCCTACACGGTTCTGGGTTCTGCACTGGAAGATTCTGGCATTGATCTCCCAGCATCTGTTAGAACCAATGTATTTTTAGATCTATGTCTGCTAGGGATTGTAAAACTTCAAGAAATAGAAATTATAACACATCCTTAAATGGGCTGCTCTCATATATACTTCCCTGGTGGGTGAAAAAGAAAAGGGAAAAAAAAAAAAGTATCTCATCTGATCTGAATTGCTCCCGTTCAGAGGTCCCTTTATCGCCCAGGTGATGAAGAGCTTTGCTTTGAGACATTCCCTCTCCACATAGACACTCAGCACTAAACTCACCCGTAAACATGCCTAGGGATGTATAGTGGTTGTCTGATGCCTCTCGCTGTAGGATTCTTTTTTTCCCCAGTTGCTGATCATTTTGCCAAACTGGAACCAATTAGGGTGTTTTTCCAGCTGGGGTTATTTTCCAAGCTAAATAAGAGTTTATATTTTTGGTGGTGGTTTTCTGTTGGTTTGTTTGTTTGCTTTTTGTTTTGGTTTTGTTATTTTTGACCTTTTTTTTGTTGTTTGTTTGTTTTTTGTTTGTTTTTCTAATAACTTTCAGCCAAAACGATCCAGTCGTGTGCAAGAATAAGCAGAGGAAAGCACACGTTTTGGATTGCTCGTTTGTTTTTAGTTGTTAAAAGAAAAAGCAGCACTGATAAGCATTTGGAAAGGTGCATTTTTTGCTGTGGAAATAAATTCTGCGATGTTTTGAAATGCTCTGATACCATCCAAAAATAAAATAAGAAATGGTTCTGCCTTCAAAGCTGGGCTTGGTTAAAGCACAGCAAACAAGGCAGCGTCTGGGGCTTTGCTGAGAAAGTTAAACCAAAGCGTTGAGTAAGTACCCAGTGAGTACACGCTGAGTATTCCGCGGGTGGTTAATACACCCAAACGTACACACCTAGAAGGCTGTGGCAGAGGTTGGAGGTGTAACCGTTCACGGTGTTCTTGTTTATTGAGTCGTCTCAGTTTGGCCTTGCCAAGGGTGGTGTTTTTCGTGTTGTATAATGAGCGTTGTATAATTGTTGTATAATGGGTGTAAGCTGGAGCATAGGAGGTTTGGGGCAAACGTAACGAAAAAGTTCTTCACTGTGAGGATCACAGAGCTTGGCCCAGGCTGCCCAGAGAGGCTGTGGAGTCTCCTTCTCTGGAGACTTTCAAACCCCCCTGTCTCTGTTCCTGTGTGGGCTGCCCTGGGTGACCCTGCTCTGGCAGGGGGGTTGGACTCCATGATCTCCAGAGGTCCCTTCCAAGCCCTTCCATTCTGTGATTCTGTCAGCCAAATGGATGCAGTTTTGGTCCCTCTGTGTCAGGGAGGTTGACAGTCTTCGAGCCACAGCGGCAGCTCTCTGGCAGCCACGCTCCATCTCGCCAGCATCCTTTCTCTGAAGGGTGGGATGGGGTTCCAGTAACGCTCACGCAAACGGTTGCTCTGTAATTGCCATCGTTCCCGTGGTCTGTTTCGTTGGCAAACGCCGAGCGCATCGGAGGCCTGCTCCCGATGCCAAGGGTTTTTTCAGATGTGCTGAGCACCCCTCTGCCTCGCCGAGTTGGGCTGGCGTTGACAGCTCCAAATACCTTGCAAGAGTAAGCACTTGGCACGCGTAAGGCAAGGGAGACAATCAGCATTTTGTGCACGTTGGGATGGGAGTGTGCTGGTTTTAGTTCACTCTTCAATGAGCTTTCTTGCAAGAGATGGCTTTTTCTACACTTAATAAAGTCGATGCCTCCAACCAGAATGAGAGGACAAGGGGCTACGGGTGCAAGCTGGAACAGAGGGGGTGCCATGGAAACGCAAGGAGAAACTTTTTCACGGTGAGGGTGATGGAGCCTGGCCCAGGCTGCCCAGAGAGGCTGTGGAGTCTCCTTCTCTGGAGACTTTCAAACCCCCCCTGGATCTGTTCCTGTGTGGGCTGCCCTGGGTGACCCAGCTCTGGCAGGGGGGCTGGACTCCATGATCTCCAGAGGTCCAACCCCTACCATTCTGTGATTCTGCAAAAGGCAGCAAGTGTAATGACAGACTGTTTATGAGCAGGCTTTTGCACAAGAGGGAGTTATTATCTGCTTTAGCTATTAAATTGTGGACAACTCAAGATTTTCTTTCTTGTTCACATTAAAATGTGCACCATCGATTGCAAGCAGGTAACTGCATTATCTACAAATAGAGGTCCTTCCCATGCTTTAAAACAGAGCTGCTCTCTTGGTGCCATGTTAGCATCTCAGCACGTGTGTTTGTGTGGAGATAGAGCAGGACTTTTGTGACAGGCAGTGGCCCACGCTGGGCATAGTTTGAGCATTACAGTGCCCACCTTAATGGGAGGGGGCTGTTAATGGGGCTGTCATGTGTTATCTGCTGATGAGATAGGAGTGATGCACTGTTGATAGAGAAGGAGGGAAGGGATGCCCTTCTGCAGCGAAAGCTTGAGGAGACATAATTCTCTTACCCCAAATCATAGAATCATAGAATGGTAGGGTTGGAAGGGACCTCTGGAGATCATGGAGTCCAACCCCCCTGCCAGAGCAGGGTCACCCAGGGCAGCCCACACAGGAACAGATCCAGGAGGGGTTGGAAAGTCTCCAGAGAAGGAGACTCCACAGCCTCTCTGGGCAGCCTGGGCCAGGCTCTATCCCTCTCACAGTGAAGAAGTTTTTCCTCATGTTGAGGTGGAACTTGCTGTGTTTCAGCTTGTGACCATCACCCCTTATCCTATCACAGGGCACCACTGAAAAGAGCCTGCCCCCTTCTACTTGACACAATCATAGAATGGTTCAGGTTGGAAGGGACCTTTAAGATCATCCAATTCCAACCCCCAGTAATAAATAACCTGTCCCTCAGAGAAGTGCATTGTGTGGGACAGCGTGGAAGTGGCACTCTGACCTACCACGCTTCTTTCCGTGGAGGCACTGCCAGTGTCAGCAACAGCCCCTTGCTATCAGTGACAAATGCAGCGAGTTTAATTCTCCTTGGCACTGGAGAATCATTTGTTTTGCCCCACCACGGCGAGGCTGCGCTAGCAGCCCTGGCTATCAGTGGAGAGCATTTTATTATTTATCACCTTTAAGTATGTTCTTCTCCGGAGAAGCGCTGCTTTTAATGATAGATTTTTGGTGATGTGAGTGTAGAATACATCTCAGTTTCTGGTATCTTTTTTTAATTTTATGGATGGCACAGCTTAAAACCAGGAACATCAAATAAAATAACTACCGCTGAGAGTGAATAAAAGTTGGCAGGTATGGCAGTTTAAAATAGCCCTGTTTTCACCCTAAATATAGCCTGGTTTAATTGAAATCTAGTGGTAGCTATGAGACAGCTGCTATATCAAAGACCAGTGACAGCCCGCTGAGGTTAAAAGAATACAGGCTGCCTGTGTCTCTGCTGAGATAAAGTGGCATCACGGGGAGCAGAGCAGCAGATAGATTGATGAAAAGTTACACTTTTAAAACACAGATTTGTAAAGCCCTTATGCAGTTTTATTTATAGTTTGTTTGTCTCTGGCCTTCTAACAAAACAGGGCTCTGCCTGAAATCAGAAATGTGATGCAGATCCTCGGTTGCTCTTCCCTGCTTTGGCTCAGCTGGAAAAGAAGGCACAGCTTCAGCCAGTCAGGTGTCCCCGATGAAATTCTGCCAGTGTAGGAACAATAATGAAAACATTTCAACTTTTTCCTTGAGAGAGTTTCTTACAAATGGGTATTTCAGCTCCGGGAGGTCGGCTTAAAACCACTACACGGTTTATGGGAGAAGCCTCAGTACACTGAGGCACAGACTGATGCTTGCATATGATAAAGTGATCCAACATGGCAATGCTGTTAGCACCCCACTCTAACAGGGCCATGTATGGAAGGACCAGAGATTTAATTCTAGAATGGAGTTGTCTCCACTGTCAAGGGTGAAAAGTGAACATTTCTCATTGTCCTGCTGCTTTCAATATTCTCTAATTAACAAATACTGCTTTTCATTTCCATGCTTTCTGGTTATTATTATTTTTCCAGCTTCATATAGGCTAACCCCCAGACTTACCCTCCCTGATAGCTATTGCTATTCTTTTTACTTTCAGGTACTTAATTAATATTTGCCATGTTCTTACTAAGGTAAGTCCGTACTTTCTCATTATATGAAATTAAAAGTAGATGAGCTTAGTTCCCAACTAAGAGAAGCTTAGGTACCTTCGTATCTGGATTGATTTTCTTTTGATTTTGATTCTCGGGAGGCCCCTTAAGACCTTCTATCAACTTTGTCAATCAAATGAATTGATGATTCACAGAGTCAGAGCTGTGGCTACAAGCAGTCCTGCGTAGCAAGTTCTGTGGTGAGTTCCTGATTTGCTTGATTATGGCACACAGACAAAACCTCTTCGTGGCTGTGGGTCACTGCTGAGTGAATACAAAATAAGGCAGGTGAAAGCTCAGTCACCTCAGTTTTTGTGATTGCTCTTAAGGAAGATGTGAGTTTGGTTCCTCTGCTAAGCCTCATGCTCCTGGACTGGCAGGAGGAGCATGAGAAAGGCAAAGCAATCTGCCTAAAACAGGTGAAAGTGCATCCTAAGAGCAGCTCCTCTAGCTGAGTAAAGAACAAAACCAGCAAGCAGGGACATTCGTGGAGTATTGGAGGAGAGAAAGATAATATAGAGTGTTCTTGGAGAGTTTGCCCAGATGTGCTAGGGGGTACCATCGTGATGGGTGAGTTAAGCGTTCTTGGGAACTCCCTTGGCTATCTGTAACTTGTATTCTTTGCTGGCATCATCGTACGTGTGTCGTACAAGCAAACAGCACTTTGGAAAGTGGGGAACCACACCAAAGACATTAAGGTGCCTCAGAGGTTTTTTTTCTGAATGCATTACCACCCCAAATACATTCCACCGTTTCGATGCGATACATCAAAAGTTTCGTGTCACACAAGCATGCGTCTCTCTGCTGGACTGCCAGGAGAGCTAAGGCTGCCCAGGAGTTCAGGGGAGGCTCCTGGCACACTGCAGGACCCAACAAAGAGGTCAAACTCTGTCCTCAGCATCACCACCCCCACGTGCAGGCTCCCTGGAGCTAAGCCGCTTGATCCCGGGAAACCAGCGTGCTGCTGCCGAGGCACCTAAGTGCACAAAGAGCCTGCCTGGGAGCCACATCAGTTCTTAATGCTGCTGTTTATGTAACTGTAACTTTAAATGGTTTCAGATAACCAGATTAGGAAACTGAGACTCTGTAAAGCGTACGGGAGAATGAGTCAGACCAAAGGGCAGGCTCTGACAATGGCTACTCGTGGGTTTTCCAGGGAAGAGCATACAGTGCTTCCACTGACACCCTCTGAGCATCCAGCTTTCTGTGCCTCCGGACGTCTCCAGCCAGCACTGGTGTCTGTGCTTAATAGCTGTGTAAAATTCCCATTGATAGGATGGGGAGTTTGCCTGAGGAAAGAGATTCCAGCCATCCCCGCTGAGCTAACAAAGATAATTTTGCAGTTCGTATCTGCATTTGGCTATTGCCAGTTTTGCTTGTCGTATGCAAAAGGAACAGTTAAAAGGATGACATCAAAACTTCCAAATCCATACAAACAGAATGCTTAATCAAAACCCATAAATGGAGGAAAAAAAAAAGAAAAAGAGGGCTTTCTCTTGTGGGCTGTGCTGCATCCCTTGAAGAGGGAAGAGTGCATTTATTATGCCGCTTTTTGGAGGGGAGAATTTTCAGCTCCTTTTCAATAGATAGTTTTGAACAGTTCATTTCACAAAACATTAGGAAGGAAAGATTTGGGGAAAATTGTATTTCTCTACCTTAAAATTGAGTTACGGGCAGGGTGTTTGCCAGCTCATTTTTCTTGTTTGTGTGAAACAGACGTTTGTGAGTTGTGGGAAATGAGCAATGGGAGGAGGGAGGAAATTGTCTAAGCATACAAAAGAAGGTCAGACAATATACTGATATAACATATAAGGACTTAGAGATGCTGCTGTGCTTTGATACCCAAGGAGGCCACTATGGACACACTACACGGCGGTTTCACCTCCGTGACCCACCAGGCCAATGGCAGGGCAACTTCTGCCTACCTTGAGGACATGAGAGCAACAGCAGCTGTTAAATGAACAACTCTAACTTCTGATACTGCCTTTTGTAACAGCCTGAGCTCCCAGGCTGATGCCAGTAATGTAGACATTAGTGACACAGGCTCATCAGCAAAGCCCATCGCGCGTACGAGGACTTACGGGCTCACTCAGGGTCCTCAGCACACTTGTCCAGGTAGTGGAGAACCATAGCAGAGAATATGGAGATCTTTCAGCATTATCCAGGTAGTGGAGAACCATACCAGTGAATATGGAGATCTTTCAGCATTATCCAGGTAGTGGAGAACCATAGCAGAGAATATGGAGATCTTTCAGCATTATCCAGGTAGTGGAGAACCATAGCAGAGAATATGGAGATTTTTCAGCATTATCCAGGTAGTGGAGAACCATAGCAGAGAATATGGAGATCTTTCAGCATTATCCAGGTAGTGGAGAACCATAGCAGAGAATACGGAGATCTTTCAGCATTATCCAGGTAGTGGAGAACCATAGCAAAGAATATGGAGATCTTTCAGCATTATCCAGGTAGTGGAGAACCATAGCAGAGAATATGGAGATCTTTCAGCATTATTTTCATGATGGATGCTGCAGGAATTGGGATAGTTTGGGGTTTATTTTTTTGCTAGACTAACTAACTGAAAAGAACCCTGAAATATGGAGGGGAGGGGGGGCAGCTGCTGCAAGAAGGACATGCTAAAAGATCCCTGAGCTCTATTTTCTTGCAGAAAATAGGCCTGGAAAAAGCGTGAGTACTTATGGCTGTGAACTGGTTTTGCAGCAGTGTACCTACTGGGGCTAACCTGCCACAGGACAGCACAGGGAAAAGCAGGTGACATCTTTTTACATGCAAGTTCTTCACGAGCCGCTCAACTGCGATGATTGTGTGCGTGTGCCAAGAGTTCGGAGGGTCTCCCGTTTCCACCAGGCTGGAGTTAGGAAGGACAGGCAGAGACTCAAATTGCTCTTTCCTCTGGCACTGGATCAGTCTCCCTCTAAGCATCCTTCTCCGTGGGTGCACTGGTATCCAGTACAAGTCCTCACTTGGTTAAAGGCATACGGTTTCTAACGGTGTTTCTGAATATGTTCCAAAAGTAAATTCTTCTCCCAGGTCCACAAGCTTTTACTCACCTTGGAGTTGCAAACCTTGCTAGCAGTACAAAAACAAGAGCCAAGACAGCACAGAAATGAAGCGTTTTATTACGAAAATCTGGGAGGACAGCAAGGCTAAAAAGTCCAGTGCTTCGCTGTAGGAGCTAGTCTTTGTTTCCTTAAATTCTGAAGACACGAGCTATGAAAGAATAATTTCTTCTCTTAACAATTGCACGTTCCATTAGGAAACCACTTTGTCTTTTTCAGTTTGGGCTGCTATAGTTATGAAGGCACTCTCTGCCTAATTGCTTTGCTTTAATAACAAATCCTCATACTAAAGATATATGGTTTATATATATTGCAACAACAAATAATATTTGTTAGCTGCTGCTGCTGCACTGGAGGGGAGAAGAAAGACAGCACATTAGGCCTCTTGTGTTTTTGTAAATCCATTTCTAAATCCAACGTGAGCATTTTCAGGTTCCTTTATAAAGGAAAGGATGCTCTGTTTCATTGGGAATCTGATGGATAGTCTCCATCGGACTATAATTAGCTTTATATACACCTGATAGGGGGAAGAAGTTAATAGTGTCCTCTTTTGGGGGAGGGGGGGAACAAAACCCCACAAAAGCCCCACAGAATACTTTGTGGGTTAGTAGTCATTGAAAGGAACCAAAGCTAGAAAACCTGGCCCTGATTTTAGTCTCAAACCTGAATCTGTGCTCAAATCTGTTGAGCTTTTTTTTTTGTTTTGTTTTAATATTTTCCTTTAGCTCTGACAGGGAAAAATCAGGAGAGTGGGAAAAGAGCAGTGTGGATAGCACTCAACACAACAGCCACAAATAATCCAATATTTCATAATTTAATTTCACACGCACCAGACTGCAGAGGCATTGCAGGCTGTGGAGAGAACAATCCAAGAAGGGTGTTGGCTTGACAATGGTAACATCAGAGCTTAAAGAGGTCTGGCAGCTTTCTAAAAGTAAATGTGTGTCCTTCCTTCTCCCTCTCTTTCTCTACTCAATATAGATTAAAAGTGACCTCTGGAGATAAACTCTACTGAACCCCCCCACGTAGTTCTGCAGTGTAGTTTTTATTTGTACAGTATGTGAAAGAAGAGTTCAGATTAAATTCCTGGCTTTTCAGAAAACTTTGTCTGCTCCTTAAAAAAAAAAGAAGCAAAAAAGAAAAAAAAAGGCTATTTTATTTTAAAGCTGGAGCCTCTTTCATGGTCCCATGATCTCATGAGTTCTTTGGCTGGTCTGTGACCTTTCAACCTTGCACTACATGTTTCTTTTCTAAATTAGCCAGTGTTGAGACATCAATGGAGGAATATCAATGTTATTATAAAAGGCATCATTCTCTCCCAAAAATGTCAGTGTGAGTGAGTCATTGCACCTAACTGCTTAGCTTTTGTAAGGCAGCAAGGAAGATTTGAAAGTGTGATCCAGGGTCCCCCAGTCTACCAACTTCTATTTAAAATGCTTTATAAAGCAGTGTCCCTGGAATCTGCCACAAGAAAGGCAAAGGAACTAAGCTGTGCTCCTTTCGTCACAGAAGAAAAGTCCTGCCTAAGGCAAAACTATATATGTGATGTACAAGTACACAGCTATTACAAACAATTTATTTTTAAGGCTGTGCTCAGAAGTAGCACTGTAAAAGCAAACCAACCAACAAACACAAAACCTCTCAAGAAAGAATAAAGTGTCCTGGTGGGTTCTGTAATTTCCAACACCCAATGTCTCCTTATATATTTTTTATATATATATATATATGTTCTCTGGTTTCTAGCAGGCTGAGGAAATGAAATCAGATTAAGAGCTCTATTTTTAATCTTAAGAAGATGAGTTCGTGTTGTTTGGTATCTTGACACTGGATGTTCACGTGGTCCTGACCAAAGGAACTGTACCTGGAGAGACAGTACCCTTGCATGAGGATGTTGGGTTATCAGGGTGCTTAATCCTCAGCCAGGATAAACTGACTGATACCTTCACTGGCATCACACTGCCTGCTGAGGGCTCGGTCTTTGGGCACCTTTAAAGTTACGTAGCCACCGTGGATCCATACGCTTGTGTTGCCAAATGCATAGATCTTAAAATGAAAAACCTGCTGTCCCAAATCCCTTCCAGCTGTAACTCTACTTGTGTGTACAGTTACCTCAGCAGTGAAGCTGGCACACATCAAAAAATGTGTGTCACCTAGTAATTATCTTGTTAACAGTGCAGAGAAACAGGCACGGGAAGGATGTGTTTCCAAACTCAAGGTCAGGTTTTCTCTGTGTGCAAACTGCTGCTGAGCATTTGCTCTTGGCTGTCTTGCCAGTGAACTGGTTTTAACCCCAGTTCAGCTGCACCTCTGGCTGTCACCTACTCAGCGCTGGGCTTTCCCTTCAGCCCAGAGCCTGGAGTGGGAGAGACTCTGCTTGCAACTGGAGGTGTCCAGTTGTGGACAACACGGTGCTTCTCGGTACCACGTTGTCAGTGTTTCCTGATAGTTTTCTCTAGAAAAAACAGATTCTGTTGTGCCTAACTGGGTGTGAGGGGGCGGGGGGGAAATAAACACTTGAGCAGAACTCAAGATAATTGTATTAATTATTCAAAGTGATTTAGTCTGCAGTGTTTAATGGAGCAACAGCTGAGGATAGAGTGGCGGCCGAGAAGTTCCGTTAGCACTGCCAGATGCCTGTATCGTGACTGCACATGGTTCTTTCTTCATGGCTCTACTGTTTTTTGTTCCTCACAGAAGTCTGGGGTGTCTGTCCGAGCTCCACATGCCTTGGACCAGTGCTCAGGAACGCACCGTTGAGCTTGAGTTCCAAGGAACAGAGTGTGTGCCTCTGGGCAGTTTTCCTTCAGCCGATGCCTAGTGACTGGTGACCGTGAACGTGAGGGGAGGTTTTGACTTGAAAAAATCCCTTCCAAAACCAGTCAACTTCTGGCTATAAGCTCTTGAATGATAAGGGGAAGTCATCCGATTGTGACTTTTGCAGGAAGTCGGAGAAAGCTCCTACATGCCACTGTACTGGCATGAAATGACCCATGTCTAACCTCGTCATTTTGGGCCAATTTTGAGCCATTTCACACTATGGAGCTAAGCTCTGCTTATGAAACGTAAACCAGATTTAGTGCTGCGTCCATATTCTTTGTTCACAGTTGCCTGTATTTTGGGGAGCTGGGAGTGGGCAAAGCTGTGTTGACAGCCGTGTCCAGGAAGGATGAAATGTACTTCCTAGGGCAGAAACAATTAGCAGCAGTTTCTCTAATGAGTTTATAGCATTTATTTAGGTTTTTGGCCTTTAAGACTTCTTTCTACTGGGAAATCTCTGACTCAAATATAATACAAGTAGAGTCCTGCAGGGTGGAGTCATTTGTAAGAGGTCATTAAAGCAGTACATTCCTTTAAGTCGCTTGCTGTAAAATTGGGTTGTTCCATTCAAACTCCAGCACAGATGGCCTTAGCCAGCTTCTCCGTCTGAAATTCTTTAGGTGTTCATAATCTCTCTCTGCAGAGTACAAGCCACGCAGGGTGGGAATTAAGCGTGGTCTTTAGAGGGACTTGGGCTGTTCCTCCGAAGGGTCGAACAGCAGGTTGGTGTATGCCGCTGCGCTTGACCTCAGTGCAGCCCCCCTTCCCCTCAGCAGCCAGAATTGTGATCATCCTTGCCCTGGGGCCTGAATCTGACTCCCTTGAGACCTGGGAAGGATTCTCAGCTCTCTTCATCTATCGAACAATATTTTTGATCGATTAACGCGGACACGCAAATCCCAACAAGTCTTAGCGTTTCCGTAAGGCAAACGGCTTCTTACAAAGTCAGCTGAGATCAAGCTGGATTTGCTGCTTGTACAGAGATGTCCCAGGGAGGCAAAGGGACCGAGCTGATATTTTTGGTGATCAAAACGAGCAGGCACGCGCTTCTTGCGCGTGTCACAGCAGCTTCACGGGGGGACTGCATGCAGAGGGGAGGAGGAGCTGCTAGATTCATAATGAAGGAAGAGCCTGTGAAGCAGTAAGCAGCTGTAGGTAGCAAGGTGTAATCTAGTAAATCCTCTGAATAACTTAATTAGATTTGATTCGGGGAAACACACGTCCAGCTTCTGCTGAACACCAGCCAGTGCTGGGGAGGCAGGGAGCCGAGGGAGAGCTTTCATGAATCCTGTAGCAGACAGCTATAGTGGAGATTAAAAGAAAGGGGCAGGAAAGGTACCAAGATACTCCCACTTTGATGAAGATTTTTAATCTAAAGGTGCCAGATTTTCTGTTTCCACCGAATCAAAAGGAGCATAAAACCGGGTAAGGGAAAGCTGCCGAGGGTTTCACACGCGACATCGGTGAGAGGCAGGAAGTTGTAACCTACTTAAGCTTTGCCCATCGCCTTTTCGTCCTCGCGAGCTCTGTGCTTGCTGCATAGTGAAAAAGGTAGAAACGCTCCTGAATTCAAGGGGGAATGCTCTATTCTTTGATGTGGCATCAAAGATACAAGGAGATTTGATAAGGTTATCTGGGGTTTCTCCTGCTCGGGTTTTGCTGTCAGGCTGCAGGTTGCTGTAACTCGGCGAAGGTCCATTTTGGAAGCAGCTGGAGATCTGGTGGGCGTATAATACGTGATCTGCATCAATGTGCAAAAGAGAGGCATTGTCCGCTGCGTTTGAAACTTGTGGGAAGCGCGAGAGAAACAAGACATCCCCGTGAAAGCCAAGGTTGTGCAAAGCCTCTGCTCAGTTCTTTTTTTTTTTTTTTTTTGAAGGGTAGCTTTCCCCTCTTGTGCCAGATGATTTGGCTCTTCTTCATCATTCTTGCTTCTTCATAATGCTTGGGTCAGCTTTTCAGTGGGCAGCGCTTTTTTTTTTGGGACTGTCAAGAGGTGATCTCAACAGCGGGATGGATTTTCTGTCTTCCTCTGACTGTCTTGCTGGCTGGCTGTGCGCTTTTCTCCTCCTCTGCGTTTTGTCTACTCATCTTTGTGTTTCACTGTGCTCCTCCTTATCTTCCCCAGTTCTAGCTCCTTCTGCCCATTGTTGGATAATCTTCCGGTGCCTTCTTGCCAAGCTCCATTCTTTTAACACAGAAGACAACAAATTCTTAACATCTGCCAAAAACACATTTTCATCATGACAGTTTGAAGAGGTTTATTTCAACTTGCTGAAAATGTACCTAGCCCAAATCCTGCGTGTCCAGACAAACTGAATGGCAAAACGAAGAGAGGTGCCTCGTAATTTAAGATTTATTTGCTCAGGATTGGATCCTGCGTAGACTTGCCGATAGCTTCCATCATATATGAGCTTCTAGCAGCTCAGGTTTTATTTTTCGTTTCTCTACTTACAAGCCTCTCGTTGTGACAGTATCTGAGCATCTCACGGGCAGGCGGTCGGATAAGAGGCTCTCTTATCCCTATTTAGGCTGTAAGTGACTGGATGATGGTCACTTAATCACAGAGGTTTGTGGTAGAGCTTGGACTTCAGTTCCAGCTCCTGACACGGGCTTGGGAGGTAGCAGTGTGATCTGTGCTGGCAGTTGCAGCCCAGTGTTTCACCATGGGAATAGCGGAGCGCACGTGAATAAGCGGAGTGCGTGCGGCAGACTCTCGGGATTTTATGGGGAATGACAGGACTTTCGTCCCTGCCGCAGGCACTGTTGTCACCCAGCTTGGGGAAGTGAGATGAATATGAAGAAGAGAAATGACTTTGGTCTGTGAAATGATCTATAGCTCAGGGGATGGTTCCAAGGCCAAACCCCAAGGGTTTCAGTCCCAGTTCTTTCCCTGTCAGCAGTTAGTAATTCAGTGCACTTTGGCAGCTGGAGGATTGCGGAGGGCTTCGTGCTGCAGCCTTGGGGTGCAGGCGTAGCTCACAGAGAGCATCCCCAAGGTGACTTCAGGCAGAGCTGGAGGCAAGCCCTTGACATACCACAGCGGCGAGTATCCAACCCCAGGCTTTGAGAAGGGAAAGAGAAAATTAGGTACTACTTTGGACCCCTGTGTCATCCTGAGTCGTTCTGCAGCAGCCAGACCAGATAAGAGGTTTATACTCTGCCTTTCTTCTCTGTCAAGTACTTTGTCTCTCTGGAGTTTGCATTCCTGGAGTTCATTCCCTTCAGCAGACCCAAGTGAGAGCATTGTTAACTGTGTGTCTGTAAGTATTTGATTTTCCCTCTTTGATTTTCCAGGAGGAGGAACGAAGATCCCGGTGTTCTGTAGGGCTGGCAATGTACGTGTGGATTCCTCTGGTGTTTTCTGCTGTTACTGTTGTTGGATTAATTAGATGCAACATCTGACATAGGTCTCTGAGTGATGCATTCAAAGCCTGGGGTGAGGAAAAGGGTTATGGCTATAAAATTAGAATAAATACCCCAGGAGTAAGGGCTGCAATAACCTCGTGCCACACAACGCACCCAGTAAACTCTTACACGTGTGGTACTTTTGCATTTACAAAAGAGATCTCCTGTCAAAACAGCGTGGGTCAGACTCAACCTCATCCATAGCAGACTTTTTCCACACGTGTTTCCAGGAACAAGTCTCATTTCCATGCTCCAGAAGCCAGCGAAGCAAGCTCCAAGCTGAGGTGCACCAAATTTTTGGGACTCTGTGAGCCCGGGTTTCTAAAGTGCATCACTGAGAGATGCAGCAGGAGACCAAAGGGCACGATGTCATCTGTGAAAGAATTAAGATTTGGGGTGTAACGGGTGTGCCTAACTAATAGTTTTTTTAACTGTTGGTGGCAATGATGTGTCACCTTAGCCGTGATCTTCATTACAAAATTCTCCCTGTCTTTGCAGTTGGATCCTCTTCATCTGCTTTGTTGTATCTCACAGATGAATTTAATTATGAAGATTTCATAGGAAATCATTAGGCGATTTCATAGGAAAGCAACCACATTTCTCTTCCTCCCCCTCCCTGGGGCTTTTACTTGGCCGTCACGTATTTCTCCCTTTCTCCATGAATGACCCCGTGCATTTTTGCACGTCTGATCGATTTCTCCAAAAGGTACAATCTCTGATAAACGTTGTTGTCTTCTCAGGGGGGTGACCCTTGTGGTGGTAGGGTTTCAGGGTGGGGTTTCTGATGGGTAGTCGGGTGTGAGCTCAGGCAAGTGCTTCACCTGATGCATGGGCAGATTCCCTCTCCTTTTTCCGTAGAAAACAGTGATCTTTGGGTCCTCTGTCTCTTGTGAAACATGTTAGATACCAGTGAAAAGCCTGCAAGGGGAAACACACGGGCGTTACCTTGATATACAGGTGACCACAGATGCCTCAGCTCTGTGGGAAGCAGTTTAAAACACGGCTGGCAGAGCTGCAGAGCACCAGTTTCAGAAGCTGGAAGGATGCTCAAGGAGCTCAACTCCAAAGCTGAGAAGTCGTGGATCGCCTCTCTCCCTGCATCTGCCCTTAAAGACGCACTTTCAGCCTCCCCGGGACCATGCTGGGATTCCCAGGCTCTCAGTTACGATGCTTTCCACTCACCGGACTGGCTAAATGTTTTGTAACTTAACTCTCCCATGTAGTTTTCCCACCAGATCTGGGGAAAGCGGGGGGGTCTAGGTTCAGCACCCGGCCCAGGACTCCTACCGCGATGGGTTTAGTGCGAGAGTGCCGCAGCCCTCCGTGCTCGCTCCGAAACCCGCCGAGGAAGGGGCCGCAGCCGGGACCGCCCGTGGCAGAGCCGGGGGTGCCGATGCTCCTCGGCCGGAGCTCTCAGCCCGAGCCGCCCTAGGGGGACACCGGCTCTGCCCGGCGGGGCTCGGAGCTCGGGGCCGGGCCGGCGGCGGGGGCGCGGGGCGGTGGCGGCGGCGGGGGCGGAGCCGGGCCCGGGGCGGGGGGCTGCGCCCTGCTCCGGATTGGCGCCGGGCGGCGTGATGCCACGTCCGGCGGGGGAAGCCCTGCCTCGCTCGGGAGCCTCCCCCGCCGCCCGGCTCGGCGCGCAGGTGGAGCGGTGCCGCCGCACGCACGGACCGACCGACCCGCCGAGCCCAGCCCGGCCGAGCCGAGCCGCGGGAGCCAGCCCCGCAGCGCAGCCCGCCCCGCTCTCCTCCTCCTCCCCGCTCCGCCCGGCCCGGCGGCGCCGCCGCAGCCGGCAGCATCGCGGCGGGACTGCCCGGGGATGCAGCCGCTCTAAGAACAAAAGCCCTCTACGCCGGTCACGCTCCGGAGCTTGAAAGCGGCCCGGCCCCGGTCCGGTCAAACTTGGATC
>JANVCC010000030.1:20298490-20326521 GCA_025345505.1 Todiramphus chloris collaris
CCCCTCCCTCCGCTGAGCAGCGGCGGCGTCCGGATTGAACTCCCCGGCGCCTTCCCCGCACGCCGCGGGCAGCGGCAGCTCCTGAGAGCCGCGGTTCCTCCCCCCAGCCTGCCGCCCTCGCCCGCTGCGCGCCGTCCCGCCGGGGCTGCCGGCGGGCAGGGACGGGGCCGCGCCCCGCTACCCCGCGCCGCCCCGGGGACCCCCCCCCCCCCCCCCCGCTTCCCCGCCGCGGGACCTTGGCTTTGCCCTTCGCACGGCAGGTGGCGGGGGCCAGCGCAGAAGGATGCGTTTCTTCCCGTGGGGATTTTGGCTGCTGTGTGTCGCCTCCGCCCCGGCTCGCGGTGACAGCGGCAGCAAGGCGAGGAGCTGCGCCGAGGTCCGGCAGCTGTATGGGGCCAAGGGCTTCAGCCTCAGCGGCGTCCCCCAGGCCGAGATCTCCGGTGAGTGAGTCCGGCGGGGTGGGTGTGGGAGGCGCCCCAAAGTACGCGGAGCTCTCCCCCCGTCTCCCCGGGGCCAGAGCCGCCCGTGGGGCCGCTGCCATCCCGGGGTTCCCCGGGCACGGCCGCGGGAAGCGGGGTGCGCTCGCCGCGGGAGTTTGTCTCGGGTCGCGGGCGGCGAGAAGTCGGACCCGTGTGATGCCCCCGAGGGCCGGGCACCCCCTCGCCCCTCGCAGCCCCTCTTGTGGCCGCTGCCCGGGCTGGAAAGGGTCTCTCCAGCCGTGGCGATGCGAGCGAAGCTGTGAGAGAGGGTGATCCCACCAAGTGTTCAGTGCTGGCTTTCTCTCCTTTTCTTTTTTTTTTTTTTTGCCATTGTCTCGTTTCTTCTGTTGGGAGTACGGTTGAAACGGGTTCAGGGTTTTGGTTCAGGAATCAGGATGGTCAGGCTGAAGTGGGTTTTGGTGTTGGAGCTGGAAAACGCCGTAAGGTTATGAGAGAGAAGAATTGCTTGCTTTTAATCTTTTTCTGGATGGGAAGCAAAGCTATAAACGATATTTGTTGCTTGTTAAAAATGAAGCAGGAGTAAAATGACTCTGTCAGGCTTGTAAAGCATAGAGCAACCGACATCAGAGTGTGTCTGTCCTCTTGCTTTCAGCCAAGATCTGCCCAAAACCAGAATGATTTCCGCCTCTTTGCAGCAAACCACTGAAATACCAAAGAATATCCAAGGTCTGCTTTATGTTGGGCTGGTTTTGTTGTTTTGTTTTCTCGGGTTTTATTTTTTTCCCCTTTTTTCTTTATACCTGAAAGCTTGGGGAAAATATGCCGTTAAGGCTTGGGGTTTTTTTTTCATTCTCATCTAAGTTTTGATACACCAACTTGTGACCCATACCCAAGAGCTTTCTCCTCGTTTGTGGGAGCTTCCTCCTCCAGACAAAGCATAAAACATGCAGGCGTACGTGCCAAAGCCAACCTACAGGGACATCCCAGTCAAACTGCAGCGTGTAGTTCACGTCTAAGCTACAGAATGCCTCATGTTGAATATTTCATGGTGTCGTTTTCCAGGGAAACTAATTCATTATCTGACCCATGAATGGAAAAGGCTGAACCATGTACACATCTCAGAAATGTGAACGAATTAATACTTTTTTTTTTTTTTTTGGATCAAGTTGCAACCAGGAGTAGGTTTCCAAAACAAAACGAGCAGCCCTTGGAGTTGAACAGTGAGGAAATTCAGAATCATTTGAACATCACTATTAATAGAGTAGCAATTCAGTCGAGCGAGAAAGTGGCTTTATATGAATTTGCATCTGATTATTACGAATGTGAAGACAATAGCAGTCACGTTTCCAGTGGAAAGTTCTTGGAAGAGTAAATGTTTACAAACACTCGTGGAGATGGCTGCAGCGTTGTACGCGGGGAGGCTACTACAGGGCTGGTCGTTCAGGACCGCGTGGGCTGCGGTCACAAGCATCCCGTATCGCAGGTTAGCAGCCAGGAAAACATCCTGTGCCTACAAATCGCTGAGGTTTGGGAAAAAAAAAATATGATAGAGGGGATGGAGATTTCTAGGAACCAGGAGTTTTGTTTCCTACCGTTTGTTGCTGCGAGCGTGCTCGCTGATGGTCTTACACAGGAGTAGTGAGAGTATCAAACTGGGCATCTCTGGTTGTTACTGTAAACAGGGGATCTCTGTAGATAAATGCTGTAAAAACTTGAGGAATACCACACGGAAAGGAACGTGAAGTGCTTGGGTTGGAAGGAGGTTCCACACGTAAACCTGCTGCTGATACCATTGGCCTGGTGTTTGAAACAGCTAACGGATTTAATGATGTTCCCTGCTAATTATCACGTGCGCCTTCTGACTGATAGGTGTTTCCCTGGCTGCGGTACTTACCCAGTACAGTTAAACCAGTGATGCACGTTAATGCTTGCCTGGAAATGTTCCTCGTAGGGTTGCGTGCTTTGTGTGCAGGTCAGTGCAGGAGCTGACATCAGGTTCATTGTCTCCAAATAGGAGAGTCTGGAGACCCTCCTGCAGCATCCCCCCCCGGGCAATCAGCACAGGGCCGTGCAGTTGGTGATTCCACGTGTTGTTGAAATACTCAGTCATCACTTAAGGCTGCTTTAAAGAGCCTTAGTTCAGCTTGTTGGCGGTGGGGGCTGTCACCTGTACGGAGCCCTGTCAGGTTACACCCAGCTGACACCTGTAGACAGCTTTTGGCTAAGTTAAGAAATGGTGATAAAGACAGTTCAGCGGTGGCTCCAGCTGGACCTCTGCTGAGGTTTGCTGATGGTGGCCTTCTCCATGTTGTCAGAGAGGTTCAAGAGCTACCTGAGAACCACATTTTTGTCTTATTTCCGAGCCCTCCAGAGGCAAAAGCCCTTCACTTTCTCTACAAGGGGTTCTCGCTCTTCCTTCTTATCCCGTTGCTTGCCATGAAGCACAGGGGAAGACTCATTTCTTAGCCCCATGGCCTTGTTCCTGAAGCAGTGCTGCCATGCTAAGCTGACCTAGCTCCTGTCTGCTTTGAACTGGCTCCAGGCGCTGCTTGGTGTGTGTTGCCATCACACCAGCCCGGCACCAGGAGCCAAACCACACGCTGCTTGCACCCCCAGAACTCGTCTTCAAAAGGAGTTTGGTAAGCTCCCATGATGTAGGCTCTGACTCAGGATGAGAGGGCTGTGTTTATGTTGGGTTTAGAACTTACTGACGCTTTACACCTTCTAATCTGTATTCTTTGTTATGATTTAAGAGGATTACCAGTAATATAAAGTCTCTGCAGCTCACCAGAAGGTAGTCCCTGCTTAGGACTGTGCTGATAGTTAGAGAAGCGGTGGCACAGTTATTAGCTGGCTGATAGATAAGCATCTGATTCAGAGATAGACTCTTGGCTTACCAGATTTCTCATGAACCACGTAGACAGGGGTTCTTGGTTTTTTTTTTTCCCTAGTGTTGTACAATGCCTCTAACGTGCCTAAGCACTTTAAATGTGCCGGGTGCTGTTATTAAGCGTGTTTAGGGAAGGCGCAAGGTGTTATATCTCACTGCTTTGAAGTCAATGGCAAAACTCCCAAACATGAAAGAAGCGTCTGCTCGTATTAGCAATCCTGACAGACAGACGTGCGCGCGGTCGCCGGTGAGGATCTGCCTAGAAGAAAGTTTCCTAAGGCTGGGGGAAACTTCCCTGCTCCTTGGCTTTGGGAAAGTTGTGACGCTCGCTTCCATCAGACGCGCTGACGGGAGCGAAGGGGTGTTCCCCCTCACCCACTGGATAACCTGTGATTGCTGCAAAGGAGGGCTAAACAGTTCGAGAGCTTCCAGGTCTTCTGTTTCCTCTCGAGTCTTCTGGAGGTAGCAAGCCCCAGTTCCTACTTTCTCATGTTCTTCCTACATCCTTCCATCACCGGTCCCCTGTTCTGGTGACTGAGGGAGAGAGGTGCCCTGCTCTAGGTGTGCCTCCTAATGCTTGTGCTAAGGGCTGGTCTTCTTCAGCTCACAGCATGGCTCATGACTAAGAGAGGGAGCCTACAGCAGTGAATTGGGAGGACATCCAGCTTTTGCTGGCTTGATGAAGTGGTTTAGGATTACTGATGTTGGATGGGTGACTGCTCCCCGGCGTCCCGAGCAGAGATGGTTCTCACATGTACTGGAGAAGACTTGAGAGTTGTGATTTGATGTGGATGTGCTTGGCCCTTGCTCACTGTTTGGGTTAGGCTTTTGCTTCGATTTGTTTATTCCTGAGATTAATCCTTCCTAGACTTGGCTCGCTTCTGGGTTGAGCTTGTTGACGCGGGCGATGGGTGTAACGCAGCGAAAGAAGAGAGGGGCACAGAAAAAAGCCAGCTGGACTTTGCCAGGCCATATTGCTGCCCATGCAGTCACAGATCTCACACGTATGCTTCCCTGATTCCTTAGCTGAAAGGAGTCACATTTTTATATTTTTGCTTTTTCTTTTTTTTTTTAGGGTTCTTTTAAGGCTGCATAATTTGGCTTTATAATGAAAACGTTGTCAAGCGTATGTGTTAGAGCCATTTGGAGGAGTGTCAGTTAAGCAGGGAGCAGGTCTGGCTGCAGGATGGGACTCGACGAGGCTCTCGGGGTGCGAGGAGGGTAACGAAAGGCAGTATTAGAGGGCAGGGTAACTTCTGGCAGCGGCAGCGCGAAAGCCCTGAATGCGAAGATGGGCGAACCTGCATCTGTGGGATGAAAAATAAAATCTGGGGCTCCTCCTCTCCCCAGGAGAGATCTTTTCCCCTAAGGGGACACTTGTCGCTCTGGTGCTTTTTGAAGAGGTTGTTCTACTTGGTTTGTCCTTACGCGAGGCAGACGGGATTTCTGGAGGTCGGCTGCTCCACGGTGAGCTCCCGAAGGCGAGATCAACCCCCTTCCGCTAACGAATTTGCTAGGGGGAAATTGGAATGGCCTTCCTAGCCCGCTTGGTTTAGAGTGCTATTTCTGCTGAGGCAAAACAGAGGGAGTTGGTGCCTTTCCCTCCATCTGGCGAGAGCATCGGCGCGAGCGTTCGAGGAGGCTGCTCCTGAACCGTGCGGCTCCCTTCCCGCTCCCCTTAAAAATACACACAGAAATTCGCACGCTTTGGGTTCATTTGTGACTGCAGAGCGTATGGAAATGAGATGTATGGAGAAAAATGGGCTCCCTCTAGTGGGTAGTGACAGCCTTCCTGCAGCCACCTCCCAACTCCGGGAAGCTTTACAACTTAGACACTCTTCAGAGTTTGCTGGTGTTGACGTTATTTTTCAGAGGATCTGCCTTTCCGTCAGCGTGACACGGATGACTAAGCTCTCGCCACCTAATTACCCTTATCAGCTCTGCCTGACAAAACTATTTCAGCAGCTTCGTTTTGTTGGGGAAGCAAAAGCCTGATACTTTCTTCTCAAAATAAAACATAAAATAAACGTGCCTGCGTGGATAGCTGGAGAACCCCCCCACCACCACGGTGAGAAGCTGTAGAGCTCACCTCATCCCTCCGGTCCTGATCTTGCCCTGCAAGTGCCCTGCTTTGTTTGAGAACGCGTCAGTCAGCCTCTGGATAACGCCGGATGGGTTTGATAAGAGATGTGTGGCTTTTGGCAGGGGCTGCGAAGCAGTTGCTTTAATGTTCTGTTGCTTTTGGTGCAGTTATCTCACGCTGAGGGGACCGTGTAGATCAATTCCTCTGAGTAATTTAAACACTTGAGCATGCTTTGGGGGGGGGTTGGACTCGATGATCTCCAGAGATCCCTTCCAACCCCTACCATTCTATGATCCTTTGACTTAACCAAAGGTGGGGAAGGAGCTGCTGACTTATCAAAAATGTGTATTTAGAGCCAGAGGTTTGTTTTTCCTCACGGGTCACGACGACAGTAACTGCAAACAGAGGCGTGGAGCAGCTGCCCAGCAGCAGCAGCTGAGCACAGGCTCTGAGCCCTTCCCACCGCTGCCCCTCAGACGTGAAGGGAGGGGGCTGTGCATTAAGTATCATCTATTTTTATTGCAGCATCAAATTGCATTCAGTTCGGCGTGGAAAGCAAAGGCAGGATAAAGGGGTGGCCCCAGCCTCAGAGAGCTGTGGGTCTGAGCACTGATCCTGACCCTGCTGTCTGCAGTGGTCTCAGAACCACGTGGCCGGGGCCCGTGCTGTAGTTTGGGTCTCCCTGCAGCAGTTTGGGGTGCTCCTGGTGCTTGTTGGGTGGGATTGTGGAAGTGGGTGCAGGGAGGTTGGACTCGATGATCTTTGGAGGTCCCTTCCAACCCTTAACGTTCTGTCATTCCATGTGGCAGGTGTCACTGGCGTGGGGAGAACTTCTGTATCTGCTTTCAGCTGGAAATACTGGCTGGGAATTTCAGGGGAAACCTAGGGAAACAGATATCTCAATTCTGTGGAAATCTGCAGGCTTCCCTGAGGGAAACAGTTTTAATTTCTGTTTCCTGGTCCCTGCTGAGTGCAACATATTTCTATCTATTGGGTTTCTTCCTTTGTCCCATGAGGTGCCTTTGTGTACATCTATCAGGCTTTAAGGATGGGGTAGTGTCCAGACACACCATTCTGTTCTGGCACACAGTTGGCAAATGCGTAGAGTCACCTTTTTGGCTTCTCCTGTGGAAGAGCATCTTGTTTTGGAGCAGCTTAATTTGGAGAAGAGTTCGACATACCGCTTTTGGTTGCGTGACAGTGAAGCTGAGGATGCTTCACGCTGACTTGCATCTGAGTCTTTCTGAAAATCTTAAGCAAGTCCCTCCTTGTTTTCGCCTGCACAGGTGAGGTCAGAGCTGGGCCATGTTTTTCAGTGCTTCTCCAAATTCTGACCACCGAGCACAGCCGTGAGAAGGAAGGAGAAGTTCAAGGGGCAGCGTGGTGGGGTAGACACACAGCCTGCTTGGGTGGCGGCCCGGACCAAGTCCGCACAGAGTCTCTTCACCTCGAAATCTCCCTGGGAAAAGCCACTTTCTTGCTTTCCTGTGTGTGGAACGAGGATTGGTTATGTCTCTGCGAGAGCTGTGAGGATAACTGCCCCATCACAATGGGGAGAGACCTACAGGAGGGAGACCCTAAAGCCATCAGGAAACCTCCTGAGCAGCGACTGGCAAATGATTGGGTTCCGTCACGTTTTGTAGCTCGTTTGCACAAAGTTGCTGTAGCTGCCATCGCTTTAGGATGTTTCCCCTCAAAGTTACAGAAAAGAAACCAAGCTCGTGACTCGGTGGAAGCAGCAAATGTTCCTTGCTCCCCTCTTACCCGTGAAGTGTGGGCTGCCTTCTCCTCTGCTGTCGGTTCACCCTGCCACGCTGCTCAGGATACGGTATATCCGTGGCAGGTGAAACCTGTCTTTAAGTAAGACTCGATTCCCAGGGAATCAGGTTACCTCCCTCGCCAGATTGTTCTGCAAAATAATCGTCAAGCTGTAGGCTGCAGACACTTTGAATGCTTCTCTATACGTGACAGAGCTGCCAGCTGGGGCAGTGGCTTCTGCCCAGTAAAGTGCTGCTGTTTCACTTGGAATTCTTTAGATATAGAAAACTTGGTTTTGTTTGGGTTTTTTTTTTTTTTTCCCCCTCTTACGGTTTGAATAAGCAGAGTGTGCTGTGACCGTTCCTGACAACACTCTCAGTCTTGGGAAACACATTAATCACAGCACTGGGGACCGTGCAGCGATTATAACACTAACTTAATTTTTTCTGCCTTTGCGTATACACGGGAGCATGAATCAAAAGTACAGAATTACCCAGTTTTTGTACATTCCCGTGCTAGCAACGTGAGTAAACCCTTTTTTTTTAATTGCCGTGCATTCTTCTGAAGCCTTAAAGAAAAAAAAAAAGGGGAGGGGGAGAAAACAACAGCGAAAAAGTTTTTTACTGTGGTTTCAGGGAGCAGCACAATAGTACTTAGGCAGACAGTCAATCTTTTATATGACTAAACTGCAAATACTCTATGACAAATAGTTTTGGCTTGCAAAAAATTGGTATTTTATAGGATTGTAAAACTATACTGTATACTTTACTTGGAGTGTTTCCACTAGCCTTACCCCAGTCTCTTGCCTTTTAGCTGGAGCAGACAGGCATGTTTCTACAATAGGGATACTTTAGAAGTTATTCTGGTTGTAAAGCTTGTTCAGAAACAAAAACATAAGCAAAGCAGTGTCAGAAAGGAAGTTTCATTTTAGATGTTTTTAAAATACGGCTTGAAAAAAAGGCTACTTCACTCTCTCCTGCTCTCAGTTTGTGTCGTTGCAGTGAAGTTTGCTGTGATTTGACTGTGTAATTGATCCTGAAGCGAGGGCCAAGCACGGCGTCAAGTGACTTTTGTAGGAGTGGGTGCTGCATTAGCATCTCTTGCCCGTTCCTGCCATCTCCCCAGATGAGCTGAAGGGTGGAAATTGGGTGCTGCAATTACCACGTGGGTCTGGCAGGAGGGAGCTCTGGTCCTCATCCCCATCCGGACGCAGATTTTCACCGTGAAGCTGGGAAAGCCTCTTCACTTTGCTCTTTTCAGCAGTTTCCTCGACCGTAAACTCTAAATTGGAACGAGAGAGCTTGAATAACTCCTGGGAAGTTCGGTTTACTAAACTCCAGTCCCTGGATAAAAGAGAGCAGTAGTCTTCTCCCCGGATGCAGTTGCTCGCTGTGCACAGCTGCCTGGGTTTACAACAGTTGTGTAACCAGTTCAGATTTTACCAACATCTGTTTGGCTTTGTGACAGAATACCAACAAACCCTGCAAAAAAAGAAAAGAAAAGGCCCTTCTCACACCCCTTTCGTTTGTGGGAGGTCTCAGAGAGGCTTCCATGTTGAGGGAGAAGGAGGCTGGTATTTTTATTAGAGAGGCTCTCTAAGGCCAAACCATAGCTGGAGACTCATCTGCTGTGCATTTGAGGAAGGGCTGCACAATAGTGGGAACCCGTGGGTAGCAGTCCCACTGGCTCAGCCGCAGGCTCCCCAGGGCCTGTGCCCCATCCTCTCTGACGGTGGTAGGATGGAGCAACACCCCAACTGCTTGTGCTTTTGGGGACTGGTGCAGAGGAGAGATTGGGAAGTGCCTGGGGAGGTCAGGGAAGTGCTCCAGTTTGCCTTTCATCTGCCAGTAGCGTGTTCCCCGAGTGCATCTAAGTCCAGAGAAGCAATAATGATGTGATGTTCTATAAATCCATGGATGAATGCCTGGAAGGTGTCAGGTAGTGGAGTCCCTGCACAGGGTGCAAGAGCAGGGAAACCCCTTGTTCCTTGGTGCTATCCTTGGGTCAGCAGTCAGATGCTACCCGATGTCAGCAATCAGATGCTACCTCATGTCAGCAGTCAGATACTACCTTATGTCAGTAATCAGTTACTACCTTACTGCCTCCCAGGCGAGTTTGCTTGTTTGTCCTCTTCCTAGGCTTTGCAGTAAGTTGATTCGGGATACTATCTGCCTGACTCGCCGTGTCTTGGGAAGTTGTCTTTGATTTCATTTGATCAGTTAATAGTAAACAATAAATTATCTCTGCTACACGTTGATGTTAAGGGTAGAAAAAGTTTGGATGTGGAAAGGGTGGCTTAAATTACTCTGTGTGCAAGGATTTAGGTGGGGTGATATGTGATGCAGCGTATTAGACACGTTAATGCACAGTGGTCAGAACGATGTTGGACGGGGAGGGTTGGAATTGGGTGTGGGAGAGCAAAGCAGAGGGCTGTAAATAGCTCTTTAGGTTAGGTTTGCCTGGCGAGTGTTTTACTTGACTAGTTGCAGAGTATAAGTGAGCCAAATCATGCTAGGAGAGGACTTGTTTGGGTAACTGATGCCCACCCTTGGGCATGTGTTGCTACTCTGCTTCTTGATCTAGTGCTTCTGTGTAGACACTGCAGTTATGCCATACCCAGACAAATCAGACTTGTGTTTAGGGAAAGCTCTTCCATTCGTGAAGGTCTGCAGAGGAGAAGGGGTGAAAGGAAACCCTCCCAGTACTGCCCTGTTATTAGTTTATGAAATAGGACATCTAGTGAAATCAAAGAGGAGAAGCAATGGTCTAGTGCCTGAGTAAAAACTCGTGCTGCTGCTCCTGATCCGAGTTGAGTTTTCTTCTCTGGCACATGTTTGTGGCATGACCTTGGGCAAGTCTCTCAGTCTGTATCTCCAATCCCCATCTGTGCATTAGTGCCTTTAAATGAGGATATCTTCTTTTTGCAGTTTGTCTTTAAAGTCTTGAAGTGCTCGGTCTCGCTATTTCTCTGTATTTCACTATACAGTACTTAGCACAACGGGACCATAAATCTTCATCGGTCCCATGATACATGAATAATAAACAGTAACGGCATAATTTAGGGCCCCATTCTGCCTCTGTTCTCGTGATGTATAAAGACAGGGTTTTTTGTTGATTAAAATGCTGTGCTGTTCAAGCTAACGAAGATGCATGGGCCTCACTGAACGGGATTTTACGAGCCTATTGTCGGCTCTTTCGGTTTGTTGGGGTTTTTATTTTGTTTCATCATTACTCATTGATTGCAGGTATCTAAACAATTTGCCTGGCAGGTCAGGGAATAATAAATTCCTTTAATCTGTATCTCTTTCGGTTTAATTATTGTTACCTCATTACTTAGCCTTTAGTTCAGCGGATAATGAACTCTGTTCAGCGCGCGGTGGGAAAGAGTCGGGCTACAGAGACAGAACTGGATTCTCCGGTTCTTTTGAAGATTCAAACCAAAACTGCAGAGTCACTGAAGGTTTAAGTGGAGGTTAGGTTGCAGGTTACCAGCGGGCGTACCGCTGCTACCTTTGCAGGCTTCAATATAGGTTACCAGCACTTCGGCTGGTTCCGCGACGAGCCTTGCGTTTGGTGCTTTATTTTTAGTGACTCCTATGTAGGCAGCTATTTTCGTCCCGATTATAAGACGGTGTGTAATAAAATCAAGCTTAATTATTGCAGACAGGCTTGACTTTTCGTGACTGTGGTAGTAGTTACCGTGGTAAAGTGTTTCCTGCAGAGTTTAATAGTGTGTTCAGACCTTCTGGTTTCAGCTACAGCCAGGGGAATAGAGACTTCATTCACTTCGGGCTGCTCCGGTCTCTAGTGCCCGTGGGCTGTGTCTGGAGATTTACCCTCTTCTCTTCATTTCTCCAGCCTGGCATTTTTGTCTCCTTTCCATCGTAACGGGCTCAGCGCAGCACAGGGAGCAGGCGTTGGCTGTCCCTCCACGCGGTGCCAGCGCTGATGCTGAGGAGGCTGTTACTGGCTGCTGCCCGCTGCGGAGAGCACGCACAGGTCAGGGTCACCCCCTCCCAGCTCCGTGGAGAAGGACCTTGGAGTCCTGATAGACAAGTTCTCCACAGGACAGCAATGTGTTCTTGTGGCCAGGAAGGGCAGTGGCATCCTGGGGTGCATTAAGGAGAGTGTGGCCAGCAGATCAAGGGAGGTTCTCCTCCCCTTTCACTCTGCCCTGAGACCTCAGCTGGAGTGCTGCACCCAGATCTGGGCTCCCCAGTTCAAGAGGGACAGAGATCTACTGGAGAGAGTCCAACGGAGGCCATGAGGATGATGAAGGGGCTGGAACAGCTGCCTTACGAGGAAAGCCTCAGAGACCTGGGGCTGTTTAGTCTGGAGAGGAGAAGACTGAGAGGGGATCTAATTAATGTCTCTAAATACATGAGGGATGGATGTCAAGAAGGCAGGGACAACCTCTTTGCATTTGTGCCCTGTGTTAGGATGCGGGGCAATGGATTCAAGCTGGAGCACAGGAAGTTCCACCTCAACATGAGGAAGAACTTCTTCACTGTGAGGGTTACAGAGCCTGGAACAGACTGCCCAGAGAGGCTGTGGAGTCTCCTTCTCTGGAGACTTTCAAGCCCTGTCTGGATGCATTTCTGAGGGATCTGCTCTAGTTTTGGTCCTGCTCTGGCAGGGGGGGGTTGGACTCGATGATCTTCAGAGGTCCCTTCCAACCCCTAACACGCTGTGATTCTGTGATCACTTCTTCACATCAGCAGCTCAGTTTGGCCCCTGAAGCCAACATCGTCGCATACAACACAGACCAGCGTAATCTTAAACGCCTTGGTTAAGGACATTAAGCCTTCTTCCTCAGCCACCAGAAGTTAAAGGAGACTAATGTACCAGGGAGGGGAGCAGGGCATGTGGAGTCCCTCCAGAAATGAGCAGCAGATTGTTCATCCGTTGCTGCCTGCTCTTACACCCTGGCAGGCTGGCTTCATGTGTTCCTCCCTCAGCTCTGCAGCTATTTGCACAGGAATTTGAAGGATGGAAAATACCACCAAGACTTTTCCCTTGTCACCCAGGCTGAGAGGCTGGAGTAGACCACGAAGCCTGCAAATGCCCTTGGTAGAAATTTTAACTTTCCCATCAGGGTATTCCCATCTTTTTCAGCTAGAATGAAGCAAAGAGAATAGGGATTCTGGTGAGAAACCATGGTGAGTGCCTCCTGAGGGTTTGGCAACGTGTCACAGAAAGGTTGAGCGTGGATCTGTGTCAAAGATTGGCACTGAAGTGTTTATTTTGAGCTTGCTGTTGTATTCTGCTCAGTCATCAGAAGACAGTTCAAACACTCTTGTTGTGTCTTCTTTAGTCTGGAGAGGACTGAAGGGGGATCTTATCAATTCTTATAAATACTTATATGGTGGGTGTCAGGAGGATGGGACCGGTCTTTTTTCAGTGGTGCCCGGTGACAGGGTGAGGTAACAGACACAAACTTGGAACGTGGGAAGTTCCATCTAAACATGAGGAGGAAATTCTTCACTGCAGGGGTGACAGAGCCTGGAACAGGCTGCCTAGAGAGGTGCTGGAGTCTCTGGAGACATCGAAAGCCTGCCTGGACATGATCCTGTGTGACCTTCTCTAGGTGAACCTGCCTTGGCAGGGGGGTTGGACTCGGTGATCTCCAGAGGTCCCTTCCAGCCCGCATCATAACCATCCTCAGTACAAATTTTAATGCAATTCCCTTTTTTGCAACATAAAGGAGGACAGATCCTGGGTGCCCTGGAATACTGAACTGCTGCTCTGGAGATATTTTCCCACTCCTGGGGAAGGAGCTGCTCCGTGCACAGCGGCCCCAGCAACCAACCCTCTTAATGCTGACTGACACGACTCCCGTTTGTAGAAAGAGATAATGACACTTGCCAAATTTGCAAATCACAGTTGTGTTTCTGTCAGCTTTGGCAGTTACATGGCTTCTGGTAACGCTAATGAAGGCAATCTGCTTTTAATTTAAAATCCTTCCCGAAGGAAAAAAAAAGAAACTAGCTGGCAGTGGAGGGATTCGGCAGTGGCCTCGCGTGAAACTTCTTTCCTTATTTTCTACGGGTTGCTTCTGCTGAGGAGAAACTGTTAATTAAAAAATATTCCTAAAGTAGCCAAGTATGCAGGAATGTACTTATGCAACAACTACCTGTACCGGTTCTGCAGTAAATCACTTCTTTTGTTTTCGTTCGACGAGCAATTCTAATTAACCGAATGAAAATACCGCTTACCTTGCACTTGGCTCAGCACGTTTGCTGCTGCTGTGGTCGAGGGGCTGAGGCCAGCAGGCTCTCTTTGGGTGACTGCTTTTGGTTTCAGCAAGGCCAAGGTGGTCAAGTGGCACAAGTTGGAGGTGCTGCCCGGAGGAGGACTCTGCCCCTGGAGCAGTTCCTCCTGGCTGGGATGGGCAGGCAGAGAAGGCTGCAGGCTCTCTTGAAAGTTGGTTTTCCTCAGTTCAGACCAAATCATGGATCCAGTCGGCCTGATGTTGTGCTTTGCACAATGATACGTAGTCTGTGCTTGGAGAAGAGCGTAAGGAAAGGGCATCTGCGTGTAAACCAGGCATGGTCCTGCAGCAGAATCACCTTCGAATCAGAGCACCCGTGTGGCACGGTCACTGGTGTCAGCCCTCGGCTCCTTTGCTGCAGGCAGGAGCTGCACTCAGGTATCCTGCCTTTTTCTACTGCACAGAGGACATCTTTGGAGCTGTGGAAGTTTGAGGGTTGGGCAGGAGATGTCAGGAGCCTTTTTAGCACGTATAGAGCAAGGAGACTGCCCGGTCAGCAGCTCTGGTGATCCGAGTACAGAGTTTTCACAGGTCCCATATGGCAAAGCACCGTCAGCTGCAGCCTGCCTCCCAACATCTGGAGCAATAGAAATCATTTTATATTTCGGGTTGGGGTCGAGCTAGAGCGTTGTCTCTACTTAAGGAGAACCCCAATAAAATCTACTCTAGAGTTGTCTCAATCCACTTCATAACTGGGGCAAGCGTTTACAGTGCCGCATGATGAAGATGTTTTGCACTACATGGGATCGTAGTGGCTTCTTCAGCACTTGGGTTTCACGTGTGCAGGGCTTGGTTGGCTTCCCAGATACCTCTCAGTGATTCAAAACCTGTTTGTTCCTTTTTATTTGTCGCAAATGCAAACCAGCCAAAGCTGTTGGGCCTGCAGCTTGTTTATGACCCCTTCACCTCACCCTTGTTTTGAAAGGGCTGGGGAGCTGAGCCAAGTGCTGCTTCAACCCGAGCAGAGCAGCACTAGCCTTTGCTGGAACACAAGGAGTTAAACCAGTAGCAGGAGTGATTTTTTTCTGTTGGTACTGGTGGAGCGGCAGCCGGTACAAAGGGCTGTAGCTACAGCAGTCTCTGAACAGCTGAAAAGCACTGACTCCACGCTCCCATCTGCTTTAGGGCTGTACCAGAGGGATGAAATTCTGGTCCCGTTGCCTCCTCCGGGAGGATTTCTGTTGGAATTTTGAAACCTAACCTCCTGCTCCATCCCTAAATTTAAATCCATAGCTTCTGACTGAAGAGAGAACCATATGTCAGCGAAGCACTGGGGCACAGCCATCCTCTGTGTATTTATAATCTGCTGTTGCATCAGGGGTTTGCTGTAGGAACAGGAGCTGGAAGAGGAGCCAGCGTGGCAAGGGGTGGTGTACGGGATGTGCGCTCGGGCTGCCCTGCCAAGGGGCAGGGCTGGTGGAAACGTGGTTAGTGCCTAAAGCAAAGGTGACCTGAGGTAATCCAACAGCACCGTGCTGTTCCATGGAAGTACCACGGTCCTGTTTTCAGAAGCAGCCATGGTCTGAAGCCTTGCTACACAAAGGAAGTCACTTAGAAAGCTCACCACCCCAGCAGAGCCTTCCCAAGACTACAGGCTGGTTGCATCTTTCCTGGTAACCTTGAGGAGGGGGCAAATAATCCAACAAGAGGAAATGTGTTCTGGTGATGGGTTTTTCCTAAGCAGGGAAGATCTGTTCTTTTAATTAAATTAGCTGTTTAATACGTCTGTGCAGTGACATGCCTGACTACCACGCAGTTACTATGAGTACACGTACGAGCGGTAGTACTGGGTGCAGATGGCTGGGGGAACCCCCGCTGAGTTCTGCAGTAATCAATCGCTCATCAGCGCATCAAGTTGGCGTAAAAGTTGGCAAGTATCGGGCGATGCGTCGTCCTGCCCCGTGCCTTCCCGGTTTAACGCGTGCACAAAGAACTCGAGCAAGGTGAACGCGACTCTACCTTGGGTTCTGTCCGCCGTGTCCTACGCTTCGTACTCCCAAACACCTCCAGTTTCTGAGGAGGGGATATCAGAGGGTACATCCCTGCCCAGTCCTTTACGGACCTCTTGTCCATGAATCTGTCTAATCTCCTTTCAAAGTTGCTGCGTAGGGTCTGCCTCCACAAACCCCATGGCAGCAAAGCTCTGTAAGTTCACCTGCCTCCGTGTGAAGAAAGCCTTTCTTTTGTCTGTCTGCTTGGCTGCTCTTCACTGGGCTCTTCTGGTCAGATGAATCCATAAAAAGGCTTTTATTAATAAGCCCAAATGCTAAGGAGGAGTTGTATTCACAAGATGATTCCGGTGTCTGGGGAAGTGGTTGCAGCTCATCATCCTCAGGGGATGCCTGAAGCAAGGTGAGGGTATCAGGTAGGTGTGGTGGTGGCAGCTCTAGAAAGGAAATGGAGCTGCTTGGAGTGACTTGAAGACCTGGGAGATCCTGGCTGTCACGAGGAGTGGGTGCTGCCAAAACTTTTTTGCATCCCCACCAAAGGGACGATGGGCTCCCTTTGAGCCTGGGGACTGAAGAAGCTGCTTACCCGGGAGGCTGAGTTCTGGTTTAGGAAATGGCAAAGACAAATGAGGGGAAGGATGTGTCAGAAAGCACTTCAGGGGCTGCTGTGCACTGCCCCAGGTAAAAGCACCATCTGCTCTGCGATAGCTCAGCGCAGAGGAGGAAAAGCTGTAGGAACTGCTACAGCTCCGCAGATCCAGAGGGAAGCGAACGAGGCGGGGAAAGTGCCGGCTGCCACCCTTCACCCTGGAGTCTGCGCCGCTCCGGGCATGGACATGGGGCATGGGCATGGGCATGGGCATGGACCTGCCCTGCAAACCACCTGGAGCCAAAGGTCCCATCAGAGTAGAAGAACCCTGGCTAATTCATGGGTCCACACCTCTTTGTGGAGCGGCATTAAATCTCTGCGTCGGGGGGCTGCTGCTTTGTCTCCCAGGGTGGAATCTTGAAGGCTCCTGATGGCAGCTAAAAAGCTGAGGTTACAAAGGGAAGTTTAAAGGAGGCTTGTGAGAGAAATTCATGTCAGGGAGTGAATCATCTGCAGACTCTGCAGTGTAATGGAGAGCCAAGCTCAGGCTGATGACTTCAACGTAGTCAGTAGTGCAGAAAAGAACTGTAAGTACTTCCAAATCCTATGGCCATCCTTTCTTTCTGCAGTAAAAACGTCTCTTTCGTGATGTTTGGGCTTTTTGGAAGCTGTTTTATTCAGGTTTTTTGGTGTTTTCTTTTTTTTTGTCTTAGCAGTTACAGGCCCTGTTAAATATTTACTTTCCAACTAACATTTTTCCTATCTGGTTAATTTGTTTGGGGACACTATTTCTTGGGGTTTTTTTGAAGCTTGTTTTGTTAGGCTGCTGGGTAAAGCCTTCCCTTTTTGACAGCCTTTTTACTCATTCTTTAAAGCTCTTCTTTGATGTGAGCTCAGAAACACAGATCTTGTTCTTTTTATCACTTTCCCCTGTCAGTTTAAAACCAGTTATGAGTACCACAAACTTATTAAAAACAATCTAAGCTAACCTCTCAAGTGACAGATTCTCGGAGCCTATCTCTTATTTTCAGGACTCTGTACAGAGCAGACTTTAGGTTTGACGAAACAAAGGATGCTGCTTGGTAAAGAAACATGATTGCAGCAGCTCAGAAAAAAAGCAATGTTTTGTAAAATTCATCTGGAAAAAGGCAGAGCAGTGCGAGTGAGCAGTCCTGGGGAGCTTAATATATCACGAAACATAACTATCCACACGGTCACGCTTAAATTCCTATTTTCTACACTAGTGTAGCTGATCCTTTGGTGATAATTGAGTTAAATGAATTCATTCCTCCTTCAGCACGAAGGAATAAGGGTCTGGCAGCTTAACTCATAGGGGTAAGGAGTTGGAAAGGACAGCTGGGACATCGGAACCGGTCTTCTAATACCTCGTGCTGCCTGATGCGTGAAGGTCCCTGGCCACTGCTAGCCATGAAACGCTGGAAAGGTCAATCTCGAGGTGAGATCAAAAGCATCACTGGTGTCCCAGGACGTTGGTAAAGAACCTGTACAGAGCTCCCCAAGCTTTTTTGTCTTCCTTCGTGAGACAGCAACCGTGCAGTTCTGCTGATGCCCCATCTCTGCCGCTCCGTGGGGCAGAAGTCTACGTTGGTACAAATGAAGGGAGGTATTGCCACTTCTTGTGGGCAGTAATGGTGCTGCTACTGGTTTGCTGTGGGTTTTTTTTGCAAATAATACCTGCCTTCCTAGTCGCAGGTCTCTTCCTTGTGCTGACAGCCTCCCGTCACACACCCCAGATGTCATCCCTGGGCACCCGGGGCTCTCCCAGTGCAGCCACCTGCTTCCACTCTGACCTTGTGTTTCTCCTTGTAATCCACCCAGGAGACCTGTAAGCACAAGACAGCCCCTTCAGGTCAGGGCTGACCATCTGCAGTGGATCCTCAGCACTGTGGGAGTCAGGTGAGAGTAGGAAAATTTGTGAGCCTTAGTGGAATAATCAGCTGTTTGCAGATTTTTGTCCATCAGAAGACATCTCTGCCAGGTCCTCAAGCTCACTAGTAATGCTACAAGTGTCTTGGAGTGGTGGACAGGAAGCATAGTGCTGGCAAAAGGAAACCAGCTACTAAAGCTGCTAGTAGAAACCTAGAATGTCTCCTTAAATATAATTTTTCTCACTTCTGCAGCCAACCCTGACAACCAGAAAGGGTTGTCAGGCACTGGAATGGGCTGCCCAGGGAGGTGGGGGAGTCACCATCCCTGGAGGTGTTGAAGAGGAGGTTAAGATGTGATAAGGGACAGGGTTTAGTGGTTTTGATAGGGCTGGGAGTAAGGTTGGACTGGATGATCTTGAAGGTCTCTTCCAGACAGAACCATTCTATGATTCTGTGGTGCAAGGGGCTGCTGAGAGACAGGAATAAAAACCAACCACCACCACCTTTTGCTCACTCGATGAAATAACTTACCTTCACCTTTTTCAGTGCCGCTATAAATTAAAAAGAGGGTTGTGGTTTTTTTCCAATATGTGATTATTTCAAAGCAAATAATGGTTTGGTTTTTTTTGATTCTGTTTTGTTTTGCTTTAATTGGTGGTGTACAATTCCCTGGCCTTGCTCGGAGGTCCCTGCAGTGCTGGGAAAACTGTGTCTCTGGGAGCTCGCTGTTGGGAGGTGCTGCTGGAGCTGTGAACAGCAGCAGCTGGACTGAAGTTGGCTGGTTCAAGGCTCTGACGGGCCAAAATAGTGTCTTTTAACACTATCAGATTGAGTTTCCCAGTACCCAGACTTGCAATAAGTGGAGTTTGTTGCTTTACCCTTAGGAGATCTGCCAAGCTTTCCTGCTCCTGCCTTTTTTTTGGTCTGAATTAACCATTTTCGTAGGGCAATTTCCTCATCTTCCTTGGGTGCATCTGCCTGCCAGCCCTTCACAGACCTCTGCAGAAGCTGGAGCGTTTGTTTGCAGTACCCTGAGTGTTTCCCTTACCGAATCCCACGGGATTCAACCACTTGGCTAGATCCTTGTGGGAGTACTTTTGGAAGGGTGGCCCTTAGCCTTTCAAACTCTTTGATTATAAACTCAGCCCAGCTTGGAGAATGAGGTGTCTCCGTGTGGCTTTTTCTGCCTCCTCACATTTATCTGAGCATCAGGATATCTGGCACTCTCGTCAGGGTTGACAAGGTCAGAATGTGATTTAGGACACACAGAGAGGTCGTGGTTTGGTGTTTCAGTGAATTTAGTCGCGAGGAGAGGATAGGTGCTAGAGGTTGTGGAGCTAGAAGGCCTCTCTCCCCAACAGAGACACTTAGCCAAGAGTTTCCAGCTTCCCTGGTAGTTCTGAGCAGAGCACAGCCTTAGTCTTCACGTTTCTCCTGTGCACACACCTCCATCAGCAATCAAGGCTCAGGCCAGGGAGGAGCTTCAGTGCTGATAACAAATGGAGAAAAGCAACTGGGCTGAAACATTGGGGCTTCTCATTTGGCCAAGCAGGAGCTGCTGGGGGGGCGAAGGATTTTGGGAGCAGGATCTTCAAAGCTACCCATGTTGACTGAACTGTTCCTGTTGAAGCTTCTTCTGAATTCACTGGGAGCTGTCAGTCTGGGAACGAGTGCTTTTGCACTCCCAGTCCAGCAGATACCTGTGTCTGTTCACTTGGACTTAACTTGCAGCCCCCTGCCTGGTCTTGCCTCGCCGTGTCCTTTGAAAAGCTGCCTGCTCCTTAAAACCAGGTCTGGGGCTGCACGTGTCCCTTGTCTAGAGGTACCTCTCTCCTGTGACCTATGTGTGGGAAATCCAGAGCAGCCCCAGCCCTGCCAGCGGGACACGATGCACGTATAGATCACGAGCGCCTGACTCTGCTAGGGAAGCGTCTTGTCAGCAAGGATGGGGAACACCCTGGCTGCCCTTAACAAACACAGCCGCCTCTTCACACAACAATTTGAAGCCCAGGTTTTCTCCACGGCTGATGTTGGATCGAGCGTGGGCTGCCCGGGTGTGTCTCGCCCACGGCAGCGCCCGACTTCCCAGGGCTTGGGTTGGTGTCTCTGCCCGGTCGGGTCGGGAGGCGGGTGTTTGTACCTTGGCTGCTGCCAGGGAGCGGGTCTGCCCGTGCCCAGGGCTTCTGTCTGTGATGAAGATTGGCAGTGGGAAGAGCTGGAGCAAAATTCCGTGCTTGTGGAAGCGAGCAGTCGGAGGCCATGGAAGGTCTGAAGTCTTGACCAAATTAAAACTGCTCGTCACAAACCAGACTGGCAGGGCTGGTGCCGTGGTGCGCGGAGAGGAAGGGCAGCCCATACAGTTGGGTCTGTGCCCGGGACAGGAGAGCAGGTTTGCACTCGTGTGTGCAGGCAAGGCTGCTCCCCTGCTTGCTCCGGCAGCATCCACCCAACCAGATCCCGGCCGTGCCGTGCGATGGAAGTTTGTCCCTATCACAGTGCTGAGAAACATGGACTAGGGGCTTCCGGCGACAGGGGTCTGGTTGTTGTTAGGACTGAGTTCTCACCAAAGCAAACTGCCTGTGGTTAGGGTACGGGTGTGTGCATCCAGAGTGCATTTCCTCTGCCCTGTTCATCAGCGACAGAGGAAAAGGGAAAAAAGCTGTCCTGGTTTGGAACACATGTCTGCCAGTAAGGGCCTCCAATTGATCAAGCCTCTGTGGTTTGCAGCACTTGGAAGCTGAGCAGCTGCTCCTCTCCTCGATGAGATGGGACCATCACCGGGAGTTTCCCTTGTCCCGGGGAGAGCCACACGAGTGCTGCTGGGCACGTCCTTCCTGCGCTGCTTGGCTCTGTGGCACACACCTTGCCCTTCTAATAGGGACAGCAGGATGAAGTTGGGCTTGGTGCCACCTTCGTGATGCGTGTGTGGAGCCAGCCAGCAGCAACGGGAAGAAGGAGAGCTGAAGAGAGGGAGTAACTCGTCAGGGTTGGGAGGGACCTTAAAGCTCATCCAGTTCCAGCTCCCCTGCCATGGGCAGGGACACCTCCCACTACGTCAGGTTGCTCACATCCCCAGCCAGCCTGGGCTTAAAAGCTTCCAAGGATGGGGCTTCCACCACCTCTCTGGGCAACCTGTTCCAGTGTCTCACCACCCTCATGGGGAAGAAATTCTTCCTACTGTCCAACCTGAATCACCTATCTCTAGCTTTAATCCATTAGACATCCATATGGGTTTGCAGATGCCTGCAGTCCCTGTCTCCAACAGACACCAAATGCAGGTATCTGAGGAAGAGCAAAGGACTGGGGTGAGAACATTGTGATCATTTGCCCCAGAATGTTCTCCCAGGCTTGAGAAACCTGATAAAGCCTTGTTGGGCTTTCCCTGTGAAATGAAGAGCACATAGTGTGTTAGGGGTGTTCCCAGCACCTTCTCTGCACTGCATCAGGGTGGAGAAGCAGAGCTCACGATTCCCTGCACAAATCCTTTCATCCTGTCCCAGAATAAGCAGAGGAAGAGGTCTGCCCAGCTGAAATATCAGATCCCATTTTGTCGAACGGGGCGCAGGAAATAGCGGTGTGGTTGGTGTGCTCCTCTTCAATTTCAAGCCTCCTTGGCTTTCGTTCCTTCTCGGGGATAAATCCGTTCCAGAAACGCTGGGCTATTTCGGGGTGATGTGCTGGCTGCCCGCAGCCTGATGGGGCCAGGGCAGCCCAATTACACCTGGCAGAAGCAATCCTCAGGTTCAGAAGAGTTCTGTGTTCATGGTTTTTTTTTTTAAGGGACCTCATCATGTGCCTTCCTGCTTAAATGGGAAACGTTAAATGGCCTTCTGCAGCCTAGAGGGGGAAATAAGGAGAGTTTCCTTGGGGTGCTTTTGCCAGACGCTGACTGCCTGAGGTGGTTGCAATTCACAGTTCTCTCATCGAGGAAATAATCTGTCTGCTACGCTGTCGTTTTGCCCCCTTGCCTGCAATTAGGACTCTGTTCATTCACTTTCTGCTATCGAGACTCTAGTTCCTTGGAATTATTCTTTGTCTAATGACTTCCATTGAAAATTTAGTTGTAAGTGATCCCCGGACAGCCACAACCGTAAATGCACGGAGGTGGCTGGGCGATTTGTCAGGGCTCTGCCTCTAGGAGATGCTTAGTTTCAGTACTGTTATGAAGTATTTTAAATAGTTATCACCTATCTTATGTCTGCATTATAAAGCAATCCTGAAGTATTTCCTTTTTATCCAGTCTAAGCTTGTTGATTTCTACTAGCAAGCCCAATTTTCTGGCCTGCCTGAAACGTTGCTGTGGGAAAGTTTTGGTCTCTGAGAGAGGTTGTGAGCTACCCGTGGGAGCATGCTCACCTTTCAGCCACATGGACCCGAGCGAGAAGCATCCCTCTCCCTCCTCTCCTTCCCCCAGCCTCTGGCCAGCTCGGCCCTCCAGACACCTCTGGAGAGCCTGGTAAAATCTTGCCCCTGGCTGGTGCTATTTTCCCTTTCCCTCAGCAGTCACCCCTGTGCCAAGTCTGTCAGCATCACGCAGCTGAACTGAGCAGGCATTTCCTTGCTGGAGGTTCTTGCCTGGATTTGGGCTGCCTGTCTTTAAGCAGCTTAGCGAAACACGGCGAAACTCTTCTGGGAGGTAATTTCAGTATCCAGCACTTAGGGAACGTGCTCCATCCCGAGCTAATGATTTTATCTGGAGACGTTTATGGATGTTTCTCAGACCTCTAGGACTTCTGTTCCCACAGGTCATAAAAACGTCTGCTGTCTTCTGCCTTGATAAGGTATTTATTGCCTCCTATTCCTCCAGGTCCTGAGACAGAGAAAGGGGTGACCAGCAATGAGGATGAACTGGTCATGGCTGGCAATATAAGATCCTGCTTCACTTACCAGGGCCTGCTGGGGGATGTGATTGCACCCGTGGAAGGCAGGAACTCACGCTGTTAGACTTTCAAAGCTACCATCATGAGTTAAACAACATTCTTCACTCTGTTGTTGCCCTTGCTGCTTTTCTGTGTTGGAAACTCAGCATTGCTGGGACATACGAATTTTTTATATATGTGTACGTGTATATATATCTCTCTCTTCATCAACTTTGCCATCTGCAAACCATATCCTGAGAAACTTCAGAGCGGCCACTCAGAGTAACAGCAAAACATTTGCAATCCTGCTTGGGGGTTGGGGAAATGAAGCTGCTGTGGAGTGGAGCGATTTGCTCAAGGTTGCCCGGAGAGCTCAGCGCTCGGATTTACGTTTCCCTTTTTCCTCACTTTTCATTAATATGGCTTCACTCTTTGTTCTCGAGCTTCGCCGATGAAAACAAGCGACACAGGATGGTCTGGAGATAAGTGATTGGTTTGACGGGGATAAGAATAAAATGAAACTATCTCTGTTACATAGACAGGACAAAAATGTGATTCCTCTCCCCTTGCACCAGCTCAGCTGTAGGTCGTGCCTTGTCTCAGGACAGCAGCATGGGTCTTGATGGCTGTGACACCCTAAACCAGAGAGGAAAGGTTTGCAGACTGAATCAGGCTGCTCCCAAACTGGAGACCCAGGAGTGGCCAACTGGGCCGGCCAGGGGTGCTGGAGATGGATGGATGGATAAAACTTGCACCGCAAACCGACACGCCAGGCTGTTGAATACCAGACACTGTGCAGTTATGGTGTTGCTAATCAAAGGGGAGTGATAACCAGCTAATCAAAGGGAGTGATAACCAGCTAATCAAAGGGAGTGATAACCAGCTCTTACGTGACTTATACTTTTAGCATGAAATTTATTTTATTTTTTTTTTAAGTTGAGAGCATGAATAGATGCAGTGATTTTTTTTGTTTGCTTTTCTGGCAGCATCATCAGTGGCTAGGTTGTGTTGCTGGCCAGGGTTAGGACACTGGTAAAGCCCAAGCAGTTTGTCAGCACAGCCCTTTCCAGGGTGGACGTAGCACGGACTGCGTGAGAGCCTGGGCCACGCTGGGCTCTTCAGCTTGGGCTCCATCATCTCTGGGGGGGAGGTGGCCGCTGTTTGTGGGTCACCTCTCCCAGCTGCAGCTTGGCCAAAGGGCACGTGCCACTCAACTGTGCCAGGGTGTTTGTTGTGCTGATGGAACACCTTCCAGAGACCCGTTGTGCGGTTGGCCACCAGCGTAGCGAAGCCACGTGCTGGGGGTGTGAGGACAGGAGGGGGCTCGGGTCAGTGGGTTGGGAGGGAAGGATGCAGGTCAAGGGTTGGATTACCCTGTGGTGAGTGGCACGTGTTAAAGCTGCGGTCTGAAGCTTGGCTGCCAACCTTCTGCTGACCTCTGGGTGGCTTTGGACAAGGCTTGCTGCTCTCCATCTGCAGTCAACTGTTGTGTTGGGAAGGGTGGTAAAAGCTGCATGTGAGACCTCTGTAGAGGAAGGAAGGGGACAAAGCCTTTTCTCTCTTGTTAGAGAAAGGCTGAGAGCCCTGGGGCTGTTGAGCCTGGAGAAGAGAAGCCTGAGAGGGGATGTTATGAATGTCTAGAACTATCTGCAGGGTGGTTGTCAAGTAGAAAGGGCAGGTCTCTTTTCAGTGGTGCCCTGGGATAGGACAAGAGGTGATGGTCACGAGGAAGTTCCACCTCAATGTGAAAAATAAGTGCAAAATTGCATGCTTCCATACATTTACCTATCCACTATGAAGTTTTTTTGTTTTTTAAATGGACCTTCAGGGCAGCACTGTGGTGGGAAGACATCTGCTTTTACGCATGGACCTCTCTCACGGCACTAGCCATAGAAACTGTGTGACCAAGAAGGTCCTTCTGATAATGAGGGAATCTCGAAAGCCCCGAGGAGACAAGCTGCTGGGTGTTTCAGGGCAGTGACTTTTTGAGTATAAATTGAACCATGGGTAGAAGAGCTCCTAGATTTTTAAGGCCAGGAGGAATGTCTGTGTTTCAAGCTGTAGATTGTATCCCCTTTGAGAGCTGCAAAAAGATTCAAAGTACAGTGGGCTATGTGTTATCATTAATAGCCTCCTAAGATGGTCTGTTTAAAAAAAAACCAAAACAAAACAAAAAGCCCTTACCAATTATTATGAAAAAAACAAACACAAGACACAAAAAAACCCAAAATCAATAAAGTTAAGTGGTTGCATCTCCATTCTCTTTCGTACTTAAGTGCTGATTGTGAAATCTTACCCGTTGCTTCAGCCTTCAGTGGGTTTTATGAAGACAGATGAGCCATGAAGCAAATCAAGCTTTCAGAAAGTTTGATAAACTCTGCCTTTTTTTAATCACCCGGCGTAGCTCCGGGTATAAAATTTACACAGAATGGAGTTTGTAGGTTCAAGGACTAAGTAATCATTTTTTTCCTGAGTCGTAGAAGAAGCCCAAGAGAGCTGTTAGATGTCCTAAAAATAAGTAAATATTGAGCCCAAGGGAGAGATGAGGATGTAATTACCTGAGGTCTGCCTTTTGTGCCCTCTCAGAAAGTTAATTTAAACTTTGGATCGCCGAAAGCTCTCCGCAGGAGGCAGCACCAGAATTTGTTTGGCGTGGCATTTTTTTTTTTTTAGCTCTCTTCTTTCTAACTAAATTTCACACGCCCGGGGAAATCGCCTGGGTTGGAGGGGAGGGAATTGTGGGGTTTGGCTGACACTTGTGACCGTGAATGACAGGAAAGAGGAGGAGAATAAAGGGCTGGTTCTGCACAGCTCGTTTCCATCGCACAGCTTTTGTTGCCGTTGTCGTCGTTATCGTTGGTTGGTTTTTTGGTGCTGCTTTATGTCTTGATGCTTGGGAAAAGACAAACGTGTGATAGCTGGGGAGAACCAGCCTTCAAACGTGTTCAGTTAAAGGCGAGTCAATGGTATGATGCAGGTATTGAGTAGGGAAGCAAAAAGAGACTTGTTAGACATGAATCCCCTGGTCGGGTCTCGGGAGGTTTGTTTGACCCGGTTGCTCTTCGTGCTGTCTCACATCATCACACCGTGGAAATCACGGGTGTTTCGGTGGGGTTGCTCTCCTCTCAAATCCAGCATTGCACAGGAAGGTCCTGAAGCTCACTGTGTGTTTATTTTCAGTCTCTTTAAAGACAGGTCTATTTGACAACGTACAAGCTGATACCCCGTAATTCTTACCGAAGTCTTCTGACTGCAAAAGTCAGCCCAAAGTTGAAGATCTGAGCAGAGAATTGCGGTGTTGGATTTTCTTTTTGTTGCTGTTTTAAGTCCCTCACTGTACCTGAGGCCAGTCCCAGCACACACAGGAGCCAGGTTGTGTTCTTTGGTCGCTTCTGCTCAGCCTTCCAGTCTTTTTATGGTTTTTTTTTTTTCTCCTTGAGGTGAGCAGCAGCCATGGCTTTAGTGGAGGAGGTGGCAGTTTCTGGATAGTGAAATCCCTACGAGTAGCTGGTGCCACGATTCATTGCTGCTGGAGCTTTTGAAGCTGTGCCCAGGTCTCTGAGTCACAACGCAGCAGAGCTCGGCCGTAAGAGGAGCTGCCACGGCTCACAAGGCACGTCCTTGGGGCAGGGAGCCACGTCTGTCCTGGGTGCCTTTGATGTATGTTCACTGGGATTCGGGTTTATACTGGAGCCCCTAGACCCTATACCAGGGATAATAACAAACCAAAGCCTACTTGGTAGCACTCCATACACCCCAGCCCTACAGAGGGGCTGCCTAGAGCACGGATGGCTGAGTGTTGTGCAGAAAGAGCAAGCTGGGGTGGCCAAGGGGAAAAAGAGGCTTCCCCCCCGGGCCATCAAGTTCCATGGGCCTGGTGCTGTGGCTTAGAAAAGCTGCAGGATTTCTGGTGATGTTTAAGTGCATCGTGCCTAGAAGGTGGTAGTGGGTGAGCATTGGATCGTCTTTTCAAACCTTGCCCTCTACAGCTACTTGAAGGGAAGTTGTAGTGAGGTGGGAGTTGGTCTGTTCTCCCTGGTGACAAGGGACAGAACAAGAGGAGATGGCCTGAAGTTGAAGCAAGGGAGGTTCAAGCTGGATATAAAGAATTTCTTTCCAGAAAGGGTTGTCGGGCACTGGAATGGGCTGCCCAGGGAGGTGCTGGAGTCACCAGCCCTGGAGGTGTTTAAGAGCTGGGCAGATGTTGTGCTTAGGGACATGGTTTAGTGGGTTTGATAGGGCTGGGAGTAAGGTTGGACTTGATGATCTTAAAGGTCTCTTCCAGCCAAAACTATTCTATGATTCTACTGTAAACAGTGGTGCATATGGGGCTCCACCAGGCTGATGCTTTTCTGTTCTTCATGCTAGTCCCATTTATCTTTTGGACCACAGAGCCTGGCAATCCTACGCCACCTTTAGAGTCCCTTTAGAATTCAGAAGCATTGCATGAGATTTGCCTGTTATTTGTTTTTTTTTTCATTGAGATGCTGGGGTTTGGAGGTTTCCCAGAGGTGTTCTTGTAACTTTGGATGTGAATGTTCTGCACCAACAAAAGAGAAAAGGTCAGTGAACCTGCATTTCTCTTCCAGCTACTGAAACAAGTGGCAACAGTCCAGTGCCTTGGCAATGACACTCAGAGGAGCACGTCATTTTTACCTCTTTGCCTTTGCAGAATTGCCTCGCTTCTCGGAGGAGGTAGCGAGGTCATTGTCAGCAAGGAGCTCAGCTCCAGACTGTGCTGCTTCTCACTGTGTCCTGTGCTGTCTTTGGACAATTTTGGGGTTATTACTCATGAGGTTTGTCACATTCAGTGCCTTTCATTGCTAATGGAACTGCATTAGCTCTAACTACGATGGCTTTTATCTCAAACACATTCTAAATCACAGAAAAATATCATGAAAAACCCCTGCTAAAACCCTTATACCTCAACAGGACTACCCAACGAAACTGTGTGAGATGGCTTACTTTGCATTTTTATAATGCAAGAAATCATCTGAAGTTGCTCTGAGTTGAAAATAAAGCCAGAAGAGCCGTTTGTGCTGTGAATATACATACTTGTGTTGTGCCTGTTTGGTACAGCTGTTAACTGCTGCACTTTGAGGTCTACCTGTGGAACTTGGAGGAACGGTTCCACAAATGCAAGTGGTCCTGCTTTGTGTCCCCTGTAGTTTCAACCTCATGACTTGGAGTGGGATCTTGGCACCTAACGTGAAAAGGCACCTAAGGAAATCCCACTCTTAGGTCATCGGTTATCGCATGAGCTGGTTTACCCCACTCTTAGGTCATCAGTTATCAAATGAGCT
>JANVCC010000030.1:20326531-20359461 GCA_025345505.1 Todiramphus chloris collaris
ACTCTTTGGTCACTGGTTATCGAATGAGCTGGTTTACCCCACTCTTAAGTCATCAGTTATCGAATGAGCTGGTTTACTCCATCTGCATAGCGTCAGGGCTGAAGAAGGTGAAGCTCATACATTTTCCTGCACAGATGCCCCTGGCCGTGGTGGGTACGTGGCTGTTGGGAATCTTCCCTGAATTTACATGTTACTCCTAATGCTCTTGGATCTTTTTTGTTTTATAGGGAGGGAATTTGAGTTCTCAAGTTGGGTGTTAAACTTTCCCGGTGCCTCTTTCACCTGAAAAACACAACCTAATTAAAATCAAGTTGTTGGTACCGAGCTGCATACAGCCTTGCTTTTGAAATGCCCTTCTTCCACGAGGCGTTGAACTTTAAAGCACTGTACACAGACGTAGAGAGGAAAAACAAGAGGTTATACGTCTAGACAATAATCACCGTACATAACGGCGAAGGAAGAAGGGCAGCTCGGAATGTGTTCCTCCACTGAGCGTACCATTTACGACTGTTCAGCATTGTTTCTGCTTCAGTTAAAATGAAATCTCTCTAGGGAGCAGACAGTATCTTCTGCTGCGTTTCCACTGTAGGAAACACCATCGTGGTCTATAAATAATAACTGTGTATGTAGCGTTGCCTTTAACCTTTCCCTTCGCCTCGCAAATAAATAACTGTATCGCTGCCTTTGTGGGATTCTTTAGATTAAGCATAGGGAGAAACAGCATTATTTAGAGGAAGGTAAATTGCAGCATGAGGGTGTAATAGATTTAGTGTGGAAGACCACTGCAATCACTTCTGCTTCTGGTTTATAAAGGCAGACTAGATTTAACACTAGTGATTGATGGTGAGTAGAAAACTATTGCAGAAAACCCGCGGTTAAAATATACAATTTGCATAGATCTCCCAGGACACTTTCCAGATTTTCATCTTAGGAGACACTATTACTTCTCTACCATTTCTTTTCCCTGGCATCCTTCATTAGAACATAACATAACAAGGTGCTTTGCAGCAAATACCACTCATCAAGTTCATGACCAGCACCAAAGTTCACAGCAAATGCTCAGCTTCAGCTCCAGAGACCAGTGGTTAACAGCACTGGGATGCTAATCTGGATACGTGGTGATGCACTACATGGACATCCCCTTTAGCCTTCTCTCGTGGGCCCCCCTGGAAACCAGGCTCCTACCCAAAGGAGGCAGTGATGCTACGGAGTGGGAGATGTTTCTGTTCACTTTAATGATGAGCAACTAGGACGGATGATTGCGAGCCCTCGCAGCGCATCCTTATGGAGACAGCAGCATTCCTTGCTGCCTGTCACCTTCATGACCAGCTAGAATGAAGTCACTCACCTGCAGATGGGAGGCCCTGAATTTGCATGGGAACTTCCCCTGCCATTCAGTAAGCTTTGTGAGCTGTTGCTTATATGGTAAATACCAAGTCTATAAGGCTGCTTTGTCAAATACCTGAGCTGAATCTGAGAGCAAACAGCTGAATGATGAGCTTGTGTTTCCAGGCTTCTCCAGAGGGACTGGGAGTTGATGAGGACTAGTAAGTGATACCTCTGTCCTTTCCACCTACACAAGTTGAGCTTTGGAAATTTCTAACCAAGTGATGATATTTGAAATACAGGGCAAGTAATATCTCCTTTCCTTTTGTGCTAATGCCGGAGGTGGGTGGCCAAAAGACATTTCTGCACGTGGAATACTTTCTAGAGAAGGTGAAACTGCAGAACAGTCCTGGCAGGCAGAGTGGGACTTCAGAAAGCTGACCTGGAGCTCATGGGACTTAATGCAGTTCCTGCAGAATGTCAGACTATACACAGAGGTATTTCCAAGGCCAGCTTCTGTTTGGATCTTCTTGCTCTCCAGGTTCCATCCTAGAATCAGAGAATTGTCAGGGTTGGAAGGGACCTTAAAGCTCATCCAGTTCCAACCCCCCTGCCATGGGCAGGGACACCTCCTGCTAGAGCAGGTTGCTCACAGCCCCATCCAACCTGGGCTTAAAAGCTTCCAAGGATGGGGCTTCCACCCCCTCTCTAGGCAACCTGTGCCAGTGTCTCACCACCCTCCTGGGGAAGAAATTCTTCCTGATGTCTAACCTGAATCCACCTATCTCTAGTTTTATCTCTAGTTTATCTTCATCACTTATATAAGATTAGCCTTCTAAGAGAGCCTTCAAATTTGTCAGGGTAAATAATTAAGAAAGTGATGATACTGTATCTTCATCCTGCACTTTATCCATGCTGCTTTCGCTCTGACTTACTTTCTTACCCGTAAGAATGAGAAGTTACATGGAAATCTTTTCTCGTTAGGTTCCCGCATATATTGTGTATAATGTGGCTTGCACAGTAATTTAAATGCAAGTATAAATTTGGTCTCCCAGGCATACTGGCTTTTGAAGCCCTGAAATTGCTGCATCTCTACCCACACTGAACAATCCATCCCCCTTGGTTTGGAGGAGGTTCCTTCAGGTATTTACACAGAGGCTCCATTGTAGCAGCATACAAAGAAGTTTCCATTACTTACCTCCACTCTGACCTCTGAAAACCCTTATTCCATCTCCCAGAGAGAAACTTGGTGAAGAAATTTGGCTTTGGCATCCAGTCCCAAACTGCAGAGGGGGTACTGGCTGGGTACCCCGGGCTGCATCCAGCCACTAAACAGACCTGGAGTGGAATAGAGTGACTTGCCCTAAAACATCTGCCCAACTGAACTCTTCCTTCACAACCAAGAGCAATCTCTCTTCACTGGTTCTATGTTCCATCCCACGAGCATTAGTGGCAACCCTGCAAAGCAGCAGAGAGGAGTTTTACTTGGAATTCTTGGAACAAATGTTGGGAATCGGAGCTTGCAGCTCGTAAATAAAATAGCTTTATTGTATACGCAGCTCTGTTCTTTGGATCAGGTGTCTAAAAATACACGTAAAAAAAAAGGTGACTGGTGGCACATCCCCAGTTCCGTGGGGGAAATTTTCATTAAGTTGAGTGACCACATCAGAATCACAGAGGAGAAAAGAAACCAAGAGAGCTAAAAAGTAATGAGAGAGGGGATTTTGAGGACAGTTTGGAAGCAGTTGGAGGATTGATGTGGCTGACAGAGAAGAGGGCTGTTCCAGGCAGCAGAGAGAGGCGATGGGGGATGCTTTTTTATGTGTGATGTTGAAATAATCTGAAGGGACAGCACAGAGAGTAGTGAGAGGTGAGCTGGGGGAATGAGAAACATGTTTTGCACTGGAAACGATGACCCAGCTTATAATGGGAGCTTCCTCTGTATGTCCAGGAGCTGATTTATCAGCAGTGGAGTAGAGAGGAGGAGAAAACGCTCTGCAAAACACAGAAGCATAGAATTGTCAGGGTTGGAAGGGACCTTGAAGATCATCTGGTTCCAACCTCCACCTCGTATTATTATTAATTGTCTGTGTTACAACAGCACTTGGTGGCCTTGTTCCAAGTGAGCAGCACTGGATGAGGTTCTGCTGCAGCCAGAGAGGCAGTCTGGGCAGAGGAGGTGGGTCAGGGTGACGAGGGACACAGGGATGGAGAGATGTGACTTGCCTCAAGTGATAAAGCAAGTCATGGGCAGGGCTGGGAGTAGAAATCAGTTCTCCTGAAACTCAACAGAAATAATATGTAGGTGATAGACCTTTTGGCATTTAATCCCAGTATAGCGCGCTGGTTTATAGGTCTGTAAGGTGTCCGGGTTGATTCTCTTCAAAGGTTTAATATCTTTCATCTCGGTGCCTGTCAGGTTACGGGGGAAGGTGGGAATGGCACAGGGAAGTGACAGTCTCTGGAATTTGTCCTAATCCCACAGGTTACAGTGAATAGGTGGTGGAAGCGTATTGCGTATCACGGTGCTGCTATGCATGACTGATCAGCTCTGTCCTTCAAATGCTATTAACTTCAGCCCACTTAATCTATATGCCTGTATGTTGAACACAAAGCAGTGCTGGTTGAGGGATTAGGGGAGAGTTAAGTATTTGTTCTCTAATCCCAAATGTTTATAAATCACCATTAATTGCTTTAGGTGCCTTTAGAGAGTTTACATCCCGGTTTTTGTAATAATTTCATGATCCATCTGGCTAATAAAAATACTTCTTCGCAAGAGAAGAAATAAAATCTGTTGCTGTGAAGTGTAAGCGTGCGGATCTGTTGCTTAATGGGGGCCAATTGCTGTTATTATGGATTCTGACAAATTAAAAGTAATAGCTGGGCTGGCCACATCCATAAAAATGCTGCACGTGTTCAGCCCGGTCTGTGGGAGAAGAAAGCTGAACCCAGGTCAGTGCAGCCCCCCCAGTTGCTAGGAGGAAATTTCTACCTTCGAGTGTATGGTTTTTAGGGGGATGGCATTTGGTGTTGGCTTTTTGGGGGGTGTGGGGCAGGGATGCCACTGGGACGTGGGCACCCTGCCGGGTTTGCCACCTGGCTGGCATTGTGCTGGAGCTCAGCAGTGCTGAGGAGCGCTGGGTGCGGGGAAACAAAGACCAGGATCTTCAAAGGCTCATCTTTCCACTGCTAAGGACAATGGTCTCAAAGGAAAGAAAAGGGGGTTTGGCTGGAGCAGGAAATCCTGCACTGAGCATTAGCAGAGCTATTGATTGCCCCAGATGCAGCGTTTAATCCTTCCTTCAATCACAAATCGATTCCACTGTGTGTTCGAGGTGGTTTGGTGGGGTTTTTCTTTTAAACTTTTCATCCAAATGCTTCAGCAGAGCAGTGTGCCCTGTGCAGGGCTCTGGGGAACTGCAGCCCCCCAACACCCTGCCTCTTGTGCAGCCAGGAAAAAAAAATATCTGGGGCCAGCGCATCCATCAGACCTTGCTATGGTGGGGTCTTTACCGTGGAAGGGATGAGTCCTTTCTAATACTTTGTCTCCTTAAAGTCCTTTCTATTACTTTGTCTCCTTAAAGTCCTTAATCAACGCAGGATTTTGCTAGGAAGAGCACTTGTTTTTTCTTGCCTTTGATCTGCATTTAGCTCACAGAATAGATGGGCTGACACGGGTTACGCTCCGTCTTCTGTATGAACTTCTTGCCTTTAATCCCACAGCTCAGGTTTTGGCCCTGCTGGGAAACACCAGGGCTGGAAAACACCACGAACGTTTGTGAGTGAACGTGGCACGCCGCTGTGTTTCCATCGCCTGCTGCTGCCCCAGCTCTTCCTGGCATTGAGGCAGTTTCTAGGGAGGTGGTGTCGCCGAGGCTGTGGAACGTGAGCCTGGGTACCCACCTGCATGTGCATCCTCCTGGCTACGCAGCTGCTGCCAGCACAGCAGCTACAGGTTTTTAGGGTGCAGTGGATCCGCCTGCTGAGAGCTGCCTTTTAGCATCCTGCTTCTAATGCATTCCTTAGCTAATATTCATTCCTCTTTTACGCTGATTGGAATGGAAAGGACTCAGTTGTTGGGCATGTATGTCACAGAAGTGCTTTGTAATGGCTAAATCATAATCTCCACAGGAAGAAGAAAACAAAATGGTCTGAGAGATAAAAAACCATAAAATGGAAAGCTCGGTGCACTTCCACGTTCCTAGTTAAATGTATTTTGCCAGAATATTTCAGGATATAAATCTGAGTGGGAGAGTGTTAGGTAAAGAAAGAACTGAAGATCAAGGCTTCTGAATGGGATTGATTTTTTAATTGATTTTTTTTTTCAATGTTGGGGTTTTTTACCTTTTTAAATATAGCTAAATTTTTCTCTTGAAGTTGCTCAACGGGATCGGTGACCACGTCCCCCTCCCTGGCATGGGCATGTTGCCATTGGAGGGGATGTGCCTTGCCTGCTTGGAAGGACTTACCAGCCTCAAGCACATTCAGCTGCTTCTGCGTGCTGGAGGTGACCGTGCTGCTTTTGTGAAGCAAGCCCCAGCTCTACAGCAGCCCCTTAGACCTCAACACCACGCTGGGATGTCTCCCCACCTTTCATCGCTCCGGGGCACAAATGCTTTCTGCAATTCGTTATATTCTCAGGCTCGTTTGAGGCATCCTTCAGGTCTGTTTTTATGTATTAATTTCTACAGTAAGATAATTTTTTTTAACCTTTTTTTTCCACCATGTGAAATGTATCTGGCAGAAGGCAGGAGAGGAGAAGGGCAATGAGGTGACTACGGGCTCTAAGAAACGTCGGTGGGGTTTTCTTATTGCCGTGGTTTTGACAGTAGCCTGTTGCTCCCAAGTGGGTTGGTCACTGCTGAGTTAGAGTTGCCCCACTGTAGTAAAACTCCCCAAATTTATCAATGACTCGTGCCATCGTGGTTGCGTTTATGCCACGTCTATTTGGTGACACCGTTGGGCAGGGAGGAATTTAATGAAATACAGCAGGGGCAAGTGTAGAGTCTGGCATCTGGGCAAGAACAACCTCAGGTACCAGTATAGGTTGGGGACTGATCTGTTGGAAAGCAAAACAAGGACCCTGGGGGTCCTGGTGGGCAGCAGGATGACTGTGAGCCAGCAATGGGCCCTCGTGGCCAAGAAGGCCAATGGCACCCTGGTGTGGATTAGAAGGGCTGTGGTTAGTAGGTCGAGAGAGGTTCTCCTCCCCCTCTACTCTGCCCTGGTGAGTCCACATCTGGAATATTGTGTCCAGTTCTGGGCCCCTCAGTTCAAGAAGGACAGGGAGCTGCTTGAAAGAGTCCAGTGCAGAGCCACAGAGATGATGAAGGGAGTGGAGCATCTCCCTGCTGAGGAAAGGCTGAGGGAGCTGGGGCTCTTGAGCTGGGAGAAGAGGAGACTGAGGGCTGACCTCATTGACGTTGATGAATATGTAAAGGGTGAGTGTCTGCAGGATGGAGCCAGGCTCTGCTCAGTGACATCCAGTGACAGGACAAGGGGCAACGGGCGCAAGCTGGAACATGGGAGGGTCCATGGAAACATAAGGAAAATGGTGAGAGCGACAGAACTGGAAGCAGGGAGGTTGTGGAGTCTCCTTCTCTGGACACCTTCCAAACCCCCCTGGATCTGTTCCTGTGTGACCTGCTCTAGGTGATCCTGCTCTGGCAGGGGGGTTGGACTGGATGATCTTTGGAGGTCCCTTCCAACCCTGAACATTCTGTGATTTGTCACGTGCTTTTAGTATCTTCCTCTGGTCTCCTCCAGCTCAGTAGCTGGCATGTTATTTACTGGGCAAACATTACTGTTTCTATTAAAATTATGTTGGAGCGTAACATGCTAGCGGAAGGAGAGTGAGACATGGGTTGGGGGCACTTGCCCAGATGACTTATTTATTTGGTGACACAGCTGAAATTTGGACTGCTGTGCTCACTTCTATGGCAAGATCCTAGCTGCTGGACCACGTTCCCTGAGAATTAAAGGTCTCCTTGGGATTTCAGTATTCCTGTTGGTTTATATCTTCTCTGCCTGAAAGGAAATGATAATCTCTGTCCTCTGTCAGGCTACGAATAGCCTTTAAATGTCAGTCTTGACATCACTGGGCATGTCCTAGTCTTTTCAGACTATTGTATCTGTACTTGCCTTGTCACAGTGGCTGGCATAGGGGGCACCTAAACAAGGTGTATCCAAGTTGAGGAGTGAGTTTGCTTGGGCATGAGGAGGTTGTTTTGTTGGTTTGAATTTTTTTTTCCCTCCTTTTTTTTTTCCAGGTTTTATATCCAACAAATACTTTTCCACATAAAATCATAGCATGTTTTGGACTTGAAGGGACCTTTAAAGGTCTTCTGGGCCAACCCCCCTGCAGTGAGCAGGGGCATCTGCACCTAGAGCAGGGTGCTCAGAGTTCTGTCCAACCTGACCTTGAATGTTTTCAGGGATGGGGCATCTGCCACCTCTCTGGGCAACCTGGCCCTGTGGTTCACCCTCAGTGTAAAGGATTTCTTCCTTCTCTCCAGTCTAGATCTCCCCTCTTTTAGTTTAAACCCATCAACTCTTGTCCTGTTGTAAGAGGCCCTGCTAAAAAGATTGCCCTGCTCCCTTTATAGCTGTTGCTTACTCAAACACTGAGCTTACTGAACCCATGAAAAGGTGATTTTTTTTTTCAGTATCTAACCCCAAGTCAAGGTCAACAGGACTCTTGGTCTTGGCTGTAATGAGTTTGATGCTGTCTAATCCTGAATGTTCCTGCCTGTAGAGCTCTCCTAAACAGGGTAACTTCAAAAAAGGCCAATAGACCCTAAATATTGTCTTGGAGCTCAAGGCTTTCCATTCACCAGTGATTTGTCCTCTTCCTCTGGAGCTTCCTCCAGTACTGCTTTGATATTGGAAAGCTCACCAGAGGAGAAGGCAGGCTCTGAGGACAGGATTTCCCTGACAACAAAAATAAGCACAGAAGGTGGAAAAAGAATCCACCTTTAGCAATTATCAAAAGAAAGAACGCGATGAACGGCGGGGCGTACAAAAGGCTGATTTTTCAGCTAGCGAATTACTCTGCTGGCGTGTGGTGCCGTCGGAGAAGCAATGTGATAGATGAAAATAAAAACATTGACTCTCTGAGCTGGAGACTTCACTTCTGAAGCAGAAAACTAAGGGTGCCAAATCCTGTTAAATTTTAATGAGATTTTTAGATACAGCTCCTTGGGTGTCACTGCTTGAAAAAACAACACTCGAGACCGATAACAGCGGAGAGCCCGCGAGTTAACACCTGCAACCCAGCATGGGGCTCTCAGAGCTGAGATATTGGCTCCTCTGGAAGGCACTTGGGTCAGGAGTGGTGGGAAGCGATTCCTTTGGCAGCTGCTTTTGCTGCCTCCGAGCCCCGTGAGCTGACGGGAAGGGGAGGACTGGGAGAGTCACTGTCCTTCCCCGGCCACCTCTCCCTTCCAGCTTTACCTCCCGGAGCGGGGTGAGGAGGTGGCATTGGACCCTGGTTGGATGAACAGAGGAATGAAGCTTTAGGTTTGGTTCTTTGGTTTTCTTGGGTTTTTTTTTTACTCCTATAAACATAGCTTGGCCAACAGGTAATGTTTGTTCTTGTTTATGGGAGATGGAGAGGTGTGATCGTACCTTCTTTTTGGTCATGTCTTCTTAACAGGGTACTATTTTTGCACAAAGCCCACCTCGTTTTCTGGTGGTTGCGAGAGCTGAAGTGTTCCTCCAGTCTTCAGGTGTAGAAAGTAGCATAGTAAGAAGGACATCATCATTCGAGTGGAGGAGATTTGTGAAAACACCTCTATTTTTAAGTAGTTTTGCAAACGAGCTCTCGTGAGGGATGAGAGGAAGGAGAGGGGGGATGAGAAAGTTAAAACTATTTCAAAACATCACTTTAAAGCCTTTAAAGTACAGGTACTTATTACTTCCTTTGGAAGGTATTAGAATAATATTAATCCTGATGAACTGAAATGGTATTAGTGCAGGTGTCATAAGTACTTCTACAAGCATTCAGCTGTAATTTAGCATCAATTAACGAGACCATTATTTAAAAATGTTATTTTAATACATTAAATTTCCCAGTGTGTCCTCGGGCAGTTGCTGGAGCCGCTGTTGGCTTCTCTTATCAACTCTCCATTTTTAATGGTTTTTTTCTGCTTAACCTAATTTAACCCTTTCCTTGGATCTAGAGCAGGAGCTCCTCCTACACGGTCAATGCCCTCGGTGTTATTACAGTTTCGACTGTACACAATCTTCCAGCAGACTGGCACAATTTGGGTGTTAGCAGTCCATGCCAAACTGGCAGACTCAGAATTTGCCAGACAGTTGCTACCAAAACCTCCTGGCTTCAGTAGAACCATCAAAACCACCCAATTCAGCCACGTCCTGCCCTGCAGTGTATTGTATTTGCTGCACCAGATGCTTCTGTGAGCCTGGTGTGGATGCAAGCAAACGGCTGAAGAACTCTTGAAGTCACTTGTGAAGGATAGAAATACCCCTTTAAATACCCATTTGCTGATGGGAGAACATTTTTCACCAATCATCCACTCTGTCTTACTCCTCTCAGTAAGAAACCTCACAGGAGAGCAATGAAACAAATCTGTAAATGGGAATTTATAGCTCCATTATGGTTTCAGCTGCATACTGGGGGTTTATGTCACAGGAGGATTGTCTCCCCAGTTTCTCCTCGTTCATCTCAGACACATGGGGAGTAATTTTGGGTTTCCCTCCTTGTCCTCTTCCTCCTTCTCCTCCTCCTCCTTTTCCACAAGCACTTTTCTCTTAGATCAGAATAAGTAGCGTTCTTAATCTGCACTCATTTTATAGCTTCAGTTTTAGGTTTTAAGCAAGACTTGTGACCAGTAAGTTTGTCGTTTTCCATCGGTCTGACAACGATCCCCCTCCCTATGGTGTATTCCTGAGTTTAGTTGTATTTTGTGCCAATGTTATGATTTTTATATGCTGTATTTTTCCCTTTTTCAGCAGCCAGAATTCTTTTAAAGTGTTTTGCAAAGAGGAGGTGATTGGTGTTTCTTGGTATTGTTGGTCTCTTGTTCCCCCCACCTGTCCTGTTCCCTTTATAAGAGCATAGCATCACTTAGATCTTGTGTTGGGGTACATGGTCTAGGGGTGAGCTTGTAGAGTAGGGCTAATGGTTGGTTGGACACGATGATCCCAAGGGGCTTTTCCAACCTGAGTGATTCTGGGAGTCTGTGATTCTGTAACATCTCTTCTGTTGGACATCGCTTAACCTCAGCGCTGCTCACCAGGCTGGGGCTTTGATCTGCCATCTGGCTTATGCGTTTGACTCTGTTTCCTGCACAGGGATGTGGACCGAGATGCTTTAAAAATGATGGCCTTTTGTGTTGTTTTGCATGGATACCTAATCAGTCGTTTAGTAATTAAATCCCTATGAGCCGTGCAATGGCTTTTCTTCATGCACACCTCCTTGGCTTTCACACAAGCTTCTGTGCATGTTTGCTGAAGTATTTTAGGTTTCTTTTTGTAGACCCTGTCAGTAGTGACATTCCTCCATCGCCCTGCCTTTGAGGCTCCTGCTGTTGGACTTGTGCAGCCAAACTGGGCTGACATCACATCTTGTCCAGCCTTCACCACAGAGAGAACAGAGTCATTACCTTCCATCTTCAGCCTTTGTGAACTTCAGAGAGCTGCGAGCTTCAGCAAGCGAGGTCCCAGGGAGTCAGATTCGGTTCAAGGTTCCCATAAAGCCAAATTGACAAGTCTGGTTGGTTTTAACTTTGCAAATTCTATCAGGAGTCTTCTCAGACACCGAAACTGGGTACGACTGCTGTTTATCTGTCTCCTTTTGACCCAGCTGCTGCTCCGCTTCTTGCTGGTACCCAGAGGTGCTCAGCAGTAGCTGTCAGTGTAGCTCGTGCTCTCTGAGAATGGAAAATTCATCCACGGAAAGACTGGGACTTGCCATCAGTGCAGGGAACCCAAGTGACAGCCTCTGCTCTGACTGCAGCCGTTGGTGATGGCTTTTGGAAATCCCAGAGTAGCTCGAGAGGTCAAACCCTGGCATTGGTGAGGGCAACGCGCATGAGTAAATGGGGATGTTACACGGATAACGTTGATACCTAAGGCAGGGGGTGCAGAAGGAAGGGATTTTCCTGGTTTTATCATTTGAAAGAGGATTGATCCTTTGTTCAGTTCCTGATGCGTGCGGCCGGCAGAGATGCTATTTATTCGTTGCGACGTCGGGCAGGGGCTACGTCGTCACGCTCCCTGGGGATGCTCAGCTGTCGCTTTTGTTCCGTTCAGGTTTTGATGCTGCTGTCGCTGCGCTTTCCGAGCACCTTCCAACCATGTGTTAAGCAAAATGACTAGCATATGTTGTGTTTGATTCCTTCTCTGGTCCTTCGGGCTGGAACTGGTTTGGATATATTGTGCTAGTTAGGCACTTTTGCCATTTCATCCGGTACAGTTTGACCGGTTGCCTCAACAACGCCGATCTTTGCCGGGCGTTTGGAGAGTTGCTATCCCTAAGGGTTAAACCTGAGGCGAGCTGAACACCCACAGCTCCTCTTACCTTGGAGAGCAGGCAGTGGGTTCTTGGTGTCTCGCAAATTCAGCTCCCTGGTTTTATACCACCCCGCAGCCGCTTTGCCGAGGCGCTTCCGTTAGGCAGCGGTCAGGAGCTGGAAAACCACGCGTTATTCCGAGGGTTTGGTACGGTTCGTCGGGATGAAACCAGCTATGAATTTTTCTCTTGGAAGGATTTGGGCCTGTCCTATTTGTCAGATTGAGTAGAACTCTACTTCCCTGGTTTTATAAACAGTGCTGTCACACGGACTGCAGCTCGCTGCTGGAAAATACCTGGGGGGGGAAGCTGGGTTGTGGTCCCGTGCGTGTCTCCCCGTTCAGCTGTGTGCTCGTGTTGTCTCCCTTGACGTCCAACGCGCTCAAAGATCAGTTTTGAGAACGTCTACAAACAGAAATCTCCACATACTCTTCCCAGCCCAGCGAGTGGTTGTCGTCCCTCAACCTTTAGTAGCAGGGATTGAAGAGTTTAAAGCTGTTTTAACATCATAGCGTCGGGAGAGATGACAGCAGGAGAGAATAATCTCCTCCTGATAAAATTTGCTGCCTCGTTGATCCTCAGCTTGAAAGAGAAGATTACAGGGAAGGGTGCAGGTCTCGACTTCGTGTTTGAACACGTTTGTGATCAGATGTCTGTGGCGAGGGAGAGATCTCCAGCGCGTGTAGGTCACTCCACCTCCGTCGTTCGCTGTTGCACCATGGTAGCTTGCCACTTGGTAATTGAAAGATCACTGAGCTGTTGGCTCTCTGGGGTTCTTCTTGCACCACTTGAGCGTCATCCGCGATGCAGAGTGAAGTCGCTGCTGCTGCTGCTTCTCTCCAAGTACCCCAGAGTCATACTGAGGAGGTATGTGGTGGTTTCCCCAGCCTGCCCTTCGGTCAGCCCCTGGGACTCGGTGGTCCTTGTCAGCTGCAGGGGGACAGAGCAGCACCGGGGGGCTGTGGGGACCCAGGGTGTGCGGGGTGCTGGGGAGGAAAGCGTGGTCACTGGGGATTTGTCCTTCAGGGCAGGACAAGACTAAGGATGATGGTCAGATGCAGTGCAGTGATGGGGAGCCAATTTATGCCTTGGTTACGATGCAAAGCCATGAATATTTTCTCCAGACTGTGTAGCTATGTAAACAGACCCCAGGGTTTCTCTAGAGGCAGCTTAGTTCCGCCAGGCGTTCGGTGCGTACTCGCAGAGCTCTCCAGGAGCAGCATCAGGAAGATGCTGAATTTCAGCCGGCCACAGTGACCTTCCTTCTTGGTCAGGAACCAGGTCAGGGTCACGCTGAAAAGGCCCCAAAGGTGAGAGTCACATAGAGGGGTCTGTAATTGCAGCACTGCTTTTTGGATGAGCACTAGGTATATCTCTGTGCCTATCACTGACTGACCCATGTGACCTGCTCTGGGTGGTCCAGCTCTGGCAGGGGGTTGGACCACATGATCTTCTGAGGTCCTTTCCAGCCCTGAACATTTTGTGATTCTGTGACACAGAATTTAACTGAAAACTGAGCCGTGGGCTGGAGAAATGCTCTTCACTTACTTCACAGAAATGAAGCACGGGCAAGACTTTGTAGGGGAAGGTTTTATAATTAAATATATAATTAAACTAACCTCCTGCTGTCCTTACATAGCTTAATCTTTGTTTTGAAGATCTCAAATGACTTCCTGTTAGGTGGAAATCCATTCTCTGGAGCTGTGACTTGTACCTTTCTGTCTTTCAAATACCTCCTCAAATGCATCAGTAGATCAGCTAAAGAGATGCTGTCTGTGGGACTGTCCAACCGCGGAGAGCTCTGCCTTTCTGGTCTCTCCTGAGGTCTGGGAGAGCTCACCGGGGTCGACACCGGAGTGGCTTCACAATAGAGAGAAAAGCTCCTCTCTGCACAGCCTGGACGTGCATTGTGAGCCACTTGCTCTGAGAATGGAAGCGCAGGAGAGAGGAGAGAGAGCGATGAACAGTCTGCGTGCCTGGGAGACCAGCACCGACAGAAAACTGCCACAGGGTCAGGAGGAGCTCGCAGCATCTCCTCGGGGACATGGGGTACCAGTGGGAACTGGTTCCACCAGTGCTGTTTGCTGTGCACGTGCTGCAGTGCTACCGAGCCCGCATGTCACCTGCAGTCTATCCTAGATGGCTCTCTTGCCAGTCAGTGTGTTTTCACAGCTCCAGTCCAGACACCTCCCCTTTGAGGTACTCTTGGCTTCGCAGCGTGTAAGCTGGAAACCTGTTGTGTTTAGCAGTGGATAGGCTGAAGGAGGTTACCTTTTTCTCAAAGGATGAGATCAGAAGCATGTAATTCAACTAGCTTAATGATTATTTTCTTTTCTCCCTTGGTTTGGTTCAGTTTTCTGGTTTAGATGATATCAAAAAGATCTCAGCCCAGATTTAATTGGAATATGTTTTGTTTTGGAGGAGCCATGAGGAATATATTTTGTTTTGGAGAGGCCATGAAATGGGATTTGCTAATGTGGCAATGCTGTTAGTAGGCAAAACTCAGGCTGCAGATGCCTCGTTAAGGAGACCCTCCTCGTGAAAGCAAAGAGCAGTTGGGAAAGGTTCTCAGGCTTTACGTCAAGCAGCAATATCCACGTGCCTGGAGGCCGGTGGAGCGCAAGGCACAAATTCCAGTCCGGATTTAGACGTGTGCAACCATGCTGCAGATGGCATCTGAATGGGACACCTTTGTGCTCTGCTGCCATGCGTAGGTCCCAGCACTGATAACTCTGTTGGAATACAACACAAGGAAAGGTTCTCCCCTGCAAGCCTGGGGGGAGAAATAAACGTCCAGACCTTCAACAAACTGCCTGGTGCAGCATGGGCGCAGACCTTTGCCGTAGCGGGTTTCTCCGTCTCCTCTCCTGTTTTACACTCAGTTACACCACCTTTGAAACACGTGCTTTGGTCAAGATGCTTCTGCCTTGGGCTGAAGAGGTTCCTCGGGGTTTGGCAGAGCGGGTGAAGCTCTGCCGTCGCCGATAGGAAAGCTGAGCCCGGGCCAAAAGCTGCGGGCGGTTGGCCGTGCGGTGCTGGGAGGCTGCAGAAGCGCCTGGAAGCTTGGAGAGGAGGAGTGAGGATTATCGGTGCTGAGCAGAGATGCAGTGGTGGCCTTTTCCAAGTGTTTTCCTTCAGGGTGCCCGGCACCGGTTGGCCGCTACTGGGATAGCAGTGGATTTTAAAGCACGGCTGGCCATGGAGGTGTGTGCGCTCCCCCGCAGAGCCGGGCAGACTTTGGGAAGCAGGACAACCTCTGAGTGAGGAGAGGGAGCTGCTTGCCCGGGTGTTTGAGTGCTGGCCACCTGCCATCTTCCCCTGACTGGTCCCAGTGCTGGGCCGGTGTCTCCCAGAAGAACTGCGGGTAGCTCCTGCCACCACCCTGGAGCCAGCAGTCCGGGAAAAATCTACTCCCTACAGCCAGTCTGTGCCAGGGCTCACCCTCCCTGGGGTCCTGTGGGAAGGGCAGGGGTGCTGGAAGCAGGGCAGGAGCAGCTGGTGTCCCAGCAGGTGACCAACCAGCGGGACATGGGCGCAGCAGTTGTGGGACGTGGAGCGAACGGAAACCTGTCTCAGCACTTGGCTTTGCCAGGGGCTTTGCCCAGCTGCCTCTGGGCACAGGGGACTCCCTGGCACTGGCATGCCAGGCTGGAACAGCCCTCCTGTAATGCCCTTAAGTGGGAGCAGCAGGCAGGCTGTTGAAAGGCTATGAATCATGGCAGGTATTCGTCCCTGATGGGTCTGTTGGCAAGTTAGGAACCCCTGGCTTGTCGATGATCTCAGCTGTCCCCACAAGGCTGCTGTCTTTGGGAGTGAGAGCAGGTGGCAAGGGTCATGGTGGCCCCACTGGCAAGTGCAGCTCAGAGCTTGCACCAGAGCAGCATACTCGTAAGAGATGCTGACCTCCCGTGTTTCAAGAGCATGGGGACTTGTGACTTACGGCGTTGCTCTCACAGCTTTGCTCAGAATATCATCCCACATTTGGTTTTGCCTATTCATAGAGGGTCTCCGTAGCCTGTACGTGGAAGGCAGCGTGCTCACCGTCGCTGCTCTTGGGGTGGTTGGGGATGATGGGGGTGCTGGGTCTCCTCACCTCGTCCTGACCCAGCCCCACCAGAGAGCTGGGATCCTTGTGGCCCTGGTCATGACCCACCTCTGGCACTGGTGAGATGCCAGGAGCGGAGCTGAGCTGAGGCAGTGCCTGGTTCTGCCTCATCTCTCAAGTGCCAGATTCAGTCTACACTATTTTGTGCTCCCCCACCAAAGTCGGCCGTCACCGTGTCTTCACTGCGCAGGTCCCCCCGGGAGAAAGGGGGTTTGTGCTCCATTGTTGGACGGATGAATGAAGCCTGATGAAAGAGGACATGTTCCTGCTGTTTGTGGTCCACTCCAGGAGCACTGCCCAGCATAGAGTGTGGGGACTTGCAATCCTCCTCGGACCAACCCTAGCATGCCAGCACTTTGGGAGAGCCAGTAATACTCCACCAGCCCTGCTGTGATTTATATGCTGGTTTCTGGGTGCAGATGGCCACATATAACTGTCCCAGAAAGGGTGGGGTCTTCTGGGCTAACCTTGGGTTGCACTATGCAGTGGAAAACCCTCAAAGAGCTCTGGGGTTCAGAGAGACAAGGTTGCTCTTGTGGCAGGCGGGCATCCTTCGGTCCAGGCGGGCATCCTTCGGTCCAGGTGGGCATCCTTTGATCCAGGCAGGCTGCTCACCCAGGGACCTCGCTGGCCCAGGCATCCCTCAAGGCCTAAGACTACCTTGTGATCTTAATGACTCGGCGTCTGAAAAGCTAAATTCTAGCAGCAATTGATGTGGCAGATGTAGTTCCTTCAAATAAGGGAGAGATGATGAAAAGTAAAGAAGGATGAATAGATGATTGTTTTTATTGAAGGTATTACAGAGGATGAAATTCTTCTCATGAACACGCTTTCTTTTCTTATTCCCATCCTCTCAATAAATCACTGCCATGGTGTCAGTTAATGCTCTTTGTGTTTCTTGCTCAGGAATGTTGTAGATGCGAAGACAGACATTCGTATAACAAAACAAACTGTCTCTGCGATCACCTTAAGGGTTAGTGTAGTTTAAAGAAAGTAAAATATTTACTATCTGATTCACATAATAGGTAAGGTAAAGATTGAATGCTAAGGTGTGGAGAATAGCCCAAGGACACAAGCCACTCCTACCAATGCCAGCTGGGATTAATGAATGCTTTTCGCTCCGACTCGGTTTTCTTTGCTTTGTACTTGAAAGTCTTTGCTGCAATAACTTCAAACTACAATTAGATTGGCCGGAAAACTGAATTATCTGCAGAGAACTACGCAGATCACGAATGAGGTGCATCAGCTTTGTTCGTCCACCCTGAGCTTGTGTCACCTGCAACAAGCAGCAAAATCATTCCGTCGTTTAATAAAATGAAAGAAGGACATGTGTTGGGAAGTTGGATAGAAAGACACAGCAGTACCAGTCTAGAGAAAGAGGGAGTGTTGTGGCTTCTTCAGCAGGACAGGCTTAAGTGACCAGCTTTGAGAAGAGGTTTTGACTGGCAGCACGATGCCAAGAACAGTGTTTGCCTACCTGAAGTTGCAGCACTTGCTGTTGGGGTGAATAGATTTTGTCGAACGTTTTTCTTTGAACTTAATTAAGCAATGGGAAAACTCACTTTCTGGGCTTGCAACGACAGCAGTTTCTTTTTAACGTGCCTGTTTTTTCATCTGGCCTTTATATTTGATGTAACGTGCTCACAGTTTTACTGAAGCCTGCATGCAACAAGCTGTGAGACAAATGTGTAGGGTCTGAGCATCCCTAGCTCCGGCACTGTCAGTAAAGACATCTGATGTTGCTCAGCAGCTCTGGAAGCTTGACCTGTGATGAGAACGTTCTGGAAACTTTGCGGGTGCCTCTAGACACGGTACCATGGTGCTGAGCTCCCATGGGGTTGGGGGGAAAGAACTGAGTTTGAGAGAACTGCACTGCTGGGCTCGTGCAGTGCCCGTCTGTCCGCAGCTCCCTCCCAGCAGCACAGGGTAGTGCCGCACCGCTGCGGACTTGGGCTGAGGTCTCGGACAAGATCTGGCAAATAAGGTCAGGAATTTTACAACCAAATAAAATGTGAAGTCCATAAATTTAATGGGGCTTGCATTTCGAATTGCAACGGAATAAATTTCCCTCTTAAAAGGAGGAATTGTCTCACTCCTGACTTTCTGCAGTGTTTTACAAGGTTATGATGGAAACTTCTGAGCGTGTTTTGGCGCAGTTCTCATTCTGTGGTCTGTATTCAGAGGATCTTTTTGGATTTTCCTTCTACCGTTAACTTCCTCTTGGGGCATCTCCCCTGGCTACCTTTTCTGTGCTGAGCCCCTAGGAAGCTGGCAGCATCCTTAAAGCTTCTGATGCATTTGTAGCAGAGGCTCTTGTTGGGACGTCGGAGTGCAATTGGATGTGAAACTTGAGTTTGACTGACTTCTCTTGAAATCCACTTACCTTCAGTTTAAATGAGAGAAGTTGTCCTCCAAAGAATCCTTTGAAGAGTTTCTCTTGCATGTTCAGATGAGTTGCCTGCAGGAGAAAGAATTAGTTTGGTGGTTGAAAGCCTAAGGTTAGCAGATATTTTGTGTATCACTGTGATTATTTCCCCCCCAGATATTTATTTATTTAAGTGGAGGTGGAATGCAGGATCAAAATTACCTCATGTGCTTCTCCTTTGAAGTTAATGCTTTTCGTTGGCTGCCCTTCTAATGAACTAAGGGGTGGTGATACTGGCAGGCATGTGCTACCCAGGCAAAGGCAGCATTAGCACTGAGGTCCATCTGTAGGCATTGTGGTTGTCTGTAGTGAAAGAAGGTGACATAGAATTGTCAGGGTTGGAAGGGACCTTAAAGATCATCTCATTCCAACCCCCCTGCCATGGGCAGGGACACCTCCCACTAGAGCAGGTTGCTCACAGCTCCATCCAGCCTGGGCTTAAAAACTGCCAAGGATGGGGCTCCCACCACCTCTCTGGGCAACCTGTGCCAGTTGCTGCGTTCCGTAGGATGCTGTGTTCCATAGGATGCTGCGTTCTGTAGGATGCTGTGTTCTGTAGCCCAGGAAGTACCAGCCACTCCTGTCCTCTGAGGAGGAGTAGGGTGTTGAGTGCAGGAGAAGGGCATGGTTTAGGGGATGCCACCCCCATGGGTGCCACCACTTGGTGAGCCTCCCCACAGCACGTGGGTTCGAACAGCCCCATTCAGTGCTGGCCTCTTGGAGACTCAGCACATCCTCTTTCGGTCCGAGTTCAAATACCAAAGGTCAGTGTAAGTTCACGTGACTGTTTTACCACAGGATTGTTGTGTGGGTATTGGAAAGAACAAGAAATTCAGGGGAATAAGGTTCTTTTTAATACCTGGTTTCCTTCAAGGAGGCATCAGTTGTTCTCGGAATGTCTCTGGTGAGCTGGCTGTAATAGTGTTGGTTGGTGTGCTCTGACACACCTTGATGAATTCTCTAGTCACTGTGCTTGCTAAGCTTTCCCACAACGTTGGTTTTTTAGAGTTTGCTTGATTTATTTTATCTTTATTTTTTCCATCTTGCACTGTTCCTCCTCTCCATTGTAAAGCAGAAAGAGGGGAAACTCTCCTACGGCTCTGGTAATAAATTTTTAGTCTTTTATGAGGTGCAGCAAAGTTGAGGGAATTAAAATAAATGTGGAGAGTAAACACCTGCTTCCTGAGGAGACAGCGGGAACACGTTGCTCCTTCCTGGACGTCCAGTGTCTTTGGGTGCCTATGGAAATGACGCCTATTTAATGTGCTTGGCATTAAAGGCCGAAAGAGAGAGCTGACCTCAGTATCCAGAGGCTTCTGGCTTGCCTTCCACCACAAAATCTGCTTCACACGAAGACACCCCATTCCCCACCCAGCTTGGGAAGGGAATCTCAGTCCCCTACGTGAGCAGGAGTGGCTTTGAGAGCGCGCAGCAAACGGGACGGATTGCACAGGGGTGGAGAAGTGCAGAGCTCAGGTTGTAAAGTCCTTGTAGAGGAACGAGCTGGACGTTCCGTCTTAGTACATCACCTGGAACCATAGACCCGACCTGTAACTGGGCAATTCATCACTCTAAAGCCTTTCTCATAAACAACTGAAATAGCATAGGAGACAGTGAAAACAGAAAGGAAGGGAAGTCGATGGGAGAACAGGCAAAGAGCAAGAGTCTGTGTGCTGGGGGAGTGCAGGGGAGGAGAGGAGAAAAAAAATGAGACGGGGAAAATGAGAGCAGAATTAAAAGGAAGAAAGAGGTGGGTAAAAGACAGCGTAAGAGTCCTTGTTTCCACATGTGCTGTGTGCCCTCCACGTGATGCTGCACGTCCTGCAGACGGGCAAGTCGCGTTCTCCTGCTGGTGTGCCCTGGGTGACCGTAGTGCCCGTGGGTGACCCCCCAGGCTGCCTCAGCAGATGACTGAGGTATAACACCAGCAGGTCTAGGAAGGTTCTCCTCCCCCTCTACTCTGCACTGAGACCACATTTAGAGTATTGTGTCCAGTTTGGGGCTCCCCAGTGTAAGAGAGACAGGGATCTGCTGGAGAGAGTCCAGTGGAGGCTACCAGTAGGATTACAGGACTTGAGCATCTCCCCTGGGAAGAAGGATTGAGGGATCTGGGACTGTTTAGTCTTGAGAGGAGAAACCTGAGAGGGGACCTTATTAATGTCTATCAGTATCTGAAGGGTGGGTGTCAAAGGGAAGGGGCCAATCTCTTTTCTGTAGTGCCCAGCAACAGGACAAGGAACAAGGGGTATCAACTTGAGCATAGAAGGTTCCACCTCAACATGAGGAAAAACTTCACTGTGAGAGGGACAGAGCCTGGCCCAGGCTGCCCAGAGAGGCTGTGGAGTCTCCTTCTCTGGAGACTTTCCAACACCCTTGGATCTGTTCCTGAGTGGGCTGCCCTGGGTGACCCTGCTCTGGCAGGGGGGTTGGACTCGATGATCTCCAGTGGTCCCTTCCAACCCCTACCATCCTGTGATTCTACGGTAACCTGCTCTGTTGCAGCAGAACAGCTCACAAACCAAACAGCCAAGCCATCTTCAGGACTTTTACCACTGGAGACAGAACACCAGGCAGCAGTGGCTGCGTTTCTGGTGTGCTCCCTGGTCACGTCTCTCTGTTGAGTTCCAGGTGAAAGGAATCCCATTCTTGCCCTGTGGCTGCCAAAACCTTGTGAGCTGAAGCAACGGTGGGGTGGAATGAGAGAGACATCATTTCTGAGGCATGCTTGCTACACGCTGCAGCTTTAGTGGAGACACACTGGAACAGCCATCGGAGAGCTGCCCTTTCCCTTAGGAAAAGGTCCTTTAGGACCCTGAATGTACGGAGCTGTCGTGCTGTTGGTACTTCAACCACTCAATTAGTGCAGGGTAGGTGGGTTTTCTCCACTGCAGCACTCAAAGCCAACAAAACCAAAAGTAAAGAAAGAAGTCAAGCTTTGACTAATACCAGCTTAGTCAGGTGAGGGGAAACTGCCTGAAAAGTGGTGTCTAGGTCTTTGGAGAATTACTTTCTAATATTTGTGATGCGGCAGCATATAAAGGTCCCAGCCACATATGCCTTAAGATTTTTAGGTTTTTTTTCCTTTTTACAAGTAAAGGGTGTTGGGACTACACAGTTCTAGAGCTCCTGGACCAGTAGTTTGTGTACAGCTACCCTCAAACATCTCCAGACTCACTCCCCTGCCCTCCAGTTGGATATAGACTTACCCCAAGAAATACATGTTTGAAAACAAACCCAACAAATAACACTATTGTGTCAAAATTCTCTGGAATGAAGGTTTGTTTTTATTTTGGTGGGTGTGGAGTCAAGGATCAGAGACATAATAACGCTCCTTATTATTTAAGATTCTTGGTTTTGGGAATTGCCCCAGTTCAACTGAGTTTTCTCGTCCTTAAAGGTCACCACTGTTATTTTCACATGGGGTTTTTTTGCATAATGTGAAGGAGAAGCTAAGGGCCAATATCGTGTGTTGGATTTGTCCTGGACTCTGCCAAATTCATTTCCTGTCCTGGTCATGACTTTCTTTTTTTTTGAAGCTTATTGCAAGTCAGGTCACGCAGTCCTGTCTCATTTCTTTCTGATGGGCCTGAATAAATCTCTCCCAGACGGAGAAGTATAATGACTGCACCCAGCTCACTTATCACCTCTGCCTGACTAGCTCTGTAATCATGCAGGACAGCAGATCTCCAGTGAATACTGGGTATTTGCTTCCTGGCTTCCCGGTGTGGTGATGGGAAGAGTCAGCGTTTAAAGTGGGCCCCCTCGAGCTTTATGTCCCATTTCCTCCCCAAGTGCCCTTTTCTCAAGCCTGTTGGCCTCTGATGGGTACGAGGTGTTTACTTACCCAATGGCTTGGATCAGATTTGGATGGAAAGAGGAGTGGAAAACCCACCTCCCCTTGCACGAATTGGCCTTCACAGTGACTGGCTTGACGGAGGGGTCAGGGAGCAAACGGCCGAGGTGATTTCATATTTCATAGGCTTCAGAGGCAGGAAGGACATAGTAAGACCTGCAACCATATCGATTTGGAGCAAGGCTGTGCTATCTCTTTAGCTTCTCTTCTGCCCAGTTCTAATTAGCTGTCTCTTAGCAGTACTCCAGGGGTGCTATTGTGTTTTCTAACGCGTCTCAGCCCCACGTTGCCTTGATAGTCTAAATTTACTGCTTTTGGTTGTTCTCCTCCTATTTGACTTCCTTCTAAGACCTGCTATTATTCCTTCGGAGTTGTTCTTGCCTGTCCCGTGAGCCAGCCTGGTTTCCAGCTGGTAGATGCCGTAAGAAAGCAGCTCATGGGGTCTCACACCAGGCCTTTCACTGTTTCAGCACCCGTTTGGTGGCTTGTGACGGTGTGTCTGGAAACCTAACAGGAAACCACTCTGATTAGGTGGCAGTACGGGCACAGGATGCCCTGCTGAGGAGGGATGAGCTAGTGAAGAGACATGCTCTTGCTGCATTTTCTCCTTTAATAAATAGCAGAGGGGTCAGTTCGCTGACAGCTATTCTGTATTGTGCTGTGTGATTAACTGCAAAACACTCCACTGGCCTCTGTCCCCCATTTATACACAGCAAAGCAAACTGCCAAGAGCACTCTTTGATTATAATAGTTCTGCAAATGAGCGTGCGAGGGAGCGCTGCCTCCCCTGACTGCCAGCTCTTAGGTACCACCGTGTTTTTCTCGTCAGACTCACTGGCAGGCACAGCTCTGGTCAAAGCCTTCCTGCCTTGACAGCTCTCTGCTCCACGCCTGGGAGAGGGAATATTCTTCAGCCGTCAGCACAATCCCGCTGGCGTGCCCGCAGCGCAGCCGAAACTCCAGGAGCTGCTGTGCTGAGTTCCTGGCAAAATGCATCAAACAGGGAGGGAGATGTTTATCCTGCTCTTCTCTACGGGCGTTTAAATGCATAGATGCTCAAAAATACCCATGGAAGGTAATCTCTGCCCTAGCTGGAACCGACCCCGTTCTGGTCTGACATAAAAGAAGTTGTTCGGTCCGTCGCTTGAATATAAAATAGCTGCTCGTGTCCAGGAACTGCAGTCTCTGGTTTGAATCAGAACCAAACTGCTGGGGACCAGAAGTTCTGCAGTGGAAGGGCTGCTCATCTGCAGCCAGTATGTGCTCTTGATGTATTGACCCCGCTCCAGTTTCTAGCAGCCAGCCTTCCACATCACAGAAGTACCCAGCTGGGGCTGGGACTGGTAGCCTCAGATGGGAAGCCAGGAAATGGATGGACCTGGAGACTCGGAGGCTTCTGGGCATCAAAAGTTGTCTCTTTGGATCAAGGGTAAAGGCGAGCAGAGCTGGGAGTTGACACTGCCTATGATTTGTGTGTCCTAAGTATGGGGTAACTTTGCTGCTACCACGCTGCCAGTAGAGACTTAAGGGGAAGATATTTTTAAAAGCAGTGACTAGCATGACACGTTTCACTATTGAAGAGCTTCGTTGTACTCCAGACATCGTTCATCTCTAGCAGGGCTCACCCCAGCCTTTGGTGAGGGAGTCAGGCCCCAGCCCATCAGGTTGTGGTTGTGTTCCCCCGTGGGATGGGTATTGGTGGCCCCAGTTCGTTCCAGGAGAGATGCTGCTGATGCTAAACGTGCTTTATCAGTCTCTTCACTGGCGGAGTCTTTCACGGCCAAAAATGTGCTGGTTTGACTTTCCTCCTGCAAATTCCTCTACGGTTATCTTTGCCGTGTTGGGGAGCCAGTCTGATTTTTCCAAAGGTGTTTATCCCAAGTGGCCCTGCTCTGTGTAACTACAGGGCTGCAGTGTCTCCTGAGAAGCCGGGACCAGCGCTCTGTGCAGTGAGGAGCTGGAGGCACGGGGATGGGATTTTAGTGCAGTGAGAGACACGGTGCCGTGCAGGCAGGGTGGAGGAAAAGCAGCCACTTCCACTTCAGCTTTTTTCATCATCCGTGAAACTAATGCCAGACCCCTGACAGAGAAGTCTCAACCCTTTGTTCATCCTTCCCTTTTATAATTTTCTTTTTTTTTTTTAAGCAAATCTTCGGAAATATGCAGGCACCCACACACATGCACAGAGTTAGGTTTCAAGTCCTAGCAGGAAATGTGTAATTTGCTGGAAGATTAAAGTGCCAAGCGCTTCTCTTAAGATGGGGAACCTGACACGGATGTGATTATGAATTAGAGATTGCTTTGTGGTATCGGCGGGGAAGAGAAATGAATGTGAAAATAGAAGGGTACAGACTTGTTGAGTTCTGCAGGCATCTTCAAACAGATATGGGAAGCCTGGAGGTTTTGGATCGTGGGTGATACGGGGAAGTAAAGCCAGAGCGTTACAAGAAGACGTTTTTCACTTTTGCTAAGGTTTTGTGATAGGAAAAAAATACCAATTTTGGATAAAACGTTGCAGGGCAGATGTCTGAACGTGTATCCCTAACACTGAAGGTGGAATGAGTACTGAGTATGTTTTCAAAGAGAAATTCCTTACTGCTGCAGCTTGGTGGGGAAAATGAACCACTCCTAAACTCCAAAGCAAGGGTAGGAAGAGAAGAGATCTTCATCGTGCTACAGGGAGATGAAAAGAAGATATCTTCATCTTGCTACAGGAAGATCTGCTGCTTTTTGAGGAACAGGGCACAGTGCCTGCCAGATTATCCTGAGTTTACTCCTGCTGCCAGAAGTTAAAAATAAACCTTGTCAGAAACCACTCCAGCAAAGTGGAAGGTTTGTACCTGGCTTACAAAACTAGAAGCAAAGAAGCAAAGAGGAGAGACAGCAGATTAAGGTGCTCTCCCTGGTGACAGCTCAGCTCTTCGCTCCTGGATGCTGATCCCCGTTGCTGGACTCTTGCCCAGCTGCTGGTACAGCTGGAGCTTGTGTTCTGCTGCTGAGCGTGGCTTCCTGGAGCAGTCAGCATCCTCAGCTTGCTGGAGCTGCTTCCTCACTATACCCTTAGTTTATAACTACAAATAGCTTCAAAGTAACCCTTTTAGCCTTTCTTCCTAATTCTTGGACCAGTGAAAAGATGTGCTTGGCTTTACATTTCAGAAAAAAAAGAAATGAAGTACTCGTAAGCTTCCCTGAGACCAGATCTAACTTTGGTCTGCAGCGTGCTTTCTGTGCTTTTCCCACTGTAGCTCTGCCCTGAGAGCTGGATTTCCTTGCTGTGCTCACCTGAGAAGCATTGCCTTTGCCAGGCTGCTCCTAAGCCTGGGATGTATATTAATAATTTCACAGAATTGTTGAGGCTGGAACGAATCTCTGGAGATCATCTAGTCCAACGTTGCTGCTCAAGGAGGATAGCCTGGAGCAGGACCACGTACAGATGGCTTTGGAGTGTCTCCAAGGATGGGGACTCCACATCTTCTCTGGGCAACCTGTGCCAGTCATCCTCACAGTAAAAAAAGAAGCGTATCCTCATATTCCGACAGCAGCTCCTGTGTTTATTTTCTGCTCATTGCTTCATGTCCTGTCCCTGGGTGCCACTGAGAAGAGACTGGCTCATCTTCTTTGCCCACTCTCCTCAGTACACATTGAGGAGATCCCCCCGAGCCTTCTGTCCTCTAGCAGGGGCTGCCATGAGGCTGACTGCATCCTCCATCCTGGCATCTAGGTAGACTTGAATGTTCTTGATCTTCTCACTAAGATCTTGATGACCTGGAACAAAACCTACCATGATACTTAGTTCTGGGAGAAGGGCCAGAAAAAAAAAAGGGGAAAAAAAAAAAAGAAAAAGTCCTTCTTTGTAATTGGAATGAACTCAGGTCTGGTCAAGGAAGCCTGGAGCTGAAGGGTCTGAGTGGGGACTTGAGTACAGCGATGCTGCGCCAGGGGCTTTTGCCACCCTTGTAGCCACAGAGTCACAGAATGGTTTGTGTTGGAAGGGACCTTAAAGCTCATCTAGTTCCAACCCCTGCCACAGGCAGGGACACGAGCACGTGGAGCAGGCACCGACGGGGTACGTACCGACCCTGCACACCCCGACTTACCGGTTGGACAAGGCTCTGAGCAGCCTGGTCTAGCTGAGGGTATCCCTGCTTGCTGCAGGGGGGCTGGATTAGGTGACCTTCAGAGGTCCCTTCCAGCCCCAGCCATTCCATGATTCTCTGGTAGCAGGGGCTGTATTACTACAGCAGAGCAGTAGTGCAGAGCCACTTGCTTGGAGAATCTCTGTATTTGAAGTGACTTCAGGAAATCATCGCCAAATGGCCAAGAAGCTACAATTCTGCTTGGGTTTTTTTTTTTTTTCCTCTTGGCTTTCCAAATCCGAATACGTGCGCAAGCCACGAGCTCCCTTCCTCTGAACTGACCGACGGGGCTGCTGCGGGCTCGAAGGGCAACCTGACCACTGCTTTTAGGAACTGCAAAGAGTTTTAATTAAAAAAAAAACCCAACCAACAAAGACCAAAGGGAAGGTTTAAAGAATAAGGACAGCAAGTGGATGATGAAAGGCTGCACGACAGTTGCTCCTGCTTTCCCAAAAGAATTAAGAGCAGCTTGGTTGATCTGCGAGGAAGGAGCTGCAGAAACAACATTGAAATAAAGGATTTGGTCCTCAGCCAGGGCAAGGCGCTGAGGTTTTGGCGCTGGCACTTGTCACTTAGCAGTGATGGGAGCGTCGCAGCCTGGCTGTTAGCCGCGCTGGGAAGCGAGCCCCCGCGGGACCTGGGTCTGCGTGGAGGGAGCAGAGAGGCTAATGTGGCCCTGGGGAAGTAGCCTTCACAGTGGCACTGGGCTCAGCGTGGCAGTCGTTTGCCTCCCTGTAGGGACAAGGACAGCCCTTAGATAGCAGGAGGAGGGAGGTGATGGTGCCCCTGGGCTCGGCACTCGTGAGACCGCAGCTTGAGTACCGTGTCCAGTTTTGGGCAGCACAGTATAAGGACATTGAGGTGCTGGAGCTGGCTCAGAGAATGGCAGGGAGGCTGGGGAGAGGTCTGGAAAACACATCTTACAAAGAGCGGCTGAGGGACCTGGGTTTGTTTAGTCTAGAGAAGAGAAGACCAAGAGGAGACCTTATTGCTCTCTACAACTAGGAGGCTGTAGTGAGGCTGGTGTCGGTCTCTTCTCCCAAATTACTAACGATAGGACGAGAGGAAATGACCTCAAGCTGCGTCAGGGGAGGTTGAGGTTAGATATTAGAAAGAAATTCTTTCCTGAGAGAGTGGTTGGGCACTGGAACAGGCTGCCCAGGGAGGGGATGGAGTCACCATCCCTGGAGGGGTTCACAAAACGAGATGAGGCTATGGTTGAACGGTTAGGGAGATGCTGGGATGAAGGTTGGGCTTGATGATCCTAGAGATCCTTTCCAACCATAATAATTCTATGATTCTATGGTAAGTGCACGTCCCTAAATTACTCTTCTAGAGCAGTTTGCCTACCATGAACTTCACTTAGGGCCCTGCTTTCTCTTGGGACACCCGTGGCTGGCTTGCTTTAGTTTGCACTCTTGGGTTTCACCTTCCTCCTTAGCCCCGTTGCCCTCTCGTCCACTTGCGCCTGGCCTTCCTTCACGCAGTGATCTGAAGCACTCCTGAGCAATACTGGGCAGAGGCGAGCTTTGGGTTGTGTTTCACGTGGGTATCATCCATCCCAAGTTTGGTCGTTGGGGCCATTTCTGACCCAAGTTCATGCCAGCAGGCCTCCCTACCTGCTGGATCACCCAGAGATGGGCTGGGCGATGGGCAACGGCCCCTGGCAGGAGCAGGCTGGCTCTTGGTACCTTCCTTATCCACGGTCCCCAGAGAAGCAGTCACGCTGCCCTGCTTGGCTCAGGGACGATGAGGCCACCATCACCTCACTAGATACCAGGGGAGGTCTACCTGCTGAACCTGTCTTCTCCTCCCTCTTTCCTTTGGCATCACGGCTGGGAAAAGCCAACTTTCTCCCTTGGCGAAGAGGGGCTTCAAATCGATGAGCGCCGTGCGCGTTATTGCGGCAGCTCCCTTCCTCTGATGCTCCATTTATTCTGGTAAGGGCAGGATGAACCCAGTCAGCCCCAATAATAGAAAAGTCAGAGGCTGTCGAGGATTTGCCGAGATAAATGATTATTGGAATTTTAACGTGGCAGGAAGCATCAATTTTGATAGCAATTTCCTTGGCTGGAAGAGCTTGCCTGATTTCTTCGTATTCGGGTATGGTTTTGTACCACCTAGGAGTTTGAAATGAAGAAAAAGAGATATTTTTTTAAAATAGATTAAAAAAAAAGTTTTGATCAATATTAATTCGCTCAAACTGAGCTCCAAGGAAGTGCCCGAGCTGCTGGGTTTTTTTTCTGTTTGTTTGGGGTTTTTTTTTTTAACTTGAGAGACTAGTTATTTCCAGAAGCAACAGCATAAATAATTACTGGGACTTTCAGAAAATATTTAAGGAAAACAAGAAATGTGTCATATTTCAGGCCTTTCCTACCTTGATTATGCATGTGAGAAAACTGCTGCATTAAATAGTTTCTGCTGCTGTAAGCTCGCAGCATTCGTTCCTCCCCCGGTAAAGCCAGCCTAGCAGTTCTTTCATCAGCTTACACGTTTGGGAAGCGAGAACACAAAGTTTTGACGGTGGTTTGTGATGTTGAAGCAACTGGAGAAGCAGATGAGGAGACGGAGTAGCTTGCCAGGGTGGATAAAAGCTGATAAAGATGAAAGAAAAGTGATCTCCCTAGGCTGGAATGTACTAGTAAGCTCGGTTTAAGGCCAGAGTTGGTGTCAAGGTATCACACTTCAGGACAAAGCCCACGAGGGAGATTTTTAGCATAGCTCTATCAGTTTTCACGGGGTTATTTTTAGGGTGCTTGTAACCCCAACAGAGAGAGGCTCAGGAGTTCCTTGTGTGGGTAGATAGCCCAGACCAGGCCAGTGTTGCTCGGTCGCTTTTCATCCTCATTTTGAAGGACAACTGTTTTTTTTTCTTCTTGGTCAGGCTTTAGTGAACAGGAACAGCCTCACCCCATGGTAGAATATTTCCAGGGAAGTCTTGGAAATTTTTTTTCTTCTCTCTGTTGATATATTATTTTTTTTTTAAGTATTTGGACATATTTCCACATAGGTGTGGAAACAGTCGGGTCAGTCAGCTGGGGCACAGCCCCCACAGCACGTGCTGTGTGACACGGTGTGTGCAGCCTCTTGTGCAGCCTTTGGGGAAGCTTCTCGATTCCTTCCTGCGAGCCCTGAAGAAAAACTGACTCAGTTTTGGATCTCTCCGATAGACGTGCGATCCCCTGCTGCTGCTGCTCTGCTTTTGTTCGGTGGTTTCGCTCAGGGTCTGTGGTGTCACAGAATCATAGAGTGGTAGGGGTTGGAAGGGACCTCTGGAGATCATGGAGTCCAACCCCCCTGCCAGAGCAGGGTCACCCAGGGCAGTCCACACAGGAACAGATCCAGGTGGGTCTTGAAAATCTCCAGAGAAGGAGACTCCACAGCCTCTCTGGGCAGCCTGGGCCAGGCTCTGTCCCTCTCACAGTGAAGTTTTTCCTTATGTTGAAGTGGAACTTCCTATGTTTCAGCTTGCAATGCGATGTATGTGATGTATGGGGTAGTTGAGGGTGGCAGCATCTTCATTTCCCCTTGCTTGTCTTGGCGATGCATCCCAGGGAGCTGAGCAGCCATCCATTTCCAGAGATCCCCAGCATTTCAGTGCTGTCCTTCTTCCTCGAGGTAATGGTCTTGTTCCATCGAGGTAATCGTCCCGTTCCCCTGCAGGACGGGTCTTTGCTGACGTGCCATCAGCTGCCGAGGGCCGTGCATCCTTCCCTGAGCTCCTGCTGGGCTGATGCATCCTGACAAGAGCTGCTGGGGCTCTGAGTGTCTGCCCTGCGTGCAGAGCTCACAAAGCCTTGGCTCTGTCCGTGGGAGGAAAGCAAACCCGGAGCAGCTCTCCGCTGCTGTCAGAACCTGCCAAGGGAGTGCCTCCCTCAACCCTCTGCCTTGCCGTGCCATCACTGGCACCTCAGGGTCTCCGTGGGCAGGAACCCTTCCTGGTAACCCTGTTACCCATCTCCTGCTCGAGCCAAGCGTGCCCGCGCGCTAAACGAGGCTAATTTGTTCTGCGCTGCGCCGCCTCGCTCAAGCGCTCGCTTGGATGTGAAGGTTAAGTTGCTTTATCAAAGGATTGATTTTTTTTTTTCCCCTTTTTTTTTTTTTTTTTCCTCCATGGGCTTACTGGGGGAGACACAGCAATCATTCGGTTGAGGATTTTGCTGCACACCTTAATCAAGTACTCACTTGAATGTAAGAAGTGCCTTTGTTAAGAGGGCTGGCATTTTGGAGATGCCCTTTGCTTAATTCCAGTTGTCTGCTTAATTAGACATTTGAGAGTGCCGCTAATTGATTGATGAACAATTAAAAGAGCTCCCGTTTCTCTCCTGACTAAGATGCATTCGGCGACTAACCCTTCTGTCCTCCCCCGTGGGGATTTGCTCTGCAGTTGGTTAGCTCTTACCTTGCCTGTTTTGGTCTGTAGCTCTAGAAACACAGAACACAAACACATTAGACGTGTCTCCAGATAAACACACGTTAATGTTCTGGGCTTGTCACGCACTCGGAGCCACAGTTATACCCTGGGGGGGAAAAGAAGCTGGGATGGGAAAAAGCAGAAGCTGCAGAAGCCGGGGTGTTTCTTCCCCTGGATCCTGCACTTGCAGTTCTGCGTTGGAGTTTATAATTCGACTGAGGGTCGTGGGGCATTGTGACAGTCATGCCAACTATAAATTGCCCTTTATCAAAACAGGAAGGGGGAAAAAAAAAGAAATCTAAGAGAGCATGTATTAATTAACTCTGGTTCAGGCTATCCGTGACCGCCAGCCTCACCCCGGCTTCCATCACCGGGGGTGTTTTAATAACCCTTTTCGTTTAGCATTTCCCAGCCCCTGAGGGATTTGGAGTTTTGGAGGCATTTAGCAGAGGAAGAGGTGGCATTAAAGGGTCTGTCTCAGAGGGGAGCTCTTGGGAAGTGTGTGCACAGCTTGGTCTCGGTCCCGCCTCGGGAGCATCCCGAGCGGGCGGTGGGGATGCAGCGGGTGCCGGGGAGCGCGGGCAGGTTGTGGCTGGCTGCCTCGGGAGGAGCATCTGCAGAAGGATCGAGGGACCTGGGGCAAAACAAGGGGAAAAAACCCTCCATTAAAACGAAGATTAGATAACGAGAGAGCAGCTGCTCTGAAGCGTGTTCTTCATAGCAGCCCTGGGGGCAGTTATTCCTTCCTTCTCCCACCCAGCTTTGTAACAGAGCCCTTTGCTGCGAAGCGAGCCCGCTGGAAGGCTCTGGGTGTTTCTCTGGAGAAAGCGGCGGGCTCCTTGCCAAGCTCTGAGGAGCCTCTTCTATTTCCTTGAGTCGCTTCTGCCTGCCCTGTTGGACTTCCCTGGCCCCGTTCCTGCCTGGTTGCCTCCCCGCAGGACTGTCAGATATGCTCACCCACCCTGTTCCCCGGGTGGCTAAGTTTCCAGTTTTCTGCCACAAGGGCCTTTCTGCTAAAAAATAACTATTTTTAAGAGGCGAGCACACGGACAAGGGATAGATTTGTCTTGGTTTCACATCAGCAGCTCCGTAGCTGAAGAGCAGCAGATGTGGCTGAAGGGTTGAGCTGGCATTGAGAGGAAGGGCCAGGCTTCTCCTGCTTAGCTCTACCTGTTTTCCTCACCGTGTTTCGTATGAAAACAGCATTTCCAGAGTGTTCCACAAAGCCTCGCTTCCATCACCTTCTCTGACCACCCCAGCACGCCACTGGCTGCCTTCGCCAGGAGATTGGAGACCCTTCCATCTTTAACAGCAGTTTGAGACTACGTGAACTATTTGTTCTCTTCTGGTTTGGTTGGTTTTATTTTTTCCCAGCAGTGGAAACACAGTCGGGCACTGTTTGTGTTTCTGCCTTTATCTGTTTTCATGCAGGCACGCTCTGCTTTCCTACTGTGAGGTGCCTCAGGTGAAGCAGTTGTCAGCTTGGGAAGAGCTGTTGGGTTTGGACAGAGCTCATAGGTGGTTAGAAGACCATCTCGTCTGCCTTTTGCCATGACCCTGTGGCTCCAGAGCAGTATCTCCATTCCCTAGAACCAGTTAAGTTTTGGTTTAATGGGTTGCTTTCCTACGAGATGCACTTCAGTGATCCTTAGCAAGGTGTTAAACTTGCCTAGGTGAGATTAAAGGGGATTGAGTGGTAGGAGAGTGGGTTACAACGTAAAGCAAGTTCAGAGTATGTTTTAGTGGATTTCCTTGTTCTGCCAGATGCTGTTTAAGTTGGTTTTAAGTGGAAAATAAATATATCTGCCATGCTGGGCAAAAAACGTCTCCGTTATCATCATGTTGTTATTAAAGAGAGGAAGAGTGTGGTCTCAGCAGTCACGGGTTGTGATGTTCAGTCTCGAGCTTGCTCTCGGTACAAGGTAAAAAAAAGCCATCCTATTTAGAGGTGTTAAGTGAAAAGCCCAACAGAAGATAAGAAAATAAAGCTGCTGTCTCTCCACCTTTTGTGGCTCCTCGGGAGCTGATGGGCACAGAGCTCTGCACGCGCGCTGATGCTCGGGTCTCTGCTCTCGACTGCCTTCCTGGATGCTTGTATTTCCCTCCTGGATGCTTGTATTTCCCTCCTGGATGCTTG
>JANVCC010000030.1:20359471-20446508 GCA_025345505.1 Todiramphus chloris collaris
GCTTGTATTTCCCTCCTGGATGCTTGTATTTCCCTCCTGGATGCTTGCATTTCTCTCCTGGATACTTGCATTTCCCTCCTGGCAGGCTCTAGGAGGTAAAGCTTTCAGCAGAGGCCGTGCTCACCTGTGTGCTCCAAGGGTAGTTATTCTGGGTGGATCACGTGCCCATCCATATGGGAAGGGAAAAACAGGAGGTGGGAGAAATTGGGTGGACGGGGAGCTGCCTGCTTGTCAGTGAGATAAATGAATACTGAGTCCATGCCTGAAGTGGTGCTCGTTTTTAGGGCTGGTTAAATCACTCCTGTTTCGGTGAAGTTTCAGAAATTCCAAAGTTGGACTGGGAAGCTGGTGTTAATGAGCAATACTTTCCACTCCTTTCTGCCAGGTAACTCCACCGCAGGCACGGCTGAAGCATTGTTACCTGATTTTTTTTTTCCCAGATCCTGGGTTTGTCAGACCATTTCCCAGGCTGAAGGTGTAGTGGTTTGTGGGAGGTTTGAGGCACTGCGGGTGGAAGTGATGCTGAGTGCAGCTGATGTAGCACCGAGCCTCATGAATCCTCTCCAGGAGGACTGAGGGAGATTTTTATTATTCAAAATACCCTATCAGAATTCCTTTCTCATAGTACTGATAGTGTCATAAAATAGCCCATTTCAGACTTATAGGAAATCTTGCAGAGCTTTTCAAGTGCTGGTTTTCAGGTTTCTTCAGTATTGTTGCTTTCCCAGAGGGGTAGTTGAGAGCGTCACCGTTGCTTCTGGCACAAGCAGAGTGAGGCCAGTATTTGAGTTGGGCAGATGAGCAAAGTGAGAAGCTGAAAATTCTGTTCCAGGGTGACTTCTGTCCTTTCTTAGCACCGGACTGGAAGAGGTTGCAGTAGCCTTGACGTAATGAGCATGTATGTAGAGGGCTTCAAATAGAAGAACCTCAATGTGGCTCATTCAACCCAAATATAGGATATTTTCTCAATATCAGAAGGACAGACTACTCAGCAGCTTCCAGAAATCTCTGTAACTCTTGGTATGGCTCTGATTTTAGGCTTCTGCACTCAAAAAAATCTTTGTTGTTCACTTCTGAAGCTCCAGGGACCCTGTAGAGGACTGTGTTTGGGGAATTAACTTTGTGCTAACCACTGGAAATCTTCCGTTTGCCCTTTCTCCATGTGCAGTAACACATGCTGATGCCAGAGCCCTGTTTCCGTGCCTGGATTTCCAAAATCTCCAGAGATACAGAGAGCTTTCCATCATGGCAAAGCTGCCGTGGGAACAGCCCTTTCCCTGGCCCTTGGGCAGACCCCCCTGAAGCAGGTTCAGAAACATGAAATGCTGAGTTCCTACCGCTGAGAAGTCAATCTTGTCGTTGAGGCAAAGAGTGCTAGAACCAGTTGTGGAGGATCCCGAGTGCTTCCTCAGACAGATTTCCCCCTACCTCCCGTGGAGTTTTGCAGATTGGATGCTTGGTAAGATCCAGAGGGAGTGAATGTACTGGTGGTAGGCAGTACCTCGCTTCCAGTATGAGATTTTTGGGGAGGGGGGGGAAAAAAGGATGTGGATCTGGTACGACCTTCCTGTGTCAGCAGCTGACCTGCAGTGCCCACCTAGCAAGATCACAAATCTCCCAGCAGATGTAGTTTTGATCTCCAGGGGGATGCTTTGCAACACTGCGGAAGGTTTGGTTGTTGTCTTGCTACGCACCGAAGCCGCAGTGCTTGGTGCCTCGGTGGTGCTGCTCCCAGAGTCAACCGTGGAACAGAGTTGTATTTATTTGGGTTGATAAAGTGGCTTATGCAAAAGTAAGGAACAGTTTTACAAAGCAGTTGCCATAGACTAAATACCAGATTCCCCAAACATCTGTTACAAAAAGCCTGTTAAATTCTCGTTCCATTCCACGGGGAAAGCCTGAGAAAAAAAACAAGCAGACCTTTCTGTATAAGCTAAAGGAAATTAATTGCAGACTAAGGAGGAAGGGAGTTGAGGTTCCCAGGAATGCGTCCTCTCCTTTTTTGCTATTCTGAGATGTTAGCTGGAAAATTCCAGCTGCTGCAGATATAAATGGACAGAAAACTGGTCTACTAAGCACATGCATCTTCCAGAAGAAAATAATGTAATTAACTTGTATGTAGATCAGAGAAACCCAGTTTATGAAGACAGACACCCACCCTCACACATGCTCCAAGTGAAGCCAAGGTGCCCAGTTGTCCATGTGCATGGCAATTGGGGGAGAGGCTCTGAAAAGGTATCTGAGAAGCTCTGAAAAAGTATCTGAGAAGCTCTGAAAAAGTATCTGAGAAGCTAAGGCTCTGAAAAGTTATCTGAGAAGCTCTGAAAAGGTATCTGAGAAGCTAAGGCCAGAGCTGAGCCCCATGGTTTATGTAGGCACGTGCCCTTTGCTTTCTGTTCAGCTGCAGAGTCGAGTCACCAGTCCCCATTCAGCCTTTTAGTGGCTGTAGGTGTTCTTTCATTCCTTAATTTTCCGAGGATACAGCAGTCAGAACGATTATGAATTGAACTCAGATGGACGTGCAGCGTGTACCGCTGGGGTGGAGCAGCCAGGCAACTGCTGGAGAGAAAAGGTGCTTCAGAATTTCCTAAAACCTCTCCTTTTTTAACCCCTGTGTCCCGGAGTATCCTGGGAATTTAATAAACGGCATTAGTCTAGTAAACTGGTCCAGATAGTTCCTTTCTCCACCTCCCAGCTTTTAATCATAGTCTGTTTTCACGTTAATAAAAGAGCAAGTTATGTAACTAATTTCACTAATATTAGCCCCAGGCTTCTTACTGCTGGGAGTTTTGTGGTACAGAGCTATTCTCTGAATCCCAGAGCTGAGTGTAATTGTACAATGCACAGTTCAACTCACCATATGCACTGCATATAATTGAGAAAATTTACTTAATTCTACCCGGTGTTAAAGCGCAGCTTTAAATGAGGAATGAAACTAATTAATACAATGGACAATTCCTCCTGACTCCAGTAAACTCTATTTATGTTTTGTTGGTATCAAGCAGGGTTTATTTTATTACGAGACAATAAATACAGCCGAGCACCCAGCCATTTGTCAGCGTAATAAAGGATGGATGTAATTAGAAGGTAGAGCTGACTGACCAAATAAAGTTAGAAGAAACAAACACATATTCCTGTCTTCTTGGAGATCTTCGGTAGGTGTCAAGTCATGCCCCACTTATTTCAACAGAAGGGAGAGACTGGATACTTCCAGAGCAGCCTGCGTGCAGCAGGGACTGGTACCAGTAACCCCAGCGTAGGCTTTTGCTTTGGTCCTAGTGGTGGGCGATGTGTCCACTGCAGCCTGCCCAGAGCTTCTGCTTGGGTCTGTATGGCTCTGATGGGAGAGACTCCTGCTTTAGGTTGTGGCTTTGGCCTTGTAGATGAGCTGTTGCTTCCCAAACAGTACAGGATCCATGCTTGTGTCTGGTGCTTCTCTCCACGAGCATTTATATCACTTGTAACTTTCTGGAATTGTGGGGGTTTGTTTTACACTCAGTTATTCTTATGCTACAGGCTCTCCTCCTAGGCAGTAGTAAGCTAAAAGTAAGAATGAATGTGATCCCCAACTCAGGATTCAGCAGATAACACTCCCATGGGTACTGCTGTGGGTCCGGTAATGCCCACCGCTTCCCTTGCCCAAGGTTGTGGCACCCCGATGCCATAACAAGAGCAGAGTCCCTTGACCCTTGGAGGATGTAAGTGCCTAGAGCTATATCAACGTCCCATCCTGTCCCATCACCGCCAGGATCTCAGAGCACCTTCTGCACGGCAGGGACACCAGTCAAGAGGAAAATAACTCAAGTTCTTCAGATGCTCTCTCCGCTTTTGAAGCGACCTTTGGAAAGCTGTCAGCGGGCAATGATCTCATCACCAGGTGGACAGCCCTGGCTGCTCCTGTGCAATACCTTCTCTCTTGAATATCTGATCAGCCTGGCACGGGGTAGCAGGCTGGGAGGAGCTGCTTTCACCTCCCCGGATGGCAGGTACTTGAACCTGGGGGTATTGCGGAGCTGCTGTGCCCAGAGCGTGGGCTGCGCTGGGAGTATCACAGAATCATAGCGTGGTAGGGGCTGGGAGGGACCTCTGGAGATCATCGAGTCCAACCCCTCTGCCAGAGCAGGGTCACCCAGGGCAGGTCACACAGGAAAAGATCCAGGGGGGTTGGAAAGCCTCTAGAGAAGTGCTGAGCTTAGTCCCAGTCCATGGTAACTGGTTTGCAAGTTTTCCGTGGGTCTCTGGTTTCCTGGGCTGGGGAGAGGCTTGCCTGCCTGACAAATATTGCACCTGTGGGTGGGCGAGTGATGCACTCTTGCTGTGCTTATTGCTTAATTAAACGATTTAATTAAGATGTCAGTGAAAGTACTTCCCAGTGTTTCTCTGCAGGGGCAAGGGGTGCTGTGTCTGACTGTCCGGGTGAACAATACGCGGTCACTTTTCCGGTGACAGTAAGCAAATCAAAAGCGTCGTTGATTATGGTCTGAGAAGTTTTCTTTCCCAATAAATTAATTTCTTTCAGTTCATTACCTCTGAGCAGCTACCAGGGGGGGCTCTGTGAACCCTTCTCGTTTTAATTCTGCGCTCAGTCGTGGCAGGCAAATTTACCCCTCGGTTAGGGACTGACGTAACGAAGTAGTGGAAATAATATCTTTGGCTGAAAATATGTTCAAAACAGGTTCGTCGTTAAGAAAACCTCCAAGCCATTCCGCGCTCACTATTGAAGCAGTAAGAATCCTAAACAAGATTTCAAGTCTATATTTGACCTTTACTTTACCTCAGCGGGATGGAGCTGCGTTAGCATCACGGCGTCTGAACAGAGGTTTTGATTTCCAGAACGATGTGTGAGCCCGGGTAGCATTCTCCAATTTCACAAGCAGTGTTAGAGAAATGAGAAATGCTTTTTTTTTCCCCCCCCCCCCCTTTCTTTCTTCCCCGCCCCCTCCTCGGTCTGCCTGTTTGTGGAGTAAATGTTAATGACACATTTCCTCCTCTTTTATGGGCTTTTACTCGTGAGTGCTAGATCTGATCCCTTGCTCCATGGCTGTACTCACTTGGCATATAAATTAGGATTTATAACAGTGTTTAACTCTTCCAAACGATTGCGGGGTCAGAGGTGACTGCTGCTTTATAGTATGGTCTGCAGCACAGAATGTTGTGATGTTTTAGTCGTGGAAGGAGAGTTTATGGTATAAGCTTCCCGTGGTAACGCGGTTTCTTTAGGAGGAAAATAATTCTCTGCATCCTGGTGGCTCTAGATAAGAAAAAGGGTTTTGCTGAGCAACGTGTGCTTGGCTGGCTTCAATCTTTGGTACCCCAGTAACGCCATTAAAATACATGGTGTTTGGAGGGAGTTGGTCTCGGGGATGATGCGTGCTACGGAGAGTGATGTCCACGCAGGGTGGCCGCTTCGTTTGCTCTTTGGGGCAATCTCAGCGGGTCCAGTGAGAGATGCACTAAGGTGAAGAATAACCTCTTTATCAAGGTCACCTAATATTACTCCAGGCCTAAAGCTTGCATCAATAATATATAGTATATTATAGAGTAGTAGTAGTATAGTATATAGTAGTATAGTATATATAGGCCAGCCTCAGGCATCTGGTGCACAGGTCCAGGAGTTCATAGAAAAACATTTGCTCTTTCTGACTTGCATGCTCTTTGTTAACTCGCATGCAGGTCTTTAGGTAGGGAGCCTCCAGAAAGGTTTCTTGGTGTAGCAGGAGGTCCCTGCCAGACTGAGGGGACAGGGAGTGAATTTGCTCTGATACATACAGGAAAAATTGTGCTACTGTAAAGGTAATGAATGCAGAGTCTTTCTGCCGTTCTGAGCTGGGATTTCCAGGGCGGTTAAAGGTGTGAGTTACGTGCCTCTTGGTTCTGGTTAACTGGACAGCAGACTCCTTTCAGTGCCTCTGAAAAGCCCAGCAAGACTCTGCACATAGTCCACTACCTATGAAATATTTGGTGCATATTTCAGTCCCATCCTTCTGCCTTGGCCACCTTTCCTTTACTGCGACTTCCTTGTTTCTCTTGTCATCTCCTGCCACTCCCATTCCTCATCTGCTCAACTTACCTGTCGATTTATTCAGTTTTGTTTCTGGCCCTCTAAAGTTGGAAGAACTGGAACAGTTCTGGTCGCAGTGGTGGACTTCAGACCTTGGCTTTGACAGAAACCCCAGAGCAGAAGGGTTCAAAGTGAACTTTCAGGACTGTAGCGCCCAGTTGTCGTTGCTAGGAGGGGGATTGAGACTCTGAATCATCTGATGCTGCTGGAATAACAGTAGGACAATGCATGGCTTATGTTCCTAAATGAAAAGAAATTCTTGGTGATAACTTCCCTCAAAAGATGTCATGAAGGCTTTTTCCAAACTTGAACGGATGCCCCAGAATGGTCCCATCCAGGGCAAGCACCAAGCCATGAGGCAGCAGAGCCAGCTTAAATGCCACAAGTGAGGAAGGAAATGCGATGCAGCTTGGTGCACACGTCTGCACACTTGTTTTTTTTTTTCTTTTTTTGAGCTGATTTGTGATTTATTTTATTCTTTTTTCCATCCAGGGACAAGGAAGCTGATAGAAGGGAGGTGGGAGTGGCCTCTGCAGAGGGTTTATCATCAGAATTCAAGTGTAGTGATAGAGAGTCGTGCTTCTGTCTTCATAACTCTTCAATTTAATTTGCTATCCTTGTGGTTTCTCTGAGTTTTGCTTAAGAACTCTGGAGGATGTGAATGTTTATGTAGCCGAGCGCAGAGAGGTTTTAAAAATGACTTGGCCAAGAAAATCCTTTAAATATCAGGAGCAGCAAACCCCACAAGGAAGATCAGTTTTTTATGATTACTGCAGCTTATTTGGGTCAATGAAGAATGTCTGCTTTTATTCGGAAAAACTGTGACTGGGACATAAAAAAAAAACCCATTGCAGGGACTGTTCAGGGGGTTTTTAAGTTCCTTACGGTACGTGAGGAACACCCAGGAGGCTCTCAGAACTTCTTTTTTTTTTTATTATTCTGAAGTTGTTATATATTGTGCTTGGTCTTTATATGGAACACCAGGACTGTCAATGCTTCGAGCTCTAATTAAGTCGAAGGCAGTTGCTGGGCTCAGCCGAGGGAAATAGCACTTTATAGGTGGTCACATGAAATGATCCAGTGGTCATAAAAATGTAGGATTTTTTTTTATTTTTTTATTTTTTTTTCCCCCATTATCCTCAAATGTGAAATACTCACGGAGCTCTTTGTTAGCCTTTAAATCAAGCGGCAGAAGGTGCTGAAAGCAAACCCCGAGTTTTCTACAGGATTAGGAGGAGCATGAAGAGAATGGAGACAGGAAACAAAGCGTGTCTAAAATAAGGCAGTGGCCGGCACGGGAGGGCTGAATCAGTTTAATATATTCTCAGGCCTGGACACAATACAAAGAGCAGCAAGGTGTGGCAGGGCCTTCTGCTTGCTCTGTTGCTCAGATGGTCTACGTGGCACCTGCAGGTAGGTCCGTGCGAGGTGCCACGACAGCTCCGTGAACCCAGGAGATCAGGAAACCTTCTCCATTGCTGGGCTGGCTCATTACCCAAGGTGTTTGACTCCTGCTGTCTCCGTGCATCCCTGTGTTACGTGCCCAGGAGAGCAGGGCTTGCTCAGCAGCTCACGTGGCTCGCCGTGGTCCTCAAGGCTGGACGTGGCAGCGAGCCACCAGTATCCTCTCCTGGAACTGCCATCAAAAGCATGTTCTCCTGGACTGCAGCAGTGGAATGAGGACTCTGTCGAAGGCTCTGAGAGCAGGACTCCCATTAGTGCAGGACTTAGAGACAGTGGGGGTCAGCCAGGGTTGAGGATGCTACTGAGGTTAGGATCCACTACTCACTGGATCCGCTCACACCCCGTGAGTGACAGAGGACTTTGGTTTATGGGGCTGGGAACAGAATTCCTTTTTACCAAGCATAGAGTTGCATTCAGCTTAAAAACTAATTGCCTTTTGGAGGTAATGTTTAGTAAAGGTGAAGTGTGTTCTTAGTGGTGTGCGTGCGGAGACTGCGAGGCTGGCTGGTGAACACCAGTGACAGAAAGAGAAGCCAGCCAGGTAATTGAAACCAAACAGGAGTTAGCAGCAGCAACAAGAAGAACGTCTGAAACGGTGTACGCCAGGTTGTTGTAGCTCCCAGCTGTAGTAAGGACTGCCCAGATATATCTCCCAGTGTCCTGAACTGAGGCAGGACTGTCCCCAGGCAGTCAGATTTCCTGGCTTTCTTTCCACCGTGAATCTCTGGGAAATCTTGTTGTTTGTTCTGTGCAGCTTGTAGGCTGGGAAACAAAACGTAACCCTCTTTCCTTATTACATCATGGTTTTCTTGCAAGCCGTGAGGTGTTCCCGGGCATCAGCGTCATGAGCCGGGCAAACTATTTTGTGCAGACTGTGCCCACACCGTTAGGTTGGCCAGTTTTCCCCAGAAGGGCTTTTTTGTTCTTGGTGGCACGGGATGGTTTCCTTCTGGACTTGCACGGCTGGTATTTCTGCCTGTACTGAGAGGTCAAAGACTTTGCTGCTTTGAAGTAGCCCCTGAAATAATGTTGACTGCAGTCCAAGGTGTGAGCAGAATGTGGTCTGCAGACGATGGGGACAGGGCACAGCTGTTTACAGCTGGATGGTTGTCTGGCTGTGACGGGTCCCTGGTGGTGTAGATGGCAGAAGGTTGGCCTCTTGCAGTTGCTGTGATGGGTAATTTGCCTTCTCCTCCTCTTTCTCCACCCAGCAGTAGCCTCTCCACTGAAGAGAGACTCGGAAAACTGAAAAGCATGTTTAATCTACTGTTTAAAACCTTAGGTCTGTCCCTGTGTTGGGGTGTTTTGGCAGAGGCTTCACTTGAAGTTTAATGGCATTGCCTTGAAGACAGCACGCAGATATTTCTGGCAGCTTTTAGAAACTGGGAGGGGAGACAGGAGGAGAAAATGCCTCACTATTGTTTGATGTGCTGATCAAAAGATAAACCAGAATCAAATGAAACCCCAAGGGTTTGTACAACCTTGCTTATGTTTTATGCAAGCCCTCCTGTACCAAAGGAAATAAAACACCGTTGCCTTTCAAGGCAGATGGGGTGCAAATGACGAGCAATTTTTCCCCTTTTTTTATTCCACTACTTATGTTGTTGTTTTACAGCTTCTCCTTACCTGTACCACTTCATTTCTGATCATTAGGAATACGGATGTGGTGTTTGCTCTTCACTCCACCACTTTGAGTCAGGAACATGGGCTCTTTGGATGGTTTAAATGGGCACAGCAGCGGGTCTTTGCTGATTTACAGCAGACAAAGGTCTGCCTCCTGGTATCCCTTATAATAGGGACTGTGAGCTTTCCACTGATGCGTGGTATCTGCTCAGAAATATGACACACCAGTGAATAAAGAGAACAGCCTTACACAGTGTTTGTGCTCTCCTGATCTGAAATAGGTTCAACACTGATGCAACCCCTGGATATCACCGGGGTTTCCTTCCCAGGTGTAAGAGGTACAAGAGAGGTGATTCTGTCTGTGAAATCTCCAGTGCTGGAATAAGCTGTGAAAAAATCCCTTTTTTTTCCCTACCCCTGGACTTGACAGCCTGCAGGGTCTGTGTGTTTGATTGGCACGGGGCTGGGTTTGCATGGACACTGCAGCCGAGGCGACAGATTTTCCTCATCACTTCTCTTGCACTGGCTGGAGAAAGTGAGCTGTTTGTCTATCAGCTTCTCATCAGAAGGCCAAAGGTGCACAGCGGGAGGGCAAGGAGGCATTCATTTTATTCCCTGAAATGAAGGGGGAATTGAAGAAGTGGACTCTGGCAGACGTGGAGACAAAATCTCTAACTATAGGCAGGTATATTCTCAAATTAAACACCTCTCCAGTATCCTAGGTCACCTCCAAAACACACAGGAAAGCGTGTAAGAAACAGTGCATCTCAGGCATGAGCAAGCACCAAAATACCTTGGGAGAAAAACTGAGCGTGCTGCTGACAAACGTGAGGCCTCCTGCAAAGCAAGAGAGCATCGCTCTTCCACCTCGGAGTGCAGCGCAGTCCTCCCTTCTTCTCTGGTCTGTAGAAGCAATCCTGGGAAGAAGAGAGTCCAGGACTGTAGGACTGATCCCATCAGCTAGGGATTTTTCTTTTGTTTTCCTCTGGTGCTTCAATTCTTGAGCAAGCAGAGCTCGCCAAGGAGTTGGTAGGTGCCGCGTCCACCGGCAGGATTGCCTGTGCGAGCAAAGATGCTCGTTTGGTCTCCGCTGGACTAAAATAACCAGTGAAGTTTTCACAGACCCTAGATCAGCTTTAAGTGGTGACAACTGCTGTCCTGTCCAGGCTCGGATCAGTGGCCTGAAAGCGAGAGGCTTCATCTCCCATTCCCAGTATGTTTTGCAGCAGCAGAGGCCGTTTCAGTGGGCATATTGGTGTTGGATGCCCTTGGCTTATGTCTCGTTCGCTCTTTAGTGAAGTTTATCTGTGGAAGTGAAACAAAGAGATACCTTGGCTCATTTCAGGAGAGCTATATTGAATTTACGGCATGGTTTCAATCTTCAGAGCTAGATTTCCAGAGAGTCTGCTCATCTCGTGTTTCCAAATAGCAGGATCAGTGTTTTCTTTGGACAAAGGACGGTATCAGTCAGTCTCTGCATTCAAATTTCTGGTTCTTTATCTTATCATGAAGCAGTGTAGGATGGTTCTATGAAGGTGGCTATTACCATAGCTGCTATGATCATTTTACTTGCTTGGCTGTCTTCCTGGCCTTTTGTCTTTTGGTAGCTGGCTAACAAAACACTAAAAAAGCTGCTTGTGTTTGAACCCACTAAATGGCAATCGAGTGGGAACATAGGCAGGGTTTTGAAACACCACCTTATTTTTTCATGATACCATGTTTTATCTCCTCTTTCCTGAAGCCAGAATGCCCTGGGCTCAAGAATCTTGCTCTGGGCTCAAGAATCTCACCCTGGGCATTGTGCTTCTCCAGGTTCAACACCTCTTGCTAGCAGGGTGCAGCTGATGCTCCGGCACTGGAGGCTTTGCGCCTGTTAAAGCTGCCGTGGCTGGGTGGGTGTGATGGACGTGAGACTGTGGTTTGGGATGCAGTGCAGTGAATGCTGGATGCAGGAGACAACCCTCCCCTGTGCTGTTGGTGCTGGTTTTCCCCTGGGTTGTGATGCTGTGGGGACGTGCATCTGTGGTACAGCACTTCCCTTCCAAGCATCCGAGTTTGAGTGCGTTTAAAAGAAGCCAATAGAGGAATGAAAACCGATGGGAGATGCAAGGGGTTGAAACTGCTTGAGACTATCAACTTTAAACTGGTCTTTATCTTTAAATTGCCTTTTTTTTTTTCCTTTTTTTTAATCTTTTAAGTTCTCACTGCCATGGCAGTCTGTGTACAGATGGCGATAATATGGAAATGCTGACATTCACAGAACCTTTATCGCAAAACTTCTGTATAAAGATGGAGTTTTCAGATGCTGGAGCTGGATATACTGCATTTTCCTGGCCTGTGCAGATGGCCCTTCTTTCTACACGCCTGTCAGTCATAGCACAGAAGGACAGCCTGGCGGTTAAAGGGCAAATATGAGAGGCAGGCGTTGGAGAGACGGTTTCTGGCTCTGTTGCAGACTTGGTGCAGAAGCTTGGGCAAGTCAGTGCCCCTTCTGCGTGGAGCTTCCTTCACCTGCCCTTTTCACGTGACGTCCAGCTTAGGCTGTGAATTCTTCAGCACGTGGAAAGAGCTTTTCCAGAGCTACGAAAGCGTCGCTGCGCATCCGCACGAGCGTGCGACCAGAACCCACGTGAGCTTGATGGCTGCTGGCATTAGTGAGGTAATTGCTAACGAGGGGTGAGCGCTTCACATCTGCCTTCCCCCCCCCAGCATCTGCCCTTAGGCAAGATGAGCAAGGCTCACAAGGACCGGGCAGTAGCCCAGCTCCTTCCAGACCATCTCTCACCCATCCCTTGTCTCTCGAGTACGTGCCCAGATGCAAGGAGATCAAAAGGTCTTCCCTGGCAGTAGAGGCTTGCTCAGGATGAGCCCTTGTGTGGACGTCTGTGACAGCAGACAATGATGCAGTGCGGTCTCCTTGCTTCTGAGCAGCCCTTACACATGCTCCTCTGCAATAAGGATAATTAATGGAGCTTAGCTATTAGCAAATGAGGGCTGGTTGAATAGCTCTGGCTTACACCAGCCAAGTCACTGTATCGGAACTACATCCATTAATAACAGGCTGTTGCTTTTGTTACTGTAATTGAAAGCTGGATTTGGGCCTCGCATCCAACCCAACTCACCTGGCTATCCTTGACTGTCATTATTACTGAGAGAGAAATAAATCTTACCAATCCAAGTGTTTCTTAAAGCACATACAGGAACTAATTTTTAAAGCAACAGCGAACGTACACTGCTGATGGGGCCAAACTTCCATACCCAGTGACTGACCTTATTTCTCGGGCGAGACACCCACGTGGTGTCCTCGAGGTCAGCCTGCTTATCCTCTGGAACGGGCAGGTTATTGATATGTACAAGAATTGTGCTCTTGTAGCCTTCGATAGTCTGTCAGCTCACAGGAGAGGAGCAGACAGGCGTAGGACAGGGAAAGCATGATGGAAACCAAGGATCACCAGCAACGAGTAGAATGGGATGGGAGTCCGTGGCAGATCTCAGGCTTTTCTTGAGAGTAAGTTGAGGGGTTTTGCCCTAGTGTAAGTGATGTGCCAGCTGCCCATCTGCTGCTTCTACGTGGAAGGTACAAAGGAAAGAGCACTTGACAGGGAGTCAAGTCTTGTTTGGAGAGCTTTGTGTGCTTTGTGCAGGTGGAGCAGGGCGCAGATGTTGCTGAAAGCAGGGAGACACCATCATCTTTCCATTGGCCTGCAAATCTTGACCTTTCCTAACACAGTGTGTTACCTTTCAATTTATGTTAATTAATAGTTTTGAACAGTAAAAATTCACTGCTTGGATGTTTTCCAAATGTTGAAGCACAGAGTGGATTTGGTGAAGTATTTAATGGTCAGGAGTAACCACAATTATTTATTAGCTATTGTCCTCCTTCGGAGGGGTAGATACAGACCACAAGACCTGTAGTTCAGCAGGGATGTGTGTCCTGCCTGATCTGTGATGAGACAGTAAGGTGTTGGTAGCTTGCAGCCCCGCGGAACAACGTTGGCCGTATTGAAAGAGGAATGATAAATTCATCCAGCTTCACCCTCAGGCTTTGTGGACCACGGGGTAGTCACTGATTTCAAGCTGGGCTGTCAAGATTGCTGGTTTCAAAAGGAAGCAGCAGGACATGGTGCTCATGGGTCGATTTAGGTTGGAAACATTTAGCCTTCTATGTCCAAGCGTGTGCTACCTGCCTGCCCGCTGCGTCTGCTCCGTTGTTGGGTTGTAATGGTGCTTGACAAGCATTTTTCCCTCTGGAAAACTCCAGAGAAACCAGGCTTTTTGGCATGTTCATGGAGATCATTTACTGGGACCCCGGCGGAGTTGAAACAGCAAATGAGTAAGAGCCCTTAAGTAGCTGCCTGTGTTCGTTCTGAGTCTTCTGTGACTTATTTTAAACACAAACAATTTGTAAGCTGCGGTTTGTTGAAGCAGCCAATCCTGAAGAACAGTTCTGCTCTGAAGAACGACTGTGATGCGTGACAGATTTCCAGGTAGGCTGAATTTATGAATGAGTCTGGTTTACTGGAGTCACTAACCCAGTGAAAAGAGACACTGGGAAAGAGGTGGCAGGGGGGGCAGTGTTTCTGGAAACAAGTGGCATGGTTCATCTGTGGTACCCGTCCTGCTGAAGGCACAGGGCTGTGTCTAATCCTGCAAGCAAAGCAGTTCTAGCTCTGCTCAGTGCTTGGATGGGAGGTGGAAGAGAAATTCCAGATGCTGTTGGCACATGCCAAGGAGTCTCGAGGGGAGCAGGAGAGCACAGAAATAAGTGAGTCAAAAGCTTGTGTTGTGTATGCTGTGGCTTTTGCAGAGGAGTGTAGGAAAGGAGGCATCTGCTGTAGTCTGAAGTGCTTTGGGTGGTTTAGATGGGGCCTTTCAGACACTTCTTCGCTCTTGCTCTTGAGTTGTTGAAGCTGCAAGTATATTAAAAGCCCACTTACTGACTTAAATGCTCTCGCTACATGTAAAATACATTCCTTGCTTTATATACAGCCAAAGCAAAGAAGTGATAAAAGCATTTAGATATGCAGTGTAGCGTGTCACACCCAGCAGAACCCCTGTCCAGTGGATATATGCTCTCAGAGCTGGTCCTACAGATAAACCTAAATGGCAAATAGCAAACTGTCCCTTCTGCATCCTGTTGCACATTTTCCCAAAAGGTAATTCAGAGGGAACCTTTTACTGCTAATGGCAGATGATATCTTATAAACAACCTGGGCTCAGAAAGCAGCCTGCTACTGTAATGTCAAGAATACTGGCTTTATGACTGCTTAAATCAAGCCAGTCCTAGCTGGGGGCCATTATGCTGCATGTGCACTATCTTTGCAATGTGTTTTAATACCTACTGTAGCTTTTGATTGCCTCTTTCGTATTAAAATGCTAAACAATAGCATGAAATTAATATCCAGTGTATCGGGACTTCGCATCTTTCCAGGCTGTGCCATTCACACTCAATTAAGACCTGACAAAAAAAACTCCTGGCGCGGTATGGAAGTGAAATGCTCCTTAAATCAGAAAAACCCATTTCAGCTGAATTAAGGAAGTCAAGTAGAAAATGCCAGTGTCAGGGGTGCTTTACTGGAAAGCTGTTGCCCCCGAGCCTCTTTGGCCATGACCGTGGAGTCGCTGAGTGCAGTTGCTCTGCCATGAGAGCTGCACTCAGGGCACCAAGGCCAAGTCCACAAGTGCTCCTCGACGCTGCCCATACCTGTGAGCGGTTAGATACCAAAATGCACTGATGGGTTTTGGCCCAGACAGCAAAGGCCCGGAGTGCTGAGGGGTTTTTTTATGCCCCGAGGAACAGGGAGAATCTGGCTGGGAGGTGAGCCGGTGTGTAAAGCTGGAACCACCGGGCAGCTGCGCTCTCTGTGCCACGGGAGCAGCAGCCAAGTTTGCACCAGGGGACACTTGCAGGTGGCCCTGGGGCTGAAAAGGGCAGCAGGCACTCAGGAAGCCAGCACTGCTCTTCCTTTTGATGCAGCTTTTCAGGACGTGGTTTAGTAGTGATTATATTCTCAGGTAGATGGTTAGACTGGATGATCTTGGGGGGGGTCTTTTCCAACCTGAATGATTCTGTGACTCTGGGGCTGGGCTCTCCCTGCCCAGACTGGTGTTGCTGGCATGATTCTCGACCCGGCTGCTCTCCAGCCCCACCTCCTCTTCCTCTCCCCCTAACATGACAGACAAAGACAAGGACATCAGCCATTCCTCAAACACAGCCCCGTTACTGGGAGGTGGCGTGCGGGGACTTGCAGAGTTGTTCGCTCATCTCCCGCGCGCCATCAGACGCCAAGCAGATAAGGGGACAGGGAGATGCACTGCAGAGACCTGGCAGTTGGTTGAGGGAAGTTTCGAGCTGGTCCCCATGATGCAGAAAAGCCACTGGGGCTCGCAGCATCCGCCCAGGGTGGAATGGGGAGCAGGAGGGTGGGTGAGGAGGGAAGCAGGCTTTCGGCTAGCTGGATTTGGCTCTGCGTGGTGGGTGATGGCTTCCTTTGATCCCACATCTCAGCATTCCCTGCCCCTGAGCAGCTGTAGCTTGCTTGGCTCATCGCCATGTGATTTGGGCACAGCAGCATCCTTCTAAACCCACTGCTGTCCTTAAAGACATCACTTAGCTGCCTGGCGTTTTCAGAAGGCTTCGTGTGGTGATGTCCCTCCTGCCTCAGCCCGGGGCTCTCCACGGGGCAGAGATGCTTCACCTGCTGATGTATCGTGTCCTAAACTCAAGAGGTGACAGGGTGGGAGCCTGAGCCTTGCTCTGCTGCAGGTCCTACAGCTGACAGGAAGAGAGACTTAGATATTGAGCACTTTTTTCCCCCGTGGGTACCTCCTTGCTCTCAACAGAAAGAGAATTTCAAAAGAAATCCGACTGGTTTTGTAACTTTGGAAACGTGGGAAAAAGGGAGCAGAAAGATGGCTGCTCTTGACTAGCACGTGCTCTCCCTTTCCATCACTCACTACCTGCTGTAGTTGCAGATGTCCCCGTTGACTGCAGGGGGGTTGGACTAGATGACTTTTCAAGGTCCCTTCCAAACCAAACCAGTCTGTTTTTTGTAGTTACTTCCGTTGCCTGGTTTGCTGCTACAAGAGCGGCTCTGCGTTTTGGAAGGCAAGTTTCAGCACTTTCTGGAAGCCAGGCCTCCTTGCCTGGAGTTGGTCACTCAAAATAACAACACGTTCTCGAAAATGCTCATCAGATTGTTGAAATAATTCAACACCCTGGGCAGCAATGGCCAGGAAGATACCCAGCCTTGCCTTGTGAGTCACCTGCCCTGACCTCAAGAGACACGTTGAAGAACTTGCCACATTTCAGGGCCACTCTTGTGGTCTGTCTTCTCCTGAATCCAAGCAGTGCAAGTTTGCACAGCTCCAGCTCCAGTCTTGAGCGTGCTCTGCAAGCGAGGGGGCAGCAGCTGCCGCTCCGTGCTGGGGCACATCCCTCCCACGAGAGATGCAGGAAACTTTGGGCACAGCAACGAGGAGACAAGGTGGGTCTGGCTGCAACGTGTTCCCCACCCGGGGCTCTCTGATGTTCTGGCCCCATCGTGTGAATGTGAGCAAAGGATCGTCTGGGTCCGGCTCTCAGCTGTCAGTCCCCTTTTAGCTGACCCTGAACCAAATTTGCAGTGAGTGAAAAACGTGAGGGATAAGCACATGAGTTGAAAAGGCTGAGTGTTAGTCAGGCCCTGAGGGAAAAGACATGGGTGACCAGTGGGAGGTAAAACCACCAGATAGCATTTAATTTACTGGCACAGGGGTTCATGGTCTGGGAGCTGAACCAAAAGCAAAACGGTGGCTGTGCTCCTGGGAAAGACAAGTTTCAGAAGATCTTGTAAGGACCTCCCACAATCTTACTTCCATCAGTTAGGATAAAGAAAAAAACAGAGCCTGGCTGACAGCAACCTTTTACTGCAGGGGAAACAAATAGTGATTGCAAGGAGGAATGACAGACAGCCCAGCATTGTGTTTTCTAGGTCTGAATAGAGCTGTTAAGCAGCATCTGAAGGGCTTGAGCAAAGGTGATTAAAAAAGATGCTATCTCCCAACCCTAGCAGGATACAAAAGGTGTATTTTCAATGGCTAAATCCTGAAACAATTACGGCCTAAAGTGTAGTCAGGTTATTTCTTATCTTTCTGATGGCCTGCTGGCAAGATGTGTTTTCTTAAACGAGGTCTGTCATGTCTAAAACTTCCAAGGAGCGATGGTATTGATGCTCCTCTGCGTGTGGTAGTGAGGATCAAAACAAACGTGGCAGGCACTGCCAAAACTGCGTAGGCTCCTAATTAATATCCCATTCCTCAGGGAAGTGCTGTTTTCACGTTTGGTTATGGAAGGACTTGGTGCTTGTTAGGCAGGTGGATTGCTGCTTCACATCCCCTCCCTGCTCCCTCAGCACAAGGTGGGTTTGATGTTTGCATCCGAAATGATGGGCTTGTTTCTACTGGGTTCTCCAGCTGCTTCTCCACTGGGAAGGGGGTCGCTGCAGGAGGCTACGTAATGCGTGTGTGTTTGTGCAGAGGCACGTTGCTGACGCCCAGCCCAACACACTGGTAGTGTTCCATGAACGAGCTGTTTCAGAGGACATAGTGCTTTGGGGTTTTGTCCTCGCCTTGACCATCTTTGCCAGCCTTTTTACTGCGCACATCCAAGAGGGCCGTAGCATCCTTTCACCTGAGGAGATGGTGATGCGAGGTTCAGGTGCCAGCAGCATGCTCTGGGGGCTTCCCCCAGCCTGCCTGGGGCTGAGGGTAAGTGGCACTGCTGAGCCTTAGGTCTCCAGCTCCGAGTGAGAGAGACAGTGCCCCTGCTTTGGTGGTTTTGTGAAAATAAGCACGATTTGTTATTATAACCCACTTGATTGTAAGCCTTAGTGAGTGCAACGCGCACCTTGACTGCTGCTCCATCACATGTTTGTTTTCCTGAGACGCTGGGAGAAGGTTGTTTTCTTACAGAAAGAAGTGCCACAGGGATGCCCTTTCCACCTGGCAGAGCCAGTGCATCCGTGGCACTGCAGCAGTGGGGTTTATTTCATCCTTCTAAGCAAGCGACCTCGGCATTGCATTTGGGTAGTTAAAATTCCTAGTGTGTCGAGGTGCTTATCTGTGAGATGAGGAAAAAGCATGGGCTGTGGCAAAGGAGTTTGAACAGGGAAGTCAGAGGAAGAGCTGTGAGAGTGCAGACTGCTGAGGAGAGGAGGGGCTGGTTGAATGGAACAGGTCGCTGTAAAGCAGAGGCTTCCCAGCAGCAACAGCTCTCAGGTAGGTGGTAAAGCTGCAAGAGACTGTGGTCTTCTGCAGTGCCCTCCTGCATTACCCACGCCCCAGGATCACTATGCAGCCATTCCATTTTAAGGCAAAGCCTCCACGTTGAGAGCCCAACAGGGCTGAGCAGGGAGAGGATTCTTGGGTGAATGGGAGCCATGACCCACTGCTGTGAGTAGACAGAGGGGATGCTCACAAGGAGTTGAGAATATGGAAATGGGAGCCAGGATTGTGTTTGGTGCTGGGTCACAGAGGTTGCATGGCCTTGGTCTTTCTAGTTACTGTGCTCAGGAGCATCCTGGGCTGGTACATCCTGATATGTTAGAATTTTAGAGAAAACATATCTAAATATCTTTCACACTTTCTTTTTGGTCAGATGAATACGTGAGCATGGTAGGGAGTTTTCCAAAGACAATCGACATCCATCAAAATTGAAATAGTGGTGTGAGTTTGTTGGGTTTTGGTCTTTTTTTGGTGAAGCATCCAGGGAAGAGGGAAGGATTAGGATATTCCAAAATAACAACAGTCCTGAAGAGTGCGGTGCTTCTGTTGCATCTCAGGCTGCTCCGTTTGGCTTCTGTGAATGCTGATCAGCTAGGAAAGTGGAATTTGCTAGGAATTCAAGTAGATAACGTGAATAAGAGACACATTGAAAATTGCCCGTGTTAGAGTGTGATAAGGCTTTGAGATCATTTTCCTGTCCTGAAACTGGTTTACTGTTTCTGTTTTGATGTGAAATGTTGTCAGTTTGGCACTGCCTCAGGAAGTATGTGCTAACTTGTTCTTGTGACCCTTGGAGCCCCTTATTCAAATATCTTGTTTCAGGCTGGAAAAAATCAAACCCTAAAATCCATCTAGAAGTCCACATCTTCTGGCAGGCAAAAGCATGAAATCAGAATACTTTCGGGACTTGTAAAGGAAGCTCGTCTTTGCCATTATCTTTAATTGCAGAGTCTAAAGGGGCGTAGCTAGGAGGAAGTTGGCCATTTGGCCCGGAGTATACAAAGTCCACTTTGGAGGAACTGTTGGCTCAGCCTTGTAGTGTCTTTAGCATCTTACTTGAAAATGCTTCCCTTCTGAGAAGTGGCATTTTGTCCAAACTTCTGACACCAGGCCAATGGATGTGTAGGGGTTGCGATTAAAGTAATCGAGCAAGAAGGCTTTGCCTGTGTTTGGACAAACCTCTCTCTGGTGCTCAGAAGAGGGCTGATGGATGTGGCAAAGGGAGGAGCCAGTTGGCAGTGGAAGGTCATGCTGGGGTAGAAGCAGGGATGTCTGAGCACCCTGCTCTAGTGGGAGGTGTCCCTGCCCATGGCAGGGGGGTTGGAACAAGATGATCTTCAAGGTCCCTTCCAACCCAAGCCATTCTATGGTTCTGTGTTTTGTCCATGTCCCCGGTAAGCCAGGGCACAAGTAACAAGGGGAAGCATCTCAGTACATTTTCACACCCCCCGTGACACCGGGTGATTGCAAAGTGCCTCGAGGGAAGTGGGGACTTGGAGGAAATCAGAGACTTGGGCTTAGAGGAGCTGTGCAGTTGAGAGCGTGGCTGCCGCTCCAGCACTGCTCCCTTGCTCGGCACGGACGCGGGGAACCGCGGGATCAGAGAGAAAGGGGTCAGAGCAGAGGGAGGAGTGGGTAATCTGCATCAGTGGGAAGAGCCTGGGAAGGAACTAGAAGAGATGACAATCGAGCTGCTGGTCTGCCACACAGTCTTCTCCTTCCCACAGTTACCCAGTATGGTCCACAGCTGATGAGCCATATGTGTGGGAGGACACGGAGAATCTGTTGATTGCAGCAGACCAGTCACGTACCTGTTCCTAAACGTAACAGAGGAGTCTCACGGTCCAGTTTCAGAGACGAGCTGAAAGGCAGATGGGAGACAAGGAATTTGTTTTATGAAAGGGTGGAGTTCAGGATGCCAATGGAAGGAGAGTGATCTGGAGTGCTAAGGAAGCTGAGGCAGCCAGTCGTACTCAGAAAGGAGAGGAGGGGAGTGTTTCACGTGGGGGAGAGGTATCTGCTGCCGTCTGTCTGCTCGAGCGAGGCTGAGTGATGGGCATCACAAATCCCAGGGGGGCTCTCAGCAGGAATGGGACACACATACTCCGCTGATGGTTGGGATTTGAACTGGATCAAAACCAGACAGTGTGTGAAGTGTATTAATTAAGGGGTTTTCAGCTGTCACGGGGAATGAGGATGCAATTAAAGGTGTGGATCTTGTTGCACCCTCTTATTTCTAATGCTGGAGAAGTATAGTCGACTTTCACTCTCACATCCTGATGGATGTATTGTCCTGATTCGCAGATGAGGTGCAAGAACCTCACCTATGGCCTATACCACTGCCTGACCAGGGAGATGGACAGGTTGCAACATCCTGGGAAAAGGAGGATGAAGAAGTCCTCTGAGACCACGTGGTCTCAGTGTAGACAGCAAGAGTCGCTCGGTAGAGTATCTATTTAGAGCTGTTCTCCCAGCCTGTTCCTAAGCGTCCCCAGTGACAACACCTGTTCCCGTGAGATTTCCACTTGGATTTTCTCCAGTGCAGGTTTGCTGAGGCTCACCGTGACTGGCATTCAAGCTGTGTGAGCACATATGGTAGGAGAGGAGCAGTCCCTCAGCAGTACCCTGGGGAAGCCTGAAGGCTGGAACATGACTTACTTATAAACACCAAAACCAGGAGAATTGCACAGTGTTTGCTTCCACAGATGGTCGGAGGAGTAAATCCTCTCCAGTTTCCTATCAAATTGGTCAGTAAAGGCCACATGGTTAGCTGCTGGGAGGTAAGCAACCTGCACACCAGTATGATTGCCCTGCAGAACCACAGTCTTCTGCTCTGGGAGCCTTTGCTTCTCTCTGGGTACTTGATTTTTTTTGTCAGTAGCTCAGAAACAAGCCGAGAGGTGAGCAGAGCCAGGGGAGAGAATGCTGCAAAGCATTGCTGAAAAACATACTGGTCGTGGTTGTAGGCATAGTGTCATTTAATTACTGGTCAAACTGGTATTAAATTTTTCCAAGGTGAATGACTTAGGACATTCATGACTTAGGCTAATAGTGGCCAGACTGGTGAACGTGTGAAGGTTGTACTCCGTGTGTTTCAGAGTGCCAGGAACATTTCCCACTGGCTTAACTGGATCTGGAAGTGAAGTTGACTCGTGGGCTTGATAAAACTGCTTCCTGAATCCTGGGGATGGTCCCTTCTGCCTTGCTAAGAAAGAAAAATTTGGTGACAGCGTTATTGCGCCATGAAGCACAAAGAGTGTGATTATTCAACAGCAAAAGAGCCCCAGTGAGCTCGGGGAACAGAGGGATCAAAAGCAGAGGTTGCCACTTTGACTGGGATCCTGGCTTTAGACCTAGTTAACTACCTGGGACCTGATGTGTGAGATGCACTTTGAAGTACTGTGGTTTCCCCAGATGGCAATAAGGTGCCTACTTGGATATGCAGTATGGGGAGACCTGAACTCACGGTTACAACTTGCATCTTTTACTGACTGCTCCGTGATGTCTTTTAAGGTGGCTGGAGAAGACTGAACACTTCTGGTCAGGGGAAAAGAGGGGAAGAAAAAAAAAACCCGTGTGGTTTGCGTTTAAACTGAATCTGCCACTTCGTAGCAATGCTCAAGTGGAAAAGACCCAAGAACCAAAATGTCAGGAACGGGCATTTTTCAAGTTACACATTCCTGAAATTGCAGAGCTTTTCCCTCATCCATTTTCATGCATTTAGCTGAGTGCTTAATGAATGACAGTTTCTCTAAGATGTTCCCTAGTCATAACCATATTCTGTGGAGACCAGTTACAGCATCGTTATCATCTCTTACTCTATGAACATGTTATGTCAGGTTAATGATGGTTGCAGTGGGAAAGCCTGAGCCAGCCCTCGGAAGCCAAGATCTTGCTAACATTCCTGTAAATGATTGAAGGTACATGAGTAATCTTACCGAGTTCATTTGCCTCTTAATTTCTGACTGCCGCCTTGAAAAGCAGAATCAAGCAGCGTATCTAGGAATTCTCTGTACTGCTTTTGAAGACATGGCAGGAATTCAGATCCTTTCTGCAACGTAAGTACTGTGGTTGCTGCAGTTTGTAGCAGAGATAAGGACTTCCAGTCTAAAAGGTGGATTTTTCTTTCATGGTTTTCACAAATGGTGGTGGTGAAGGAGGTGGTGTGTCTGCTGCAGTCCTCTGAAGAGTGCATTGGGATTGCAGGGAGCTTGGTGGCAGCTGCCCTGGGGAATGCTGCAAGCACTCTCATCTTTGTCACCTCTGCCAGGCTGTCCTAGAGGAAGCTCATTAGTGCTGGCACGAGGAGCTCCAGGGACGACATGAACCTTGCAAGGTGTTGGAAGCTCAGAGGTGGCCCAGCTATCCATACGCCAATATCAAGGTCGGGGAATAGAGGGTTTGAAGCATGGTGGTTTTCCATGGTGGCATCTGTTCCACTAGAAAATCCCATTGCCTGGGCGAACTAGTCTGTTCTTTAAAAACCCATGCACCAAAAATATAAAGATACTGGTATGGGCACTCAGACCATTCACAGTCATCCAGTTTCAGACTGAGGATTCTGTGTCTTCAAACTCACATTTTCACACTGTTCATTATTGTTGTTTCTTTCTTTGTTTTTCAAGCTGGGACTGCACTTAAAGCAGTTACCTTCTGTGTGTGCTCCTTGTGTCATGCAGTGACAACCATAGTGCCCAGAGACTGCTGTACCTTACTAGTGTATGGCCCATGTATGTGAAAATAAACCAGATTCGTGTCCGGGGATGCTGAACCTGTAGGATGCTTCAGCCAGAGCTAGCTGGAGAAGAGCAAATGCACTCTTCTGTTGTTCTTACAAATGCAAACAGCAGTCAGTTTCTCTTGAGTAACTGAAAATGTTGTGAAAGGCACTATTTAATGTCTGAGTTCAAATCACAGAATGTTAAGGGTTGGAAGGGAGCTCAAAAGATCATCTAGTCCAACCCCCCTGCCAGAGCAGGACCTCCTAGAGCAGGTCACACAGGAACACATCCAGATGGGTTTTAAACGTCTCCAGAGAAGGAGACTCCACAACCCTTCTGGGCAGCCTGGTCCAGAGCTCCAGTGACAAAGTTTCTCCTTAGTTTCTGCAGAACCTCTTCTCCTCCAGCTTGCACCCGTTGCCCCTTGTCCTGTCATTGGCCATAACAAAGCAGAGCCTGGCTCCATCCTCCAATGTCCCATCAAGATGTTTCTCCTGTCTTAGTGGTTCCAGTCATGCCTGTGGGCATGCTGAAATGTGCAGCCAAAGGGAAGAGTCAGGTAGGCAGGGAGGAAGCAGCCTGGCAAACGTAGGGCTTAGGGGTGAGTCCAGCAGAGAGTAAATCTCTTAGCACCCCTGGAAAACGTTACTTCAAAGAACGAAAGAAAGATGTAAAGAAAAAAAAGCGTAAGGAAATCCAACAGCTCTATCCCGTGCAATGTAAACCTGTCTTTGGCACTAGATGAATATGTAGGGTTTATTCCCAATGCAGAGGCCCTTATTGCATAGCACATAACACCATAGATGGTAATACTTACTAATAACGTTCAAAGGAAAGTTGAGTTGTAATTCCAGGAATCACAACTTCAAATTTTTAAGATTTCTGTCTGTGTAAATCTCTGCTAAATTGATATCTTTGGTCCCATTAACCACACGGAGACATGCACAGAAACCCAACATCAAAGAGCAGGCAGAAGTGGGTTTTGTTTCTTTTATGAGTGCTGCTGCAGCCTCAGAAGTAAGAGGGGAATTGAAAGTAGGGGGGGGGCAGAAAAATCTTTAAATGGTTTGAAAAAAATAATCCTTGCTTTAAAATTTCTGCTGCCAAATTTCATCATAGACTTAATTCCTTGCAGCTGAGCTGCAAACCTCTACGAAAATAGGGGTTTAGAGTGGAAACACTGACTAACTATAGCTATCCAGCCCCATGAATAATGATGCTCTAATTATGCCTTATGATTTACCGAGACCTGGTTTCTGTAGAGCTCGTGAGCTTTTGCTGGATTTGGGAGCAAGGTCCTTTTTTTCTTGACTGTGGTTTGCTTCCTTTTGTTCGTATGATGTTGGCACGTAGTTTTTGAAAGGCTTTTCTCTGAAGGGAGCTGGGCAGACAGCTATGATTAAGTATGAAATGATTGGGTGAGCTGTTTGTCAAAGTTATAAATAGGATACCACACAAACCCAACACTAATCTCGCTGAAAGACAGATACTGGCAACATTTCTTAGTCATCTGTTCCTGACGCTCAGGGGAGAACAGCTACACTTCCATTAAGTTTTCAAACAGAAGTTGCCTAAAATAAATTCCTCTGGTAAAATTTTGGGCATATGCACTATGAGCCACACAAGAGATCTAGCAGGGCATTGGGAGTTTTAAATGTTCATCCCAGTTTAAACCTGGTCCTCTGAGTCACCTTTCTGCGTGGAGGTGAAAGGTGATGGTTTGACTCGAAATCTGTTCACGAAATGCTTGTTGCAGAACCAGACTGGTGCTCTCATCTCCTTCTCCCCCTGGATTAATTTTAAGGGGAGAAGAGGAGCTCCTTATGGATGCCCATTGCATCTTTGGGTTTCCAGGCAGCTTTCTCTCACCTGCTTTTGGAAGATTAGATGGAGGCAGAAAAAGAAGAGCGATGACACAGTTTTGACTTACGTGCTTGTACAACCAGAAGTGAAAGGCAGCATATTGAATCCCTTCTGCTGCAGTTCCCTCGCACGCAGTGGCCAGAGGCTTCTGCAGGCTCCAGCCTTGATGCTGGTCCTCATCCAAGTTCTACATCAGCTGCATCAGTTTGGTTGAACTGGAAGTCTGCAATTTCATGTTCCCACAAGATGACCCCATTGCTACTTCCTTTCATGGTAGCTCAAATTGTAGGAGAGGCTTCCACAGTTGTTCAGCACCTTTGCTGCCAGCCAAAAACATTCTCGAGACAAATAAAGCAAAGCAATAGCTTGAAGAAGAACCAAGCATTTCTGGGGCTGACAAAAGCTTCAAGTTGCAAAGTGAGAAAGCCCACAGCAACCAGAACTTGCCCCTCCAATCCTGCACCTTCCCACATCCCTGCCAACACATACAGCAAAGAGGTTTAGAGGAGGCATAAGCACTTCTAATTTATGGCACAAGCCAACAACCCTGCAGAGGTAAAGTCTCTTCATATTTTACAAAGTTCTAAAAAAGGATGATCTTGAAGTTGTGGGGCTCAGAGAATTCTTTACATGCATCTTTTTAGGTTTGATTTTAAAAAGCGTCCGCACGTTTGTGGAATTTAAGATTAATGAGTGTCATTAAACCTAATTTCTTACATTTTTAGGCACAGGCACTTTGTTTTTGCAAAGTCTCAGAACCAGATTCAGATCCAAGAACTTAGTTTGTTTAATAACCATTTAAAGACAAGGTTTTTTGCAAACTCAGGAGTCGTTTTCATTCTTACCAGCAGACTGGTTGAGGTTTTTTAGTTTGTTTATTTTTCCCTTAGGAGATGTTTGTTGCTAGAAGTCGAGATCCTTCTTGGATACACTCCTGCAAGAAAGGAATGAGCCATCCCTGGTGCTCCCAAGAGTGTCTGTAGCTGTGCTTAGCAGGATGAGGTAGCATGTGGTCCTTGCTTGGGCACGCTCATGGCCAGGAGGGTGGCTGGTCAAGGTGGGCAGCCGTGGCAGCTCGCTTGTGCATCACGCCCAGCCTCCTCCTTCTCTGTGGTATGTCCTGCTCACAAAAGCATCGTGCAAGGGTGGCAGAGGGATAAGAAACAGGGTGACTTGCAGGAGCCCGGTGTTGGGAGTGTGTCTGAAACCTAGAAAGATGGTTTTCGTGTTTCTCACACCAGCATCTACTGCTTGAACAGCTTTGCTGGGATTAGAGGGCAATCTTTAAATGCTGACTTCTCCATGAGAGGTTAATGCAGGTTTGCTTTTCGTGCTGAAATGATTGGGACTGGCCATGATCACTCCTCGTTATTGAGCAACAGTCCTAGAAGCTTGCTGAAGCTCCTTGGTCTCTTTACCCAAAATAGCCCAAGGCACAGTATCACCATTTTCCTTGCAGGGCGACTGGAAGAGCCTTTTGGTTTTGACCAAACCCTTCCTCAAGTTTCTGTCATGGATTATATGAAGTATTGCCCCAAAGCTTTTTTTTTTTTTCCTTCAAATGGAGAATAAACCAAAAGCCTTGACCTCTTAAACCTCTTAGTGGGAACTGCATCGTTAATCCTCAATTTACTTCTGAGATTCCTTTTCCAGCCTGATCCTTCTGGTAGCAAGCTGCCAAGGCACAGGGAAGAAGTGACAGTTTCTCCATTAGATATTTTTCTGAGACAAAAATTGGAAAAAAAAAAATTCAGCTTAATTAATTGCATTGCCTTTTATGTAATAACATATTTATGTTGTTATGAAGCCTCCAGTGAAGCTGCATCTGATAAGAGTGATAGGTTTTCAGTTAGATCTTATTTTAGAATGTAGCAAACTGGGGATAAAAAGATGCTTTGTTCCAAGACAAAGAAAAAAAATGAAATAAATAGAACCAAAACATGCTGATGTGCTCAGGACTGTTCTGAAAGAGGTTGATAGTGGTGGATTATGACACACAACTTCAGTACGTCCTCACAAGCGTTATGTGAAGAGACAAGATAATTCTTCCTTTGTCTAAGATTCTTTTTTTTTAAGAGTTTTCTGTTTTTGAGAGAAGGGGAGAGGAAAGAGTGTAACAGTGAACTCCCTGTGTGTTTCTCCATGATCCTTTCAACTGGTCTAGTCTAAACTAAAGGCTTCCTTCCATTTGATTTATTCGGAGAGGGCCAATTGTAGACCATGTCCTGGCTCCCCTTTGAAGTCTTTCCTAATGAATCCTCTCCTTTCCTGGAGCAGAGACCCGCTCAGGAGCTCCCCAGCGGTGGGTCCAGTGCCCAGAAGATGTTCTGAAGAACACTGGGTTTTGGTGTGTTCAGTCAGTTCTGCTAGTTAGAGGCTCTTTCTTGCTTGTGGGACGTGTGGATTTGGCCCTCATTTCTTAAACCGCCGCAAAAGATATTTTCTCCTGCAAATTATAAAGCATTTCCTACTTTCTCCTTAAACACAGGCTTGGATCATTGCACCCTGTGCTGATTCCTGCTGCGTGTGCACAGCTCGGAGGCAGAGGCACAGTCGGGTCCGTGTAGCTAAGGGCAGATCCAGGTCCTGAGTGAGGAACCGGGGGAGCAGAGTGATGGGAAGGGGTGTTGTGTTTCATTCAGAAAGGCACTCCCAAACCCCAAAGGAGCAGTGCGTGGGTGAAGCGCTTTCACGCAGATCTTTTCAGTAAGAATCAAGTCTGTTGTCAGCATTCGTGACATTTTCTCTGTTCCCTTCCTTTGGGCAGTTTGCCACTGTAACATACACGGGTGACATGAGGATTTTCAGACTGTCATTTCTGAAGGCACTCTTATCTACTCTGTACTTAAGATTTTTTTCCAGGACATGGAGGTGGCTCTTTCTCCTCTGTTAATTAACTTTTTTTTTTTGCCTGTGTTTGCTTGCCTTATAAATTCCTCTGACATGGGGGTCTGGGATTAAACAAATTGATACCACACTAACAGCGTGTGAGCATGACACTGAGCTGACAGCCTTGGAACCTGGAGTATTTTGACACAGGAACAGAGCAAATACAGAGGAAATTCCCATTCAGCCTCCCCCACAGCCTCCCACTCAGCTCCCTGGGCTCTCCTGTGTCAGTAGGCAACAAGGCAGTCCCAGAGCCCTCCCACCAAGCAGTGGGTTTCTGCTCTGAGGATGCCAGTTGTGACATTCCTGGGAAATACCTGTATCTGTTCACCTTGCAGTGACACAACAGTGCTAACCTGGTAGGGAGCCAACTCCACGCAGTAGCCAGATTAAGTTGTCTTACTCAGTTAACAGTGTTTTGATAGTTGGTTAAATCCTGGTAGGAGTAGAAAGGTAAGGAGTGGAAAGAGCAAATCTTATGGATTATCTGCTCTTGGTTGTTCGTTTCTGTTGGTGTAATCCCGATCCGAATGATGAGCTGTGGGAACAAGCATTTATTGTTTTGCTATCGTCTCGTCTTAAACACGCGCGTTGCTTTAACAGAATAAGCATATTCTCTAGCTATTTTTTTTCCAGTTTGCTGTTTTTATCACCCATGTGGAACGCAGTGCTTGTTTTCTTTATCCAGAACAAAAACATCAGTTCATCTCAGATAGCACAAGCTATTTGATCAGCCGTCAGATGGTAAGGCACTATAAAAGCTGCTGACATGGGACAAATTCAGACCTGTGGCGTGCAGCTTGAAAAGACTTCGTGCCCTTGTTATCAGTCCCTCGGGATACCCAGATACTCCCTCAAAGAGAAATCTGAGTTGGTTGTGCTCGATCCAAATCCCTCTCGGCTTCCCGAGGCTGGGAGGCAGCGGTGATGTGCGTGGGGGAGCGGTGTGGATGCAGCAGGTGAGATGGCACCTGCCCCTTCCCCGCGGTCCTCTGCGTGTGAGCTGTGACCCCTGCTCCGTGGTGGCCTTGGGCTGGCTAAGGATAACCCGGGTCTTGCTATGTAGCTTGCACTGAGGTCCACAGAGGGTTCCTGCAGAGTGCTGGTGAAGCAGACAGCTTCTTTTTGGCTCTCCTCTCCCCCTTGCTGCATTATCTCCCAGTCTGGCTCATCCAGGATGCCCACTGAGTCCCCAGCGGGGCTGGTGCCCAGCTACACCCTGACACCTCTGCTTATCCTGAGAATGCTTCTTGGTATGAAAATGCAGGAGAGTCATGACTTCACATGATCACAGCCCTTCCTCCTGACCATGTTCTGCCCCTGATTTCTTCGCCAGCCCAAAGAGGTTCCTAGGGCAGTCAGCCAGGACTGTCTCCTCACCCGAATGTTTTTTGGGTACCTCGTTTCCTCTAGGAGCTCTCTGTGGGAAGACTGGTTTTCAGGGTGACATCGTGGTACCAGTGCTAGAGGCCGTGCTGTCAGTTACTTATCAGCATGTGCTAAATCATGTTCTCTTTAAAGAGATACATTTCAAGAGAGATGGGGACAGGAACACCTGAAGCAAGAGGAGCTGGGAGACATAAGGAAGGGGATTTACTTTCATTGCACTATCTCTTTGCAAGGTATTTTTAACATCTGTACCACCTCCAGGCTCATTTTGCATCAGCTGCAGATACTCTGACATGGTTAAAAAAAGGACCAAAAAAAAAAAAAAAAAAAAAAGACATGATCTGAATTATAGTGTTTTATTCTCAGTTCCTAGCTGTGATGCTCATTAGCCTGGATGGGATTTAGGTGTGAAGAGGGAGAGGCCAACAGACGGTAGTGCCTGCCAGGGACAGAGGGAGAGGGCTGGAGCATCTCGTCTGCCAGGTGCTCTCAGGCTCACTGGTCGTACTGGGCCAGGGGCTGCATCCTGGTGTCCCTGCCATGCCTGGCAGGGTGGGTCTCTGCAGTGTGGGACTTCAGCAAGCCTAATTGCCTGAGACATGTCCACCCAGGAACCCTCAAGAGAGCGTTTGGGTTGTAGGCGTCCCGACGTGGAGCTCTGGACTGAGGCAGCCGGGTGTCAGTTTTGGTCTAGGAGCATGAGATGAGTTTTTGGAGCAGTTTGGAGAGCGAGCAGGAGGAGGGTTACCAACATGAGGGAAGAATCATGACGGATTTATCACATCCTGAAATAAATTAACCTCCAGGAGGGCTGATTTTGTAATAATTTGCATTTAGATACTCTGACACATCCAAATAACCCTGAACCTTCTGCAAACATTGTAATGAATTCAATCTCCACGATCCTGTGAAAGGGATAGAAATAGCACTATTTACACAGTTAAAGGAGCCAAGGACTCTTCTTTCAGTGTTGCATTTCACACCCCTGGGACTGCTCTTGTTTTCAGCTACAGAGCCTCACGGTGGGGTGAAATGCAGCAGGCGTGAGCAGCTAGAGAGCTCTTCTGAACTCAGTTAGCTGGGATCCTGCTGCACGGACGTTACACCAGATGCCGTGGCATCCTGGCACAGCCCGTGGCCAAGCAGGGCTGGAAGCAGTGGGGAGCTGAGCCCTGTCTCCACTCATGTCAGTGGTGGGTGCAGGCAGAGCTACGCCGCCTGTCACAAAGCGGCCCGGCTCTGTCCCCGAGGGGAAGGTGGTCAAGTGATTTGATATTCAGCCCTCCCAAACTCAGTAATGAACTTGAGAGCCAAAATGCTCTGCTAACCCAGCCAGCTGAGAGGGTATTTGAAGGACAGTGTGATATTTTCTTGTCATCAGCCTCCTGCCTATTCCTTTCCACTCCAGGGCAGTTAATCACAAATGAGATATTTGTTTGATGCTGTTTTCATGCACGCTCTGCCCTCGCTCCATTTCCAAGATACCGTGAAGTTGGTGGATTACATCCCACCCCGCCTTCGGCAGCCTTTGCAGGAGAGCCAGCTCTTCCAGGGACATCCAGACTGAACCACAGATTCTGGCTGCCAAAGGAAGCTGACAGTTTTCTGAAGGGAAGCCGAGCAGCCCGAAGTGCATCTTCTCTTACTGACAAATACGTCTTAAATCCAGGGCAGCATGGAGCTGGTAGTAGCTGAGCCACCCAGCATATGCTGGGCACCTCCGTGCCCCACTGCCAGCCCAGCTCAGACGAGGGGTTGTGAGTCACGGGCTGCGGAGAGATGGCTGCTTTCAGTTACAGCCCCGGAGGGGATAGTCTGATTCTTTCAGGCCCTGACCCAGAGTTGCTCTGAGTCACCGGGACCGTATCCATTATCTTCCAGATTTGGAGCAGCTCTCCTCTTGCTGCCGGCTTGGCTTCTGCCACGCTCGCTCGCTTTCTGCAAAGCTCTTCCAGGGGCTGGGAGCATGCGCTCTCCCGCGAGCCATTAGCAACGTGTCAGCTGTACGCAGGGGGAAAATTCTCTGACACAGCAGCGGAGAGGAGAACGCGCGGCGTATCTTGCAGATTTACTCCTCATAAAACACCTCTAGCTCTCCTTAGATATCTGCGGATCATCTGCCAAGTGAACCCGGGGATATTTATAGCGCAGCTTCAGCAGTGGCTTAACGACAAGCTGGCAAATAAATGAACTTAGAAACACGAGGAGAGCAAAAAAAAAACGCAGTCTGGAGTGCGTTTATTTTGGAGTCAATAAAAAAAAAAAGTTCAATAATAACAGTGAATGTTTCCAGGGTGGGTCAGGTTAAAAAGCAAAGAAAGCAAAGCATTTTTATAGCGCTGTGAGACACTTCTGCGTGCGCCGAGTTGGAATTACAAAGACAAATGATAAAAACTTCACTCCCCGCTGCGATCGAGTGCCGCGGTGCCGAGAACAAGCGCCCGCGGAAAGCTAAGATGAATGCTGCTTCGGAAGGGATCGAAGCTGCTCTGAGATCGAGCGTTAAAAATACTCTTATTTTCAGTTCACAAAGTTGTGTAGAATTAAGCAATTTTAGCTACGGCTGTGGGGTTTTTTTTTCCCTTGCTTTCTGTCTCCTTTTACCCTGTCTCTTTGCCCGTGGTGGGTTGGAAGCTGTGCTAGCACAGCAAGGGGCTGGATTGATGCCCCCCTGCTGAAACACGCTCTCTGCTTTGCCCCGGGGTGAGAGCGTGGAGGTTTTTGCCTGGTCACGTCAAGTTTTAATTAGCGCACCTCGCGCTTCTGCTGCTCCCCATTGTTTGGCAGCGCGGCGCCGGGGTGAGGGCCTCTTCCTTCCCGCCGGCCATCTTCCTCCTGTGCTTCCCCAGAGGCAATCCCCATGCTTTTCCCCTTTTCTTTTCTTTCTAAAGTCTGTGTCGGGGAAGCCTCCTGACTAGGAGCTTCGCTGAACGTGTAGGTGTCTCGCTGCCGGGGTGGCCACGTTCGCTCTCCCGCCCAAGGGGGTAGGCGGCCATTGCGCAGCCGGGCCCCACGGGCAGGAGTTCCCCACGCCCTCAGCCCTCGCCGCTTTATCCTCCGGGTTTGTCAGGGCTTGTTGGAGCCCGGGGCTGGACCCTCGAGCCCCGCTGGGTAACGGTGCATGGAGAGGTGGCGGGAGCCCTCGTGCTTTTGGGTGCCATCGAGCGCGAGGGCTCGCGGGACCGGCACCTCGCCTGCCAAACCCGTCAGCGATGGGGCCGGAGGTGGTGAAGGGAGGCTTTGGGAACCATTGGGATCCTCTGGGATCCGTTTCCTTGGGAATAGGCCTTCCGGAGAGGCTGGGCACTGAAAAGGACTCTCTTTGTCCCGAGGGCACCAGGGGCAGCGCGGGAGGATGCACACCGCAGGAAAACACCTCTCAAAGCTTTGCTCTTCATCAGCAGTGATCGTCACCAGCAGTCCTGTGGCAGCAGAAATCACATGGAAGAGGCTGGGCAGGAAAAAAAGTTTTTAGTTTACCATGGCAGGCAACAAAGCCGTGTCTGGTCAAAAAACCATCACTCCCTTTTTCTGCCCGTGTCACGCGTCATGATGACTTTCTGGTCCAGATGCATCTTTTCCACAAACAAGCTCAGGGAAGGAGTTGCAACAATCTAGTTTACAAAGGAGAGAAAGGCTTAGGCAAGCGCTGCAAGTTAAATTGCATTGGGTCTGGCAAGAGTTGAGCCGCACGATGTTCATGTTTGACTCTCGGTTTTGATGGTGAAGCAAATTGCTGCTTTTCCTCATGCCTGAATGCTGCAGAGCAGTGGTGCCCGGGTGCCCATGGGGACTGGGAGGAGGGGTCCTGTGGGAGATGGGAGCCCATGGGATGTGCTGTCCCCCCTGATGCTCCTCTTGGCTGGGAGCACGACACGAGCCTGATGATGGGCATCACTCTCTTAGGAAGGCTGGTTCTGTCGCAGCAGTTCCCATCGCAGAGGCAGGAGGGCTGAGCTGTCCGTGCCAACGCACAGGGTAACCTCTTTTCCAAGGGCACGCTCACCCCGGCACCCTGCAGAGGTTCCTCCAGAGCCATCTGTCAGCAGGGACCGGAGGGCCAGAAAAATGCAAACTCATCCTGAATGGCTTCTGCCTAAAATACATCAGCTATGAGAGCACTCCTGTCAAAATTGCTCTTAGTCAGGCTACTAATGATACGACATTCACAAGGGTAGGACACATGTCCAGTTTCAAAGACCCTTTACCCTAAGGCCCCCGTTTGCTAAGGGTTCTACGCTGGAAATAGCTAAGAACTTTAATGGGAGAGGCTGGAGGACTGTGCAGTTTCAGGATTTGAAGCTGTTGAGACACACAAGATAGCACACGATTGTAAATATGTGTTTCTGCTCAGCTATGATGTTAAGACAGCAGTCCTGTAAAGCTGCCAGCAAAATCATTGGCAATCCTAATCAAATTATGTAAAGCACAGTAACTTCTTTGTAATTGGTTTATCTCAGTACGTGCTTAGAACCAAGGGTGGTTTTTTTATTATTTAAGAAGACAAAAAAAAAAAAGTAACCCTGATGTTTTATTTCATTCAAATGAATTCTTATTGCTGGGTAAGGAGAAACTTAGGGTGTGTTTGCAGGTGGATGTGCCTTTGTTTGTAAGGACTCATAAGAACTTAAGCAATTATTTTAAAATGTTGCTGACTGTGCCTATGCAAACACTTGCTTCTCCACAATAAAGAGATTGCAGAGGGCAAGAGGAGCTCCCACGCTGAAGAATTTTTCAATTTGACTGCTAAATCCTCTTACTTTTCCTGTCCTTCCCTATAGCAAAAGCTGTGTTCAATCAGTGATTGTCTCTTACAGGGAGATAAATTTTTCATTTAAAAAGTAGTAAGTGGGCAGATTTCACAATGCGTGGAGGGGAATTGGTCACCCAAACTCCACAGGCATTTAGCAAGTCTTGTGCCTTTTGAAATCTTCCCACTAGTCCCACCTCTCTGGTTATGGAAATACCTTCTCAGGTGAGATTTTTTTTTGTGCAGTTGGTTTGAGAGTGGGAGGAGCACTTTGGAGTTGGGTTCTTGATGAAGTAGTTTCAAACTGTTATTCTAATATACATGTTAAGTCTAACAAGGATGTCATTTAATCAGAGACTTCTGTGTCTTTTGGGATTCTAGGGTGGACACTGAGCAAGAGACACTTGTATTTCCCTTCTCCTCGCCCCGTCTGTAAATTTTATCTCCTTCAATTTCCCTTCCTTCTCAGTCAGCAGTGAGAAAATCTGTACCTGTATCCCCACCAACCGCTATACGAATGCAGAGTAACTCAAATGGGGGCATAAGCATTTAAAGCCTGATGCAGCTCCAGATTACACGGGAGCTGGAACATTTTGATTCTGAGGTTATCTGGGGTGAAATCTTTCCTTTTCCAGACCTGGCCATTCAACTACTTTTTTTTTTTTTTTCCCCCCTCTCATTTCAGGGGAGCACCTACGGATCTGCCCACAAGGCTATACCTGCTGCACCAGCGAGATGGAGGAGAACTTTGCAAACAAAAGCCGCAGTGAATTTGAAGCCATGATGAAAGAGGCCGGTCGCACTGTGCAGATGACCCTAACAGCACAGCACAGAAGCTTTGACAGTAAGTGAAACCTGCTCGGTTCCTTCCTGCTCAAGCTCCAGTCACTGCTTTGCTTTCCAAGCGCTGTTTGAACCGGGGGTTCGCGTTCAAGGCGCGTTCCTCTGCACCCGGCTCAGTAGTTTGTGTGCAAAGTTGACCTTGGGTAGGAATTGTAACTCTGGTGCTGGTTTTGCAAGACCCAAGTGACTTTGAGAGCTCTGTTTCAATGAAGCCATCAAAGAAGGCTGGCAGGCACTCGTACCGACAAAGCGTGTTCCTTGGCACTGGCACGGTTTATACAAGCGTGGCGTAATCGGGTCTTACACAGCAGCGTAACATTTAAGGTAGAGATGTCAAACTTGGCTCTGTGCCTCGAGCTGTAAGTTGAAGAATACAGTCAAGGTGACTGGATAGCCCTCAGTAGGTGGGGAGGGTTGGAGGAGGTGTGGATTTTTCTTGTCCTTTCCATACAGATTGCAAGTAAAAAGGAGGTTAGTTCACATTAGATGCTTAAAGCTTTCAGCTTTGTAAAAGCATCAGGAAACATTGTGTAGCAGTGAAGGTCTTAAGAGACTGTGGTGCATAAGATGCTGTGGACAAACATACTCTCCAAAGTACAAAATCCCTCCTGTCGTGCTAAGCCAAGGCTAAGGATGGCTCTTTGACTTTTATTGTTCCCCAAAGAATCCATTTTGCAGTGCACAGTAAGCCTCAAGGTCTGAAGGCCACTGGAAATAAATGGTTTATTGGCAAAATTGAAATGACCTATGATTCAGAAACTGTATCCATTATCAGATTTTGAAGAAGGTCAGATATTTAGAATCATGGTCCTCCTAACTTTATCAACAGTCATCTTATGGAGTTACCGTGGAAAGGAGTTGGGGAAAGAAGCTATAATAGCTGGAAAGGTGGTACTGGAAATTTCAAGCAGTAAATAATAGATCTAAAGAAATAAGCCTGACCTTCAGGGAACTGATAACCAAGATTAAGTGCTTTTGCACTAAACAGAAAGAAAAAGCAGTGCATCTCTGCAAAATGCATTGTTCCTGTGTTGCCAAGGTTGACCACAGTGAAGGCATTCCTTTAAAAGCTCAAAATTAATTGATTTTCACCTGCCTTAAAAGGTGATAACCAGGATTTTCAAAAGAGCCTTTACAATGCTGGTTGCTTGGACTGGTGTGTGAATGGGACCTGCTGTAGCTGCTGCTGAGAACACTCCCTGACCTCTGGAATCCAGCCCTTCGCAGGGCTTAATGCAGAATGCCCACCAGCCTTGGCACCTTCTCATTCCACTGCCTCTCGCAGCATCGGCTGGTGTACCTGCTCTTTGGTTTTGCCACAGATGCTCAAAAGAACCTGGTTCTACATCCGTGCTGTGAGAGAGTGCAAAATGTGATGGAAGCTTTGAGGATTATGATGAGGAGCAGGAATTGGTTTAGTACGAGTGTGTGGTTTGGGTGGATGAATAATAATGACAGCGATAAGAATGACAGTAAGCAAAACCAAGCATTTGAAAGGGGGATGCTTGTGCTGAGATGCCAATTAGAGCTGTAAGGACTTCCCTGGGTTTTTTTTCGTTTCGTTTTTGTTCCCCAGCATTTTAAAAAAATAGTTTTATTTCTGTGGTGCCTGCTTTTCTTTTAAGCATCAAAGCAAGTGTTCAATAAGCCAAGCATTGCTTTAACAGACCATAATGCACAGATCATGGGTGTTTTGCAGCAGGAATAACCTCACTTGAGTCCACAAGGCCAAGAAGATGTCTCCTGCTCCCATTACACATTTATAGTTTGCTTAACTACCCTGGCAATCAATACATAGTTTATAATTTATGTAGGACATGATTTAAGAAAAAAATTAATTACGTGCTGAGTTTCAAGCATCACTTTACCTGTAAGCAGTATTTTTTCTTTAGTTACTGCATAGATGGTTTAAAATGGAAGGAGTTCTGGTGACAGGGCAATGGAATCACCTCAGCTCCTGAAACAGTACCGTAGAAACCACCCTGTCTTCCAGTTAATGGTACTGATCTCACAGTTAACGAGACTTTTTGCAGGTAGTGCTGTTTAGAGCTGCTCAATAGAAGAGTTTTTCAATGTCAGGTTGATGAGTTCTGGTCTTTCTGGCACAAGAAGCCTGGTTTTGCTGGATTTCCTCAGCAGCAGCTGAGCGTGTGGGTTTAGGGGTTGCAGAGATGCACAGCTTGTCTTCCTATTAGCCATCTCACTTGGCTCGAGGAGAACATAGTGGGGGAGGCTCTGCTGGATGGGGATGTCCAACCCTTTCTCATAGGATTTGCAGCCTGGAGATCGGATTATTCATGTATTCTCTGCTAGCAGGTGTGGCACATTGACTCGAGGCCTGGAGCTGTCTTTTGTAGATTGATCACAGCAAATCTTGCTTCTGTAATCTCACTGCCGATCGTGGCAATAGCCTCTACTTGTAAATTGCCCCGAAGCTCCGGCTCAAAAACAGCAAAGCTACAGCAATCTGCCTCTGAAGTAACGTTCTCCGTGCTGGTGTGCAACGTTTTGCTCTGGAGAATAACTCGTTCCTAACAGGCTGTGGTCTGTAAACCACCTTCCCTCCGAGCTACAGCTTTGTCCCATTGCGAGGAATTATAACCCGTTGTTTCAGGCTCACTTTTGGGGCAAACACGTTGTGTCCCTTATCTCACACTAAATATTTTTAGAGGAAATACAGTTATGAAATACAGATGACATACGATAGGTGCAGTGGCATGTTCAAAATTGCTGTATGTGGAATAGGATCCTACGGTTTGCGTGCTCTCTGTGCATAGCAGAGGACACGTGCCTTCTGGGATACCCTTCCTCCAGGGCCTGCCAGGGTTAAATTTAAAGCTTAACAGCCTACAGGATTGCTCCGATGACAAATGCACTCTCATTTGTTGTTGTCCTTTAGTTTACTGTAGCTGGCAGCATTTGAGGGCATCAGATTCGAGCTGCACGTGCGGTCATTGGCTTGCTGTTAACCTTTCACTACCTCAGCTGAAAAGGGAGCATTTTGCTCTACAACCAATTGGTTTCAGTGTGAAAAAAAAGGCATCACATACCATAAGTGATGGGAGCTTATGCTTTTGGTAAGTCAGCTTTATGGAGGATGTTGAGGTCAGAGTAAGAGTATTTCAGTGTTGGGGTTATACGCACAAATTCGTCGTTAATTCTGATGTCGCAGGGCTCTCGGTGAGGTGGGGAGAGGGGATGTGTTTACCTGGGTGTGCAGCCCGTGGCAGGGGCTTGCTGGAGGCTGCTAGGTTGGTTTAGGTCGAAGTTTATTTGCCTGGAAAACTATACCTGCCCCATACTTTAAAAGAAAAACGTGGGTAATAAAAATGAAAACAAGGTTAGGTGTCCTGGAGGGAGCTGGGACAGTCTCTGGTGAGACCGATACTGAACAGTGTTTAAAAGATGCTATCAACATTATACTTTCAAACTGGTATCATCTCAGTAGATGGGACATTTTTGGTCTGTTATTATAAAATGAAATACTTTGACAAGGAACTTTGTTCAAGCAGATGGTTTCAGGAGCTGCCTGTTGCCCCCTCTGCCGGCTGCAGAGCAGGAGATAGCCAGGAAAGTGCTGTGCTTCCTGAATCGTGCTGGGAGCACGGGCATGTTCGGGGGAGATTCCTTGGGAAAAATCAGCCTTTCTTTGCACATCGTGCACCTGCATCCCGGGCTCGCACAAAGTCACGGGACTCTGGAACTCCTGTCGTCCCCAGTGAAACCTGCGCCTCCAGAACCTGTTATGGGGATGAGGCTGGAGAAACCTCTGGACCATGCAGGAAAAAGCCAGGGAAGTGATTTGTGAGGCCTGGTCAGAGCCTGAGCAGCCTGGGATGGCAGCACGTGCTGGGGCTGCACGCCTGGCAGAGTGGCAGGAAAGAGGAGGCAAGAGCGAGTGATGCCTCAAGCGTCGCTGGAGGGGCTGCAAGCAGCAAGGAACAAGGCTGTTTTTCTGCTCCTGATGAAAGCTCACTTGTTGAGAGCCTGATCCTCATCTCTCTCTAAACACTACAAGGTGGGGAATGTCCTAGAAGCTGTTACACACTGATGGTTAGAATTTCAGAGATTTCTGGAGGCCGGTTGTTTAAAAATTCAACCAAATGTGCCTTTGTCAGAGGACCTGCCTGACTTAAGCCACCACAGGTAGGATTTCAGCCCCTAAAGGGCTGTTTGGGGAAAGAGGCATATGTACATCTAGTTATTTACATACTGTGGATGCTTAAGGAAGCTGCTCAGGAGGCTGTGGAGTAAACCCAGCAGGCAGAGCTCTGTCCTGCCCCTGCTGACTTGAAAATCCAGACCTAAATGTGAATTTTGCAGGCGTTTTCTCAGTTGGTAAGATGAACCAAGCCCTGCCAGGCTGAAATTTTAAGGCGTCCAAACTGGTGGCCCATGCTCCAAAAGATGTGTTCTGAGAGCTGTGGGACTGCTGTGCAGAAAATGGTTGAAAATGGACCAAAGCAGTGATTTCCTAGGCCACGGGGACTGCAGTGCCTGCATCCCCAGGCACATGGTCCCAGCACCACTGGTCCGTGCTTCCAGTGTCCTGCTGCCACCTCTCTTGGCTGTGGGTGTTGTGTGGAAGCATCGCATGGTTTCAGGTGGGTGAGGTGCTGTCTGAAAGATGCCGTGTGTATGTAGAAACACGGAGGAAATCCTCCAGGATCTCATTGTGGCCTCAAAATAGGGAAATTCTGCTGTGTTTTTAAATTCCTTTTTTGAAAGGCTATGGAAAGGAGCACTTCTGGAGTCAGGGGTGTCCCTCTGGCAGTCCCTCGCTGAGCTGACTGCCTCCCACCACCTCTGGCCCTACGGCCAAGCATTTGAATCTGGACTTTAAATGTCCAGATCCAGAAGCCCCTAATTAGCCAGGAATGCTCTTGTTTGCTTTTTTTCTTTTTGTGGTAACTCCTTATGCTGGGGCTCTGGCCCTGAAATTGTGGTGTGTGGCCTCAGTTGGTGGCCTTGGCCATGGGCTCAGCTCGGTGGGAGAACGCTGGCCTCCGAGGCAACCTCAGGGAGACAGGGGCTCAGCCATCCCTCCAGGTACTTGGAAGGGACGTGGGGATGACTTCCACGGCTCACCTGATGTTTGCCTTTCCAAATGTCACTCTTGTATTGGCCTTCTGCTGGGCTTATGACTGAACATCTGCTACTAAGTGGTGCCTGTGCACAGGCATCTTTTAGAAACTGGGAACTATAAATGGACCTAAACCACTTCAGCTGGCAAACAAAAAGCTTGTAGAGTCAGGGAAAATGAGGAAGAGGGGGGGATTAAAGAGGGGAGGGTGTTTGAGGCAAGCAGGAAGCTTAACAATCTTTTTTTTTCCTATTGAGATGACAAAGAAACAGGAGGAAAAGAAACCTGGGCAGCTGTAGCTTTTGCTAAATAAGTGTTCACAGCCTGCCCTGCGTTTCTCTGACGGGCATGGGGTACCCTGTTTGGCAAAACTGCACTGCTCAAAGCACCACAAATTGCTTTGTGCCCCTTCCTGTGTGGTGCTTGGGCAGCATCGTTCAGGAGCAGCCAAACTGTCCCCCGGCTTTGAGCCTCGGGGGCGTGTTACCAAAAGTACTTCTAAGAGGAGCTATCAAAGATGATCCCTTTGGCCTTCCTCTAGGATTGGTTTTGGGATGAGGTAGAGAGTGTCCTTCAACATGGAAATGAAAAAGCAGGGTCCCAGGTGGATTCAGGACAGAGAAACAAGTAAGGGGGTTGCCTTGGGGGAAGGCAGCAGGTACACACGCTCCCCTCCTTCCGTTGTCTCCTCCAAGGATCCACCTTAAGAAAACCCCAGCACGAGGCAGGATTGATGCTCGCCTGGCTGTTGCAATCCCTCTCCACAGAAAGAAGACGCTTTCATGTTGTGGTGCTGAGCATCTCGTTTGGTATTTATGGTTTCCTGGAATGGGGTGCGGTGTCTACCCAGGCGCATTCCTGGGCTCAGGCAAGATTAATCCTGACAGGTAGCTGCCCTGGGGGGAGAAGCAAACGCTTAGGCTCACCTGTAAGAGCTCCAGCACCTGGAGTTTTCTCTCCCCTTACAGCCACTTCACATTTAATCTGCAAGGCTGCGTTGTGCGCTGCAGGGTATACTGCGATCTACGTGCGGCACTTCGCTTAACAGATGGCATAGGCACAATATTCTCATTTAGAGGAAGAAAAGAGAACAAAACAAAGCAGCGGCCAGGGTGAGAGCACTGCGCTGGGGTGCCTCCTGCAAGGGCTTGCACAGCCCAAGAGATGAGCTGCTTCATTCCCTGCAGAAGTCAGATTAGGTAGGAAAGGTAGATCAGGCATCTCAGTTTCAGCAGCTGTCACCATGTGCTGTCACACGCTCAAAAAAAGCTGCCTCTGAGTGCTCAGAGAACAGTGAAATGTGCAGCTGCTCGGGGACATAATAGAAAGCACCTGCTCTTCCAAGATACTGGATGACACAAGCATATCTTGCAAGAAATTAGTGATGTCCAGATAGTCATTTCAGAAGAAAGTGTCGGCAGAGTTTATTGTAACGTTCAGGAATCGATGCACAGATCTCCTGGAGCACCTCTGATTTCGCAGAGTAAGCAGCCAAGCAGCCAGACTTTTCTTACAAGCACTGGATGTTGCCCTCAGTAGCTGAAGAAGCATCACACCCAGGTGGCTGGGCAGAGCAGGGAAACGGGAGATCAACAGCTGAGGTTTTGCTGCGTGGCCCTGCAGAAGAGCCTGTGTCTTGAACAAGTTCATGCTCAGCCACCTTCCAGCTGGGCTACTGGTTTCCACCTGGAGGATTTTTGAGCCCTCAGCTCTCTGATGCTCGATGTTTCTGTTCCTCATAAGAGGAAAATACTAGGTTTTCCTGGGCTGCTTTTATTGCAGAGAAGTGTAGATGACCTGTTTCAAAACCAGTGTGTCCAGCAGGAGCAGAGAAGTGATGGTGCTCCGGTACTTGGCACTGGTGAGGACACAGCTTGAGCACTGGGTTCAGTTTTGGGCACCGCAGGATATGAAAGACACTGAGGTGCTGGAGAGAGTTCAGAGAAGGGCAGTGAAGCTGGTAAGGGGTCTGGAGAACATGTCTTATCAGGAGCAACTGAAGGACCTGGGGTTGTTTAGTCAGGAGGAGGCTGGGAGGAGACCTTATTGCTCTCTACAGCTACCTGAAAGGAGGTTGGAGTGAGGTGGGTGTTGGTCTCTTCTAGTGATAGGACAAGAGGAAATGGGCTTCAGTTGCACCAGGGGAGGTTTAGGTTGGATATTAGGAAAAATTTCTTTCCTGAGAGAGTGGTTGGGCAATGGAACAGGCTGCCCAGGGAGGTGTGGAGTCACCATCCCTGCAGGGCTTCAGAAAACATCTGGATGTGGCACTTCAGGACATGGTTGAGTGGTTCTGACAATATTTAGTAGATGTTGAACTTGATGATCTTGAAGGTCGTTTCCAACCTTAATGATTCGATGCTTCTGCGCTCTGAATCGACTCTCGAGTTGGCAATTCCTGCTCCCACCCCCAGCTTGACATTTGCCAAGCATCAGGTCTCTGTTTCCCGCAGCCAGGTGCTGTGGTAATTTTGGGAGCATCAGGGGCTGCAGCAGCAAGGCTCTGCCTCTGCTTAGGCAGAGATGATAAGCTTGAAAAGACGCTGCTGAGCTATGTGGCATGTCCTGACACAGGAGGTTGTGTTATTTTGAGCACTTGTAGATATCTGTTCTCATTTGAGATGATAGAAGTACTTTGTTCTCTCTCACCAGAAACGCTCGCAGCAAATTCTTGGTTCTGCTTTATTAGTTATTGGCATTGAAGTAGCACATCCATCGAGCCAAGAAACTTCTTGTTGCTGTAATGCACTGCAGGGCATCCTGCCTGTCTGAGACTCAACTTGTGATCCAATGACTTTGTTTGAAAACAAAAAAAAACCAAAGCAAACAAACAAAACCCAGGTTTGAATGAGTGGTCTGTGGAGGGAAGAGATGAGTGGAAAATCATGATAGGTTTGTGCTAGAGTCCCAAACAGACCTCAAGACCCTTTTCTTTGAGCAAGGTGCAAAAGTCCTTCTAGTTCATAAAATTCAGAGATCCCCTTCTGGTAGGAGAGCAGAAGACATCGTGTCATTCCAGGTCCTAGAGGGGGTTATCAACCAAGACTTTTCCACACAGTACCTCTGGTTCTAAATGCTCCTTGAGTTATTGATACAAGTGGAGTATTTTTGTGTAAGGCTCCTTCCCAACTGTAAGTAATGATCCAAATCATGAGGAAAGTCTGCAAACCATTTGTATAAGTGGGGCCAAGGGTATAACAGGGGGTTTTATGGTGTCAGACAACCTGGGTGATGAGGAGAGTTGGGCTGATCTTTAGAGCGTAGCATGAGTCCTGATGGGACCTTGAAGGTGCTCAGTGCCTATGAAAACTAGGCTGAGAATTGGTCTGTCTACAGGGAGAGTCAAAGATAATCCCACTTCGCATTAGGCAGAAGCTCAGTGCCTGCACTGACGAGCATTTCACCTCTGTTATGTCTGCTTAAGGATGCTTCACTTCCCCCTGTCACCATCCTCTGTCAAGATAGCTTCATTCTGTTTCTTGGATTTTCTGAAACCAGCCAGGTTAGAGGGAAAGAAAATCCTCGTTTAGCCCAGCCCTTCAGAGCTACTTCTGAAGAAACTAGATGGTGTTAAGCCACTCTCACCAAACCTGCAGATTTGGCCAAGACACCGGTGAGCTGGGTTTGTTTTGGTCTAAAGGGAAATAGCTATCAGGAAATTCAGCTCCATTAGGACTCGACTCTGCAAAACGTGAGTCCAGCATCGTGTTCTTTGTGTCAGAGGAGCCAGGGGTGAGATACACTATCAACTGCAAGAACCAGAAGCCCTTTCCCTGGCTCAGCCTGCAAGAGCTGCCAACTGATAGTCTGAAACAAAACTAAGCAAAGTAGGAAGAATTGCCATAAAGAGAGCTGTGAAAGTTGCTTGGATTTTCATTCTTGCATGAAGAATGAGGGCCGTGGTATTTTCAAAGTCGTCCGCTCAAGAGTATGAATTCACTGACACTCAGGGCCTAGGGGAGGGTCAAATGGATAAAGAAATAGATATTTATGTATGTGCATATGTAGACAGGTGAGTGTATTCCAGTTGAAGTGGGGCAAGCCCCACTTTCAGGAAGTGCTGTATTCTTTATAGGGAATTAATATTACAGTGTATTTACATGTCACGAGCGTCCAGGCTTGTTTATTTGGCTTATATACAAATATCTAGCTAAAAGTAAAGGCTCCAGCTGTTCTTAAACTGAAATGAAACTCCAAATGAAGGAGAAATCAGATAGAAAAAGAGGAGCGGCTTCACTGGGAGTACTGGGAGGGGGGATGGCTTGGATCTTTTGGTTTTCATTTCCAGTAGTGTTCTGCAAGTCGTGGGCTGCCGGGCACCCCAGTGGTGACCGTCTCTGCTCTGCAGGTTCCCAAGCTGCGTGGCAATGATAAAAGCAAATAAACACACCCAGTACCCACAACCTCCCTCCCCAGAAGCCCGAGACAGCTGCGAGCTGGGGGTCAGGCTGTCTGTTAGTCAAGGCTTGGGGAAATAATGTTTGTTACAATCTCAGATCACCGTTGGGTCTGGATTCAGCTTTTAACACACTGGAGATAATTGAGCAGCTTCCTACAGCCCCAGCAGTACAACGATTCACTTGCAAAATGCAACCTCTGTTCTAATGCTGCTAAAAATGAATAAATTGGTCCTCGAGGACTAATGAACGCCAATAAAAGCGCTGTGAGGCAGCATGTAGTGAACTTGTCGTGGAGGAAATGGCTGGAATTCACTTTCTGAGAGCAGGTTCCAGCTCTCTTCTGGTGTGCCTGTCCATGCCTGTGGCTTTGCTCCTGCCCTCCCAGTCGTAACGTAAAGCAAGGGCTTAGGTGGAAATATCCAAAGATAATATATAGCCAGGATTTGTTTGCTTTGTGCTTTATTTGTGACATCTGAAGGCGGAAGCAGAGCATCCTGTTTGTCTTGGTTCCCTGTAAATCAAGGACCCGTCTGTATCTTTGCTCTCCAGTTTTCACACCCAATCAGTAACAGTAGGGAGGTAGCATTTCTCCTCCTCCAACACTCACTGCTTTGGCTGGGATGCCCAGGACCACCATCTGATGCTCTCCCTTCACACTCTCAAGTGACCAGGAAGGGCACGCAGTTGATTTTACCCATGAGAAAACAGTATTTTAGATGCCAGATGTGTGTTTGCTGCACAATCCTGGCTATTTCCGACCTGAATTTTGTCCAGCTCGAGGAGATCTTTGGAAGGAATACGTTGTTCTTGTTTCTGCAGAGTTTGGCATCCTCTGCATTTTGTGTCTGTCATTCTTGGTCAGGTTGGAGAAGACATAGTTGAGCTAAGCCAGGAGAGCTTTCCTCATGCCCCTGCCTTGTCGAACTCCATGTAGGTCATGGGGAAGCCCAAATAACAGGGGGTTTGGAATGAGATGATCTTCAGAGGCCCCTTCCAATCCCCACCGTTCTGTGGTTCTATGAGTCTGACCACCTCTGCTTTATGAAACAGATAAGGAACACTAAATATTTTCATGCTTGCATGGTCCCTCACGAAAAAAGCAAGAAGGCAAAAGACTAGAACTTGAGATTTCTTGTGAAGTCTTAATTTGTGCCTTCCTCTCTGGCACAAATAAACTCTCGATATTCATTCCTTAATGATGTGATGTCATCCTAGATTGTTGGTTTTTTTCTCACAGGCCCCTTGCTGGGCACATGATAGATGATGTCTACTGAATCATCATCATTTGTTGTATAGTGTGGTGCATTATTTACTGTACGGGAGCAAAATCCTTCACTCAGCACATAATTATTAATTTCCTCATAGGCTAATTAAAGATTGTATCATAATGCATGTACATCAGGGAGCTGAATTAAGGTTTTCACCAGCAACTTGAATTTTTTCTTTTCCCTGGGTACGGGCGCATTTGGCTGTGCAATAAGACAGACTTAATTGTGGTCTTTACAAATCTAACACCACTTTCACCCCAGAGACTCTCGTTTGGGGCATCCAAACAAAATGGAAAGCCAAGGCAGCCAGCTGGTCCTGTTGTAAAGCACTGACTCCTTTCCTTAATCCCAGAACGTTTAGGGTTGGAAGGGACCTCGAAAGATCATCCAGTCCAACCCCCCTGCCAGAGCAGGATCACCTAGAGCAGGTCACACAGGAACAGATCCAGGGGGGTTTAGAATGTCTCCAGAGAAGGAGACTCCAAATCCTCCCTGGGCAGACACTTCCAGTTCTGTTGCTCTCACCATTTTCCTTATGTTTCCATGGAACCTCCTGTGTTCCAGCTTGTGCCCGTTGCCCCTTGTCCTGTCACTGGATGTCACTGAGCAGAGCCTGGCTCCATTCTCCTGTCACTCACCCTTTACGTATTTATCAACGTGAATGAGGTCACCCCTCAGTCTCCTCTTCTCCCAGCTCAAGAGCCCCAGCTCCCTCAGCCTTTCCTCAGCAGGGAGATGCTCCACTCCCTTCATCATCTCTGTGGCTCTGCACTGGACTCATTCAAGCAGCTCCCTGACCTCCTTGAACTGAGGGGCCCAGAACTGGACACAATATTCCAGATGTGGACTCACCAGGGCAGAGTAGAGGGGGAGGAGAACCTCTCTCGACCTACTAACCACAGCCCTTCTAATCCACGCCAGGATGCCATTGGCCTTCTTGGCCACGAGGGCCCATTGCTGGCTCACGGTCATCCTGCTGCCCACCAGGTCCCCCAGGTCCTTTTCCCCCATACTACTCTTCAACAAGTCAATCTCAGCCTTAGAAGCACGTAACACGTTGGGCTGATCTTCCTCCCCAAAGTTCATCTTAAAGCACATCCCCAGCACAGAATGTTTCTGTCAGGTGGGTAGGGTAACTTTGCTGTGAGCTGCAGAATGACAGGGGCACAGCAGCCCAGGAGCTTTTCAGTCTCCCCAGCAGAAATTTGCATCAAGCATGATTGCTTAAGTGAAGTCTTTAAAGACTTCTTTATTTGATTACCCCTTTTCTGTTGTTGTCTAAAAGAGAGAAAATGACATATTTAGACAGGAAAAGCTTTCGAGGGAGGTGATCTCTTTATGGTGTGTTTCTTTGGTGTTGCTCACAGTGTGGCTGAGAGCTTCCAGCACTATAATCAGAGTTGAAATAAATGTGCATTGCCGATGAAATTGTATTTTTGTACTTCTCACTTCACAGGTGAGCTGATATAGACTCAAACTGTTACCTCGGGGAAAAAAAAAAGGGGGGGGGAGAGAAAGCTTTTCTTTGCAGCCTTTAGACTGCTCTAAGCATTTCTGCTGCAGAACGAGCGAGTGCTTCTTTGCATTTTCAAAGTTAATGCACAGAAAGTCTTCAGTTGATTAGCAGAGGTCCTGCGTAGGATGGCTGTTTCATTACCAGGAGTTGAAGCGAGCTATAAATATGTTTTATGTCCCTGTACAAGTTCAGAGTACCATGAAATATAATTAAAAGATTCTGGGCACTGCACGTGTAGGAGCAACATAGGAAATAAACGTTTGACCTTTCTTACCTTTGGTCACCAGTAAGCAATTGCTCTCTATGCTTCCTGCCTACGTTACTTACTGTTTTGGCTTAAATACAAGAGGAAAATGCCCACTGAGAATGCTGAATGAACGTTCAGAATGGAATGGTTCTTCCAACTGGATTTTTCTCTTCTCTAGAAGGTGCAGTGGAAAATGCCAAGCTATTAAGAAGCTAACAATTACCTTTTATTATGCGAGCCAGGTTCTGTGAACAAGAAAAAGCTTTGGAGTCTATTGTTATTTCCTTTTATTTCTAAACACAAAACAAGGTATGCTAATGGAGACGTTTCATACAGCTGAAGCAGAGTGTGAAGCAGTTGTTAGTTTATTCCTAGCCAAGGAAAACACCATACAGGTATCATACCAGAGTGGGATCCACCTCCGGATTAGCATCCCTGAAGATTTACTGGGAAGCTGACTGACTGAAGAGCCTCTGCTGTAAAACCTGAGCCAGGTTTTGTCACTAAGTTGATGTAACTGAGTTAGGACACAGCCCAGTGATGCTCAGGCTTGCACTGGGGAATGAAGCTGTGACAGGCTGTATCGTTCCGAAGGAAACCCACAAACTTAAATACACGGTAAGAAACAGAGAATTTTATCTCTCGGGTCCAAAGAAAATAGAACCAGCCCTTGTATGCTGTGTGTAAAACAGGGGAAGAAACCACTGGTCAGTGGAGCTAACGGAAATGAGTTTACAGAACCTGATTATCTGTTATTTGAGCCTGCACTTACTGAGCTCGGAGAGCAAGCGTGCAGGGCTCACAGCCCTCTCCTTACGCTAGCTGCGTGCCACAGTCCTCTCTGAGCTCTTTGGGGATGTTTCCTTGAGCATCTCCCGCATGAGGAGAGGCTGAGAGACCTGGGGCTCTTTAGCCTGGAGAAGAGGAGACTGAGGGGGGATCTCATTAATGTCTGTAAATATGTTAAGGGCGAGTGTAAGGAGGATGGAGCCAGACTCTTCTCAATGTCATCCAATGTTAGGACAAGAGGCAATGGGAGTGAGTTGGAACACAAGAGGTTTAGGGTAAACATAGGCAAAAACTTTTTCACAGTGAGAGTGACGGACACTGGAACAGGCTGCCCAGGGGCATTGTGGAGTCTCCTTCTCTGGAGACTTTCCAAACCTGCCTGGACACGTTCCTGTGTGACCTGCTCTAGGTGATCCTGCTCTGGCAGGGGGGTTGGACCGGATGATCTTTCTAGGTCCCTTCCAACCCCTAACATTTGATGATTCTATGATTCCATGACTTGTTCTGGGTGCTGGTGTGAGCTGGGAGCTCTTTGGTCAGCAGTGCTGGGATCAGTGATGCTCCTGGGGGAGCTGGAAGTGTCCGCAGAGCAGTTGGAGAGCTGCTTGCTGGAGGTGTTCGCGGTAGAGGCTTGGTAGGCACCTGCCTCGTACATCTTCAGAGAGAAGGGAGGAGGTAGCCAGCAGGAAATGAGAAATGCTTGCTGTAAACCTCCACTCGCTGCCCGGGTAACAGCTGCCTCAGGAGCGTGCCTGGGTGAGCCAAGGGTGCAATGTGAGTCACCTGGAGAAATCATCTCATCAAACCCAACTGCTGAGTGAACGGCGATAGCAGAAACGCAGCTCTGGGAATAAATGTCTTTATCAGACCAGGGGAAAGCATTGTGGCAAGACTCAGTAAAGAAGGGATCTGTGTAAGAGCATTAACTGAGTGGAGGGCCGGAGGGCAGTGGTCCTGGGTAGGCACTGCTCTTGTTTCAGCGTGGGAGCTGGTGGGGCACTGGGATGGGGAGGAAGCGCGTGCCTCATTCAGCTTTCATTCATCCCTGCTGGCAGATCTTTGACTTCTCCCTGCAACAAGCAAAGACTAGCACCACCAAAAGCAGGTTATAGAAACAACCTGGCCTGGCCTCACAGCAGCTCTTTCCCTACTATCTCTGTTCTTCCTTCCTAAACAAGTGGATGTGCTCCTGGTCCCTTGGCCCTCCTTACAGAGTGTAAAGCCTCCCTTCTGTTTAAATAAGCACGATACGTGGCAAGGATCTGATACAGAGGTGGTTGAAATTGCTGGAGGGGCTCTTCCATGGATTCTGTGGGGATAACGTGAAAAACTAACTTGAGACCTAGGTGTGAAGAAGCTGGAATAGCTGAGTTGTAACAGGCTGTCCCTCCTGGGCATCAGGGCTGAGGAGAATGCTGCTTTACACATTGCTCATTCGCAGAGCAGAAGGATTCTCTGTGGAAGGTGAGTCTGCTTTGAAGATGGGGATAGCTTAACTGGAAGAGAATACATAAATAACCTGTAACCAGCACTGCTCGCACAGCCTCCACTCGGGCTCAGTGCAGGTGTATTCCCGAGCACACAGAAGGGAGATGTTGGCAGACAGCGGTCAGGGGGAAACAGCTCGGGCAGGAGTGGTCATGTTTGGATGTCCAAGGAACAGATTGAGGTATACAGGCAAAGAGAGAGAAGGGATACTTCTCGCCAGCACAGAAAGCATATTTAAAGGAATTAGGAGCAATACACAGCACTCTGTCAGCGGGCACGGTTTATATTTGGTCTTTTTCCATTAAAAAAAAAAAAAAGTACGATGATTAATTTTCATTAAAAGGACTAAAAAGATTGGAATCTGTGCTGTCGTAAAACTCGTGGGTCTCCGTTGTGCGATGTACTTTTAAAGGACAGGCGTTTGAGATAGTGGGTGAGATCTGCTCACACCACAAACCACAACGTGGATAAAATGCTCCCCTGCCAGACGCGAGCGATGGGTCGCAGCGTGTTGGCTGAGCTTTCATCACCGTAATTGGACTGTTTGATACTCCTCGTGTTCTGCACCAGAAGCTTCCCGAGCAAGCCAGGAAGCAAGCAGCCACCAGCAGCACATTTAAATCATCTCAGGTCTCTTCTGCAGTCAGAGAGCTTGGGTAAATCTTGCTAATTATTCCACTAGAGTTTTGTCCTCTTTGTACGTCAACCCAGGCATCTCTCCGTGGAGTTGCAGATTTGGGTACGGCGTAGCAATTTGAAACTGGAAATAGAGTACATTTTCTGTAGCCTTCCAGAGATTCGAAACTGAACTGAAACAATTTGGGACCTGAAATTGGATACTGGAAGTTCTTTTTTCTTCCGATAATAGAAATTCACTGTGCCAAGCTAAGCTGATAAAACACTTCCATTTCAGATGGCTGCAGAGGGGCAATTTGGGCAAGGAAGCCATCGCACTTTGAACTCCCCTTAGGAATGAAATTATTGTTTGGCACTGTCACATTAACACAACTAATAACCAAGGAGCAATTTGTGATTTCTTATTTACAAGAGCTGCTGCTCTATTGAATGAAACACGTGTGCCTGCTCTGAGGGACCACCACAGTGACCATGCTGGCATGTTAACCTCTTGGGCAATGGGAACAGTACAAGTCCCAAAAGCCAATGTGATCTTTTATGGAGGGAGTTCTCAGCTTCATCCCTCCTCCCCACAACACCCCTGACAACGTGGTGCTTGGGTTCAGAAGCCTAATACAAACCCCCTGTTTTTAACATCCTAGAATTAATAAAAAAATTAACACCAAGTTAATACAAAAATTCACCTAGCAGGCTCAGGACACCTTTCACTTACAGGCTAAATAATAAAATATTAATTTGTGCCTGGAAATAATTTTTTTTTTCCCCCTCAACTTCCACTTTAGGGAATTTAAGCAGTCAATTTCCAGACAGAATTCTGTGACTTTAAGGTAATGAGCATCAAAGACTGTCTGTTTTTCAGATGTTGAAAGACGTTGAAAATGTTCAGGTAGTTAACTTTGGATGATTTAATACTTGGCTTAATTTAAATCCTGGAAAGATTGAACTAATGCATATCTTCAGAAGTAATTGCTTTGAGGAAGTGGAAAATACCGTCTCTTCTTTATTCAAAGGTGTGTGCCTGTGGCAATTAGGATGGAATGGTATTTGGGGGTTACTCTGGGCTCTTTAGTGACCATGGAGGAAAAAAATGATGTCTCCCTGTGATTGCAGTAAGAAAAAAATACTCCATCTGTGCTGTCCTGAGGACCATTTGGCCACTAAAGGTCATAATGCCACTGCAGCAGGAGGCTGGGGTGCTTGTGCTAACCCACTCGAGGCAAGAGGTTCAGGGTGGCTGCTTGTTCCACAGCCTGAAGGCACCTGTATAGAGCTCAGAGATCTTGTGTCTCTCCATGAAAACTGTGCACTGTTACCTGGTGTCAGACCCAGTCGCTGTTTGCTGTCGGGAAGTTTTGTGTTCAAAATAGATAATCAAGCGGAGGATAAACAGGCTGAAGAAAAGGACCTGGGAGTGCTGGTGGATGGGAAGCCCACCATGAGCCATCAGTTGCTCTCACAGCCCAGAAGGCCAATCGTGTCCTGGGCTGCATCAAGAGAAGCGTGGCCAGCAGGGCAAGGGAGGGGATTCTCCCCCTCTACTCCACTCTGGTGAGACCTCACCTGGAGCACTGCATCCAGTTCTGGAGACCCTGTCACAGGAAGGCTCTGGATGTGCTGGAACGTGTCCAGAGAAGGGCCAGGAGGATGCTCAGAGGGCTGGAGCACCTCTGCTATGGGGACAGACTGAGAGAGTTGGGGTTGTTCAGGCTGGAGAGGAGAAGGCTGCGGGGAGACCTTATTGTGGCCTCCCAGTATCTGAAGGGGGCTACGGGAAAGATGGGGAGGGACTGTTTAGGCTGTGGGGCAGTGATAGGACCAGAAGGAATGGATTAAAGCTAGAGATAGGTGGATTCAGGTTAGACATCAGGAAGAGTTTCTTCCCCAGGAGGTTGGTGAGACAGTGGTATGTGCCCAGAGAGGTGGTGGAAGCCCCATCCTTGGCAGTTTTGAAGCCCAGGCTGGCTGGGGCTGTGAGCACCCTGCTCTAGTGGGAGGTGTCCCTGCCCATGGCAGGGGGGTTGGAACCGGATGAGCTTTAAGGTCCCTTCCAACCCTGACTACTCTGATTCTGTGTTTAGACAAGCTCCCAAGAGTGGAGGGCAGGAGCCACGCTGCTCCTTTTGTGCCGCGTGGGTAGGCAGCTCGTGCGGTTGGGACACCCGTTGCTCCCGAGTGGGCAGGGAACTGGTGGAACCCCCCAGGAAAGATGGAAATTTCCTTCCTCGGCCGGCCGTGCTGGCAGAGGTGTGGGTAGGGACTCTGCAGAGCTGCCCAGCCCTCACCTGAGCTCTCTCCCACCTCTCACCGGTGCTTCCTCAGGAAAAAGCCAGCTGCAAAGGGCAGCAAAAGTCTGTTCGCTGCTCCATGGGGGAAGAAGTCGGGAGCGTTGAGCTAAATAAGACATTTGGCAGTTATTTGCAGCAGAGCCTTTTGAGAGAAAACTGAGCTGGAGTAAAGCAGAGAGCACCAAAGTGCTTGCAGCCGGTGTGTGCCAACAGTAGAGAGCTTTTAAGGTGTGCGTAGGCAGGAGAGAACAAGGACGTGATTTTTACCTTATCTGATATCTTTCTCCTCAGCAACGTAAGACATAAAAAGAAAAGCTGGTCTAGAATTGAACCCCTCAGCCGAGGTAGGGAGACTCCTAAGAGTCGTTCTCTGCTTCATTTAAGATGTCCTTTGTGATTTTAGGGACATAGTGAAGGCTCTGAGCCAGAAAAGCCATGGGGCAGCTAATCCCATTTATCTCAGTGGCAGGCCCCTAAATATCTCTGATGTTCGGAGCCTGAGCCTGTAATAGGACTTTCCCAGCTCCCACAGGCATTATGAAGATAGATAGACTGAAGAGGTGCACACATCCTTTAGTAACAACAGCCGTATCAGTACCTTAAATGCACTTTATTATGCATGGAAGGAGTAGGATAGAGGAAAAATAATATTCTGTGTTAAAACCAGAAATTGGCTGTGTTAAAAGAGGAGCCGCGGAGAACTAAGCAATAGCCAGGAGAAATCCACGTCAAGAAGCATTTTTGTAGCCATGCTTTTGCCTCATTTTTCTTTTCTCTTCCTGCACTTTATTCCAAAATGCAATGAGTGACTCTTTCAGAAAGCCCTGAACCCAGAAATTAGACTAAAAACTTGCCTGCGCATAATGAAGGAGAAGTTAAAGTACATCATCATCACCCCGAGAGGTAATTTCTAGAGCTCGATGATACTGCATTTGTAAATGTTCATCCTTCAAAGCCGTTCATTTACTGCACTTCCCATGATTATCTGGGTTCCTGGAACTTTACAGCACGGAAATATTGGTTCTTCTCTGTCTCATTTCAGAGCAGCGTAACAGAGCTAATGCACTCGCCGCCGTCGTTGCTCGGGACTCTGCAGTCCTACCGAAATCAATGTGTGTTTGAAGGCAGGCTCAGGATGGCCCAAAACAGGCACAGTAATTACAATTAAAACACATTTCCTAGGCTTTGAAGTGCTTGCAGCGATGGTCTTCGTAAATGGATTTCACTCAGCGTGAGTAGGCTGGGAAGATGAAACTGCAGAGCGCTAGGAAATGCAGCTTTCTATATTCTTACCACTTTAAGGATGTTTTGGGTTAAAAGGCTGGCAAACAACGTATTAGGAAACAAACCACACGCAGTCAGGTCTCTTGACACAGCAGTGCTTCATGGGGCACTTTGCTATCTAGCTTCCCTGGACTCTGAGAAAGAATAAAATGAAGAAGAACCTGAATTTAGCATTAAATCTGGAAACAAAACCGAGAGGATTTTAGTATTTTCATATACATTCCTTACCGGTAGCTGTTCGGCCTGATGTACATTATATGCAATTCTATCACCCTATAGCCTTACCAAGTGGAGTTGTATGCAAAGATTTGCAAAGCATCCACAGCACAAGCTATATAGACTCTTTTTTTTCTATTTCCTTAATAGATGCAGAAATCAAGCCATAGCGAAGGTGTCAAAAAATAGCCCTTGAAATATTTCCTCTTCCAGCTTGGAAAGTAATAACATTTCCACGGCTGCTAAGCCCAAGCCTAGCAAATATTTTTCTGTCATTAAAATAAGCATTTCCCAGTGCTATTTCCTTCCTGTCACACCAAGTATTGGGCTATAATTCTCCCTGATGCTGCTTTTCTTTGCGAGAGGTGGAGGAGCCAAGACGGGCCGTGATTTTGAAGGCACTCTCTTAGCCCTCGTGTCCTGGCAGCGTGGAGGTTTGCTCTAGACAGCTTGGTGGTGGGATTTCTGTTGCTGCTTACTCGAAGTTATATATTTTTGCTTCTGCACTTAGACCCTTGGAGCCAGTGGGAGTAGGTGTGTGCTTAAGGCAGACGAGATTTGCCCTTCTAACGAACGCAACAGCAAATACGCAGGTTCAAATTGATGGCTCAGTGGACTGAAGTGCCAAGAAGTACCCACATCAATTAGTTGCCCACGGATCAGAAATTTCATGCCCTGCAAACTCTCATTGTAATCTCATTTATTTTTTTCCACATATTTCAGGAGAGGTATCGTTTAGTTTACATTAGCATGAATGATGAGCGCTAATCTGAGATGACAGAGCAATTTGGAGCTGGCAGCAAGTTGCTGAGGTAATATCTAAAATACAAAGTGTCTCATTCGTTAGGGGAGGTGAAGATGACAAGCGTAACTGCACCCTCTCTCAAACTGGTTTTATGCCAGTGTAGGTCTGTGTTGGGGTTTTTAGAGCCCATACTCTCTTGAGACTGGCTGCAGTTCAGGTTAAAGGTCCAAATACCACCTTCTTCACAGCAGCTCAGCAGAGTGAGTACAGAAACCAAGTGCTGCATAAACATCAGCAAAAATCGAACAGAAAACGTTCACGGGGACTTCACCCTTTCTTTTCCCAGCAACAGGTAAGATGATTTAGGGCAATCCAAGAAAAACCAGGTCTCTTCAGCAAGGCAGCCTGCTTCCTGTCTTCAGAGAAGGGAAATGACAGCTGTCCTTCTCCTGGAAAGCACAAGTGATGGTGTGGCACAGCTGGCATCATTGGGATTTTTTTAGGAGGATGTGTAAATTTTTTCATTACAGGCTCCACTGAATGATCTTGGCCAGAAATGTACGACCAGATGGCGTTAGAGCTGCTTTCCCTAGAAGGTTACAAAGTGCTACTGTTCACAATCTCAGCAGCTGAGAGATTATAAATTACCGTCGCAACCGGGCACTGCTTTTCCCAACTCATTTTCTTGATGCGCAGGGAGTCTTTAGGTTTCTCCTGATAATATCTTCAACTTAAACCTGTCACTTTTTATTAGTTGCCTGGTTTCGGCTCTCAAAACCCACCTCTTTGTTGGGAAATTAGCGCGGTGGTGCTGCCTCATCTTTTTTTTTTTTTCCCCGTGCTTATTTTCTTGTCAGCCGTGGGGTTTCTCCACAGCTTCTCCTTCTTTATTGACTGCAGCGTGTACTTCTGACCCGTGTATTGACTGCAGTGAGCACGTTCAGACTCCTGCTAACCGTGAAACATGCTGTGATGTTCTTGTACGACAGACAACGCCGCCGAAGAGGGAGCAGTGCTTTCCTCGCTGCTTGCACATGCCTGAGCAACGAGGGCACCTGATTTATTCCAGTCTCGATCCATCCCAGGTGCTCAGGTTTTCCTGCTGGAGGAACAGCAGCCTGTTCTGGAACCGGGAAGTGGGTGGGTGGGTTGGTTGGGGATGGAAGGAGATGCTGGTCAGTTTGTGAGAAAGAGGGAGCAGCAAGTGGGGAATAAACCTTGCTGGATGGTATTTTTCAGGCTGTCTTTGAGTATCAGCTGCTATTTTAGGAGGCAGTTCCATGTAATTTTCCCAGTCTACCCACGTGGCCCTGCTTTGCAAGACCATGAAAGGCAAGGACGAAAAAAACTTATTGTTGATTCTTGGCTACGCCCATTTTTTTGGAAGTCAGCTCCAGAAGAGTTAGCAAGATGCCAGAGAATCAGATAAAGCAGCTCCCAGGGTGTCTGAAAGAGGATTTCTGGGTGCAACATGTACTTTGGAGGGATGCCCACCGTCCCCCTGCGCTTCCAGCGGCATACCAAATGATGCTGAGATTTTTCTGCGGCGGGTGATGCAACTGGTTTGTCTTGCAGGTTTAATAGCAGCAGGGTTTTGCAAATGCGACGTTTGAAATTATCTGCCTCTGCTGGAATCCTTTGAAATGGAATTGAAAAATACTGCATTTGCTGGCCCACTAACCCTTGTTAAGTACAGAGCTCACTAAGTCTTAAGTAAATGGTTTTAGAGGAGCAGGAATAGGTTTCTCATTAGGCATTCCAAAGAATGCTTTGCAGATCCACATTAAAAGACGTCCTCTCTCTATATACACGTTTATTTATTGCCTGTAATTTTCTCTGCCCCGTAATTCTGCTTGCACAGTGCAGCTGAGCATAAATCTCATTTTTAGGAGCCATGCTCATGTTCTGTTTCTTGACTTTCTATAATAACAAGAAATGGGATGCCTTGAGATAATCCAAACAAAGGAGCGTACAATGTAATAACATCTAGAAGAGTTACAAAGGGATCGTTACTGCCGGTGGACCTAATGACTGAAGCCTGATCATCACTGGGAGGTGAATTTGATTTTTCCAAACTGGAAATCTCTTGCAGTTGTGCTGGACAGAATGCCCATCTGAGCTCCAGAGCAAGGTGAAAGGATCATAATGTGAAGGAGTTATCAGCCTGGCCAGCGTTCAGGAGAAGATAGTGTCTTGTCCAGCCCGTGGCTGGCTGGCCAGGGCTCTTCTATAGAATAAACTATAGAGCTGGGCTGGACCAGAGCCAGGATGGGCAGAGATGTTGCAGATGGGGGTGTAATGGTCTGTTCAGAGATGGATCCAGGAAAGAGTAAGCCAGAGCAAAGTAGGTGGCACTGTTTTTATCACCATGGCATTATTGTTACTGGGTGTTACTGTGCAGCAGGAGAACCCCAGACTCCGGAGGGGTCTGGCCCTTGTCTTCACCCATGCTAGTCCCACGTGTGACCCAAGGCAGATCCTACGCAGAGAGAAGAAAAGCAACCTTTAAATTTGCAAACAGTGATTAATTCAAGCTCTGTTTGAACTGCTTACGAAGGGGGGGAAGGAATCAAAGCTGGGATTAGAGGCTTAGCAAGCATGAGCACATCCTTGGGCAGCTACTGCTCTCTTACAGTTCTGCTGCACTTGAATGTCACGGTGCTGCTGTTGGGCCATTGTCCCAAATAACCCGTAGAATTCCCAGTGGCTGCACTCAATGGAAGAAACATCTTGGTGGCTGTGGGCTTCCTGATGCTCTCCCTTCAGGGCCTGCTGGAGACAGACTTGTTTATTTCCTCATAGAGCTTCTGGATTGCATTTTATTATCTTAACCGTGCTTGGTTAATTTTTGCTAGCTGTTGAATGTGAAGGATGGCGATTTTGTGACAGATGAAATTTCAGATGGCTAGAAAAGTTTCCCCGACCTATCTTTGTCGTATATTATTTATTATATTATATTTCAGCACTCACCTGCAAGAACTGTTGCCTTGCTGCTGGACTCCTGAGTGACTTTTTCCATTCAATAAATGAACTGTAGACACCTCCTCACTGGGACAGATAAGGTCTGTCACTCAGGACGTGCCATGGAGCAGACCTCAGAGCAGCTCATGTTAATGAAACGCTGAGGCTGTGCTGCCCAGCCAGGACCACGTGGCGACTGTCAGAAAGCACACAAGTGCCTCCTTAGGGTAGCATTTCTGTTCTGGGCAGCCTAGGAACATGGGCAGAAATTGTTTCCCAAGTCAAAATTCATTAGGATGTAGCAGTTCCCAGGCTTTGTTTCCCTCCTACCCTCATCTTAAGGTAATGAGTAATTGTCCGCTTGTTCTTCACAAGTAGTTCTTTATCAGGAAAGTATCAATAAGAACTTCCTAAAAGAAATCTGCCTTCACAGATACTTGCCCATTAATGTTCTGTGCATACGTATGTTTACATTGGAAGATTACTAGCACTCTGTTTTGTGAGCCGTGTAACAGCTCTCTAAAGTTGGCCAGAACATTTTAAAACATGACTTAAATAGGATCAAGAATCTTGGAAGTAAGATCCGTCGCGAGCTTCGTGTTGTTGCCTCTCACATCCTTGCAGGTCTGTTTGTCGAGCAGCATTTTATAATCTGCAGTAAGCCCTGAAGGGTGCTTAGTTGTTATGGTTTGACTCAATATGATCTAAAAATGGCTAGCAATAAATCTACTTGTTTCCATGTAAAGGAAACGTTGGATTGAGCTGGGGAGACGATTACCCCTCACTCGGGGGAAGAGCCAAGAAATCCAATATATTTGTTCAACTCCAAAATATCCACCTTGATTTGGTGCAAGGGGGGGGGGGGGGGGGGGGGAATTAAAAGGCACAAGGATATATTTTGAATTACCAAATCCCAGTAGTGGGAACCGTGTCTTAGCTTGTGTTTCTGAGAGGGGGGAAGGGGGAGAGGGGTGGGATTTGGTGTGATTAATACCCTACCAGGGATGAGGAAAATTGAAAGGAAAACAGAGCCGTCTTCCAAAGGCGGTTGATCCCTTCTCTGGGCTCCTGGCCAATCTAACTGTCCACTGAAAGGACTCTAATTTCCTGAATAATGCAGAGCCAAACTTCCATTTTTAAAAAGGACAAATTAGGCCAGAGGAGAATCACTTGTCTTTACAGCTCATGACAAAGTGCTCCCAACTTAGAGGTTGGCCTCACCTTTCCTTGATTTTATAGAGCTCTTATTGGCAAGTACTAGTCTTGTTATGGTTTAATCAATATTAATCTCAGTTGGAAGGATACTTCTGGTTGCTAATTGAGATCAGGTTCAATTCCATCTCGTCATATTTGCTGTATAATTATTAGACACTTTACATCATGTCAGAAGAGTCTTGGCTAACAGCATCAGTCGGACGTTCCCACGCGCTGGCACAACCGACAGCACGCAAGAAGCTTCTGTGAACTGGGTATAATTGTCTGAAGTTCTCCAAGCTGTGGAAAGGTTCACAAAACCTAGCAGCAGCTCTGCTGTTTCTGTTCAGCACATGTTGGTACTCCCTCATTTACAGTGTAGTTCTTCTAAGCACTCCAACAGGATGATGTGGCTGGATGTATCTGGTAAGTACGTTGCACCCTTTTCTACCTATTTGCCTTGAAATGAGAAACAATTTACTGTGGAGGGCAATTCAGCAATACCACCTGTAAATTACCCGTGATGGGAAAGATGTATGTGTAAGAAGCAACAGTCACCTGAACCCGTTTCTTCTCCTCTTTGAAAAGTCCCAGTGCGCGTCGCGCTGACCGGCTGTGCACGCACCCCAGGCAGCAGAGACCATCCCCGTTACCTCATCCAGTCTCAACCGACTGGCTGCCTGTCACAGGCAATTTTATTTTGCACAGGCTCTATCAAAGAATGTTCTTATCTCTCAGCAAAGTCTGATCCCTGGGCTGCACACATGGTGGGGACCAGCTCCTGCACCACTGCAGCGTGATCTGCTCCCCTGTCCCCATCCCAGCTCCGGCACCGCATCCCTCGGGAGCGCTGCCTGATCCATGAAGGGTGTGTGGATTTGGGAGCACGCAGTGAAGTGGCTTTGCTGGCTGGCCCTGGGGCACCCACTGGGAAACTCAAAAGCTCGAGCTAGAAAGGCTGTCCCCAGGAAAGCTGCACTCCACGTAGCTGTGCATCTTTGTCCTGTGGTTTGCTTGAAAGTTTAAAACGAATCCCGTTAAGCTCCTGTTCCTAGCACTGGTCTCTTTGTTGTCAGTGGGACCACTTCAGCCCCTGGAGAATGGGACCAGGCCTAGGGATGGAGCATGGGATGGGTGGAGCGAGTGGGGTTTGTGTCTGCATTGGGTTTCGTGGCCTTTCCTGAAGTGTGCAGTGTTCCCATAGGAAAGGGAGTCAGGTCTGGGGCAGGGGGCTGTCAGAGCTGGGGGCAAACATAGCTCTCCCCTCAGTTCTGGCTTGCTGCCCCACGCTGAGGCTGAACGGCCTTTTACATGTTAAAAAACCTGGGGGCAAACATCAATGGCTGAATGATTTCGGTGGGAATTGGAAGGTTTTGACAAGAGTGAGATTTATTTCCCCCCCTCCTTGGCACAGCTGCCTGACTGTGGTTCTGCCAACTGCTGAGTCTGACTGACAGGCTGGCTCTAGCCAGAGTGACTGAGATTAACCCAAAAAAGGGAGTGATGTTTATCATCTGGGCAGAGCTGGATATGGCCCCAAGCCTGCAGGAGCCTCTGGACATGGTGGGTGAAGTAATGCACGAGTGCCAGGGCTGGGCAGGGGCCGGAGGCAGCTTCGGGGTGGGAAGGTGTGGTGGGTTGACCCTGGCACGGCACCAGGTGCCCACCAAGCCCTTCTATCTCTCCCCTGGACCCCCTTCAGCACTGCACGCAGGGAGAGAATAAGATGCAAAGCAAAGGGGTGTGGGTTATGATGGATAAGATGTTATTTTCTACTTCCCATCCGCAGGCGATGTCGGGCTGAGTCCAGGAACACGAAGCAGCCTCTTGGAGGACAAAGCAGAATGCCCCCCATCCTCCTCCTGCCCTCTCCCTTTATAGCTGAGCTGATGTCATATGGAATATCCCCCTGGTCAGCTCAGGTTGGCTGTATCTTCTCCCCCATCCCACCCCCCATCCTCTGGTGCCATGTGAGCACTGGCAGTGATAACACGGGTGTGTTATCAACACCCTCCAGCTCCCAGGGCTGCAGCATGAGGGCTGGCTGGGGAAAAGCAGCTCAGCCAGACCCACTGCAGAAGGGCATCGCCCGGGTGCCGCGGGCAGCGGTGCCAACATCGGGGTTGGGTTTGATGTTCAAAGAGCAGCCCTTGGCTCCTGGGAAGCCTGACTGCAGAGCAATCTGGCCACGCTCTTATGGACGCACACGTGTATTTTTAGAGCTTTATATTGCAACATGTGCAAATTTATTAGAGCTTGTTAATTAAAATTACTGTGGTGAGTGCCTGTTGCTATATCTGACAAAGAGATTCCACAGGCAGTTAAAAGAAAAGCCACCAAAACCCACGTTAGAATATGTGCAGGTTAGTGACTAAAAGGAGGGGGTCTAAAAATAGTTGCACTGCAAATAAATGTAGGCATTTATGTGGTGAAATTGCTGCTTTTTTTCCTGCCTTTCGTTTTATGAGTTTCTTTAAAGATTTTCTGGTTTCTTTTTTTGTCATACATGGGGTTGGTGTTTTTTTTTTATTCGTATGTCCAGAATCCATTTTTATTTCCATGATATTGATCCAGATGTACAGCAGACAGCATCGATTCCTGCTTGGATGTAATACATACACATTAGCAAGGTCGTGCACCTCTGGGAGCAGCGAGAACCTGGCAGACTGTGGTCTGCAGAACAGAAGTGGTTTTCCTAGGATGGCATCTAGGCGTAGGAGGGGATACGAAGTGTAGGGTAGGATTTACCTCACCAGTACCCAGTATTCTAACTGGGAATATCACAGACAGTTTCTAAAGGAGATCCACGTGAAAGTCAACAGAGAGTGAGGAATTTCAACTTAGAAGAATAATGAAGAGAATGCAGACGGAGAGTAATACCAGGACAATGAAACAGCATTTCAGAAAAAGCCTAGGAAACTAAAGAGAGTATGAAGAGGCCAAAGAAGCCTCCTTCCAGCATCCTTCCAGCCCGCAAATGCTTCTGTGTTGTTAGCCCTTCTCTGCAGCAAGGCACGTGGGGTTTGTTTAAGATGTGCTCCAGACCCGTGACCACTGACCAGGCTAAAAGGCAAGGGAGAGCTGCTTTTTTTTCACACTTCTGCCTGCAAAATCCCACTCCCAAAGGCATGGCTGGGCTGGGCTCACCCTTCCCATCATGGGGCTTCCAGTTGTAGCTTGTAGAGTGACTCAGGTCGATTTTACCTTTACAATTAATAACTGTGTCTTAATCCTCTATACCGTTTAATTGCTGGGTATTGTCATGACTTTTTTTCCTGGCAGAAGAGCTGTTTGTAAACACTTCCCTCTATTCAGTTGGTTTGACAGGATGCACACAAGTTACTATCTTCCTTTAATCCCTTAGAAGCCAAACCCCACGTCAGGCAGGCAGGGCACTGGCATCAGGCTGGCAGAGCTGTAGCTGCCCATTTGCCTTCTTTAGAATTTGTACAACCTTCGCTTTTCTTCTTCTGAAATCTGTCCAGTGTTTTAGGGGCTACTGAAAGTAACAATAAAAGCTAACACAGTTTTAGAGCTCACTGATACTGAAGGTTTGGGGATTTTAAAATGTGCTTTTTCAGCTGTTTTACCTCTTCTGTTGGAATGATAAATACGTGGTCATCACCCTGTGGTAGCACTGCATTTATCTGTATTTTTGCTAAATAGTGAGCAAATAGAATTACTCCCCCCCTTTGTGTTATCCTTGTCAAGTCTTCTAATTTTGTACAGAAATAGCTCCATGTAATTGTGAAGGTTCAGGATCCTTAAGGTTTTTTCTTAACATCTGTCTCCTTGTCCTTTTTGCTTCTGGCTATAGATTCTTCTCCTTGCTTTCCTCTGCACTGGAGTGTGGTCTGGGCTATAAAGAGTGCAAAAAGTACTCTTCATAGGGTCTGTAGAAAGACCACGTTGGGACACCTGTATTATTCAGATCATGCTCTCCTTCTTCTACAGGAAGTCCATAGTCATTATTATTTTTAATAGGCAGCCACGTAGAAGAGACAGGCGAGGAAATTTCACACTACCAACTCTGAGGACTGGAGAAGATGGTTTTTCTGAGGTCTTTCCTACCCTGAGGTAGTGTTGCATTTTACCACTGACTTGGAAGTCTGTTCTGCGAGAGGTTTGCAGGGGTGGAGTGCAGGAAGGTGATGCTGACAGACCATCACTCCGTGAAAACTCCTCCGAAAGGCAAAGGCCCCTAGCCAGCCCTGCCAGGTGACAGGAGGGCACGGCCACCTGGACCCTGCAGAAAGCCCCTGGTGCCTCAGCAGGAAGAAGAGAGGTGCCCGTTCTCTTTTAGGGCCTGCATTAAATATTAAACAAGGTTTTTACTGTTCGCGTGGTGTCAGAAGTGAAAGACAAGCTCTGACCAAAGCCTCCAGGACTGGATGACAGCAGAACTTGAGAGAAGGCTGGCTATAAATACCAGTTCCGTGGTGAAGCTCAGCACTGCTTAATGTGAGAAGTTGGGCAGCTGGTGCTGGTGAGTGCAGGTAGCCCCGTGACCCTTCGCACACCTTTATCTTGAAGCACTGGGACAGACCTTTGGATTGAGAATATGAGAAGCTTTTGTGACTGAAAAGATGTGGAGTGTTGGCTTCTTTTTCAGTTAGGTAGAGATCCTTATTTCTTACAATACCCAGATGTGTACCAGGCATATGAAGAAGCTGAGGGCATCTCTTTTATGACGAAAGTCTGAGGGACCTGGGGCTGTTCAGCTTGGAGAAGAGAAGACTGAGAGGAGATCTTATCAATGCTTTTAAATAAAGAGTATGGGGCCAAACTCTTTCCAATGGTGACCAGCAACAGGACAAGGGGCGACGGGCACAAACTGGAACCCAGGAGGTTCCATCTGAGCAGAAGGAGAAAGTTCTTTGGTGTGAGGGTGTGGGAGCCTGTGCCAGGCTGCCCAGAGAGGCTGTGGAGTCTCCTTCTCTGGAGAGATTCCCACCCCGGCTGGACCCTGCGCTGCTGGGCCCCTGCTCTGGGTGCCCCTGCTGGATGGAGCAGGGGGGTGGCACCAGGTGATCTCCAGCAATCCCTCCCAAGTCCTCCTGGTCTGTGATTCTGTGATTTCACGGCACGGGGGTAATGCTGTACTACCTTCCCTGGAAGGACAGGCTGCAGCAGCATGGGAAGGCAGGGTGGATACAAGAGGTACAATAAGAGGGTTTCTGTCAGCTAACCTGGTCGCTCCCTGGACCTCCACATGAACGTGTAGGCAGCAGGGAGTATGCTTCTGAAGAAACAAAATAAATCGCGGAGCAACGGGAGAGGTAGGAGAAGAGAGCGGAAGAAGGGAGCAAGTGGGAGAAGAAAGCAGGAGACAACTGCAAGAGGAACAAACATCCCTTTGAGGATGATGTGCCTTTTGCAGAGGTTTCTAAGCTGCCTTCCAGCAGTTCAGGAGGTGCGGGCGAAATCGGGAGATGAGAGGGGCTGGATGAAAGGCTGTGCTCAGCCTCCTTCATCACTAAGCACGCTCTCCTTGTCGGAGATGAAAAACAAACACTGGGTGCACAACCTGCCGTTCGCAAGGCTGCCGGATCTATTCACGCAGAGCCCTTCTTGCAGCAAAGGAAAAGGCTTTTTTTTCGTGGCTTCTTTATAAGGTTTCTTGTTATTTTCAGAGAGAGGATAAAGGTGCAGTCTTAGCAGGGCCGAGCAAGTGACTTGGCAGCGTGGGACTGGGAAGGCTGGCTCTCTGGGATGGCAGACGCCCGGGCTCCGCAGCCATCCATCTCCAGGCTCTCCGCCTGCCCGTCTGCACCAGCCCAGCCCCAGCCTGGGGACGTGCCGTGTCTGGAAGCAAGCAGGCATGGTGTCACTGGACAGCTGGTGAGGTTTCCAAGTCCAAATCGTTCCTTACGGCGGGGTTTTGAAGCAGAGACTCGTTCCTTGCACGGCGGTGTGTTTGCAGAAGCTCACCCCGCGCGCCAGGCGCGTAGCCTCTGTTTGCTCAGGTGCCTCGTGCAAGCGCTCTCTCGGGTAGGGCTTTCTCCTGGAGGCATGTGCTATAAATACACCCTAAAATTTGGAGCTGGTTAGCAAAAAGAATTGGGAAAGAAGGAAGTTTAAAGGTAGGCAGTGCTCGCTTTGGCCGCGTCAGCTTTGTTGCAGAACTGAACTCTCTGGGCTGGGGAGCGTTTGCTGTCACTCAGTAGTAGTGTTTCGTTGTCAGATGGGTTTTTAGTCTTTATTTGCTGTTCTGATCCCGTCCCCCATTCATGCCATTCACCACATTGTCTTTTGAAGAAGAAATCTTAATATTACTTGTATTCTCAGCACTGAAAAAAAATTATTAAGAGCTGGAAATGAAATGCTGATTTCAGTTTCCAGTCCTCCTGGGACACATCAGACAACTGGGTCCGAGGAACCTTTCCTGGACCAAGGCTGGATGGGACAAGGCTGGTGCAAGCAGCCTGCAGCCCCTCAGCTTTCAGAGGGTACCCAGCAGGTACGGCACAGGGCTTGTTTGTCAGAAGAGTTTGCTGGTAGCTGCCCGCTTGGAAAGCAGGCAGGTTGAAGCCCATTAAACACTGCTCTTTGGTGGTCATTTGACAATGGGCAAGAACTCACGGAACAGTACAGTGAGCACAGAGGAACAAAAACTGCATCGGAGTTTTCTGTAAACATATTTGTCTTTTCAGCTGCACATTGATCATTACAAATTTCATTGCAAATGAAACATTCGGGCCAAAACCCAGGGTGTTGTTATTTGGAAGTGGTGCCAGGAGCTGTGGGTTGTTTCCATTCTGGCTGGCTGGGCTGCTGGCTGGGGCTGCCAGGCTCCACTGCCGCGTTGCTGGAGTGAGGAGCATCCCCAGGGATGCACTTTGACCAGCAACCCGCAGACGAGATGTTGGACACGAGGGAACTGACCTAGGGGTCCCTCTCACAGGTTGTCCAAACTCAAATATCTCAACCTCATTCCTTCCTTGGAAAATTACACTTTTGGCAAAATGCTTTTCTCAAAAGCATTTTTCCAGCAACACAAGTTTCTGTAGAAAATGTTGACCGTCCTTTCCCATTTCAAAACAACTTGCTAATTAAAGTAATCCATGCTTGTTATTTAATAGAGGGTAATGGTTGCACCAGGCCTGGGCAGCATACCCACAGGCTGTCTTTAACAGCAATAGTTAGTTGTATTCTCTTAGTTATAAACTAAGTATTTTATTTTTGGTTATGGTAATGATTAACAGTAGGTCAAATTTCAATTATGACAGCAAATCATTACAGACTATTAAGATAAAATCAAGCTAAAACGTGTTGTAAATAAGAATCCGTAACTTCCCAGAATGGCACGGGTAATAAGTTATTGGTTTTTTCCCTTGGTCCCACGGTGAAAAGAGAGAAATATTATTAAATGTCTTTTTGTTTTTGAAAACTTAAAGTTCACATTGCTTTCATTTTCACTAATAAATTCAAGATGTCCATATTAGTTTAACGTGAAATGAATTTGGTTTATTGCTGAAACTGAAATTCCCCGGTGAACGTCTCGGTGGATTAGATATATGTTGGTTATATTCTTCTGTGATTAAGCTTTTATTGATTTTCTTTTTTTCTTTTTTTAAAGTCAGTTTATGCGTGCAGCTCCTCATTGCCCACTTACACTCTGCTGTATTGCCCTTGGCCTGTCAAAAAGGATGATATGTATTTCATTTACTTGCTTTCTCAAGAAGTTATTCATCGTTGTTCAGCGCTCTTGAAGGTCTGCTAATTTGGGATCTAAAATAAGTGTTTTCTACAGCAGGATTCACCTAGAGCTGCTAAGCTGCAGAAGGCAGAGACTTTGCAGCCCATTCTTTCCCCATCCCCTTTCTAAAGTGCAACAAAGAGTAGGTGTTGGTGTTCCTACCAAAAGAAGAGATGAGAAAGGATGGTGGGTGGCACTGGGTGGCTCCAGTATTCTCCAGTAACGTTCGGTCTGTGCCAGGAAGGGATATGAAACCCTGGCCAGCGTTCAGCTCAGTAGAAAGAATTCCCGTTTTGGTAGCTAATGATTAAAGTGAGCGATGGTCAAGCTTTTTGGAAGGGAAAAACATAACTGTTATAAACATTGCTTGTTGCCAAGGCGCTGAAATCCAGACCCACAGAAGCTAGATCAAGTACAGAGTGTTTTGCAGGAGCAACCGATGAGAGTATCTTGTACTTACACTCAAGGAGTCGTCAGATGTTTCTCTGTGTTTGATTTAGATAATCCCTAGTTGTCTGCACTGGCTGAAATTATCTTCTTCCCAGGCATGTGAAATAACTAAATTATTTTCTCCAACAGGTCATGACTCAGTAGCAAGAATTTTCTGATGGCTTTTTTCATCCCCACCCAGCCAAACTCCCTGCTCCGCTCAGCACAGAGGCAAACAAAAAGGCTTTAATAGGGTCACACCTCGTGTTCTGCACAAGTCAGGCAGCTGCTCCTCCTCCCCCCCCAACCCTACGTGTCATGCAGCCTGGGTCCAGACCCTTCAAAACCAGGGTCAGCTTTTGGGATGGGCTGGGTTGGCGGTTTTGGCAGTGCTGGTTTAGGGGGTTTTTTCCGCTCAGGCTGATGTCAGAAAAATTCATCATTACTTCAGATCAGTGCTCCTAATCATCTCCATCTCATTAAATGATTTAGAGGGAGGGCGACTGGGAAGGCATCTGCCCAAAAGTACAGTAAAATCTGAAAATGCAGATCCTGTTTTCCTGCCACTTGGAAGGTCATTGCCACGCGGCACGGAGATTCGCAGAATGCACCCATGTATAACGCATTGCCCGTTAGCATTCTGCTGCCCTGACTTTACACTGATTGTCCTCTGCAAAGATTGCTAATAACTGCAGTAGCATAATTTCACCTAGTGCAAATAGGGGCTAATTACGAACAAATGCAGAAGTTATTTGTCACTAATTACCTGCCCTTCGTCTGTGACTTGCCGTCTGCTTGCCTCTCGTCCAAGCTGACTCCCGGAAAAAGCCTTTCCTACCTGTAGGTATGGGGGCTGCCTTGCCTGCACGGCGAGGAGGAGGAGGAGGAAGGGTTAGATCACAGAATCACAGAATGGTAGGGGTTGGAAGGGACCTCTGAAGGTCATCAAGTCCAACCCCCCTGCCAGAGCAGGACAGAACTGGAGCAGATCGCACAGAAGGGCATCCAGACAGGTCTCGAAAGGAGGAGGAGGAGGAGGAAGGGGACAGCAGCTGGAGCTGGGGCAGCCCAGCCCCTGGGTGGGAGCGGGAGCATTTGCCAGAAGAATCTGGCTGCTCTGGGAGAGCTGGGGGAAGCTCTGCTTCTAACACGAAGCCCTTTTGCAAACTTTTCCCATACATCATCCGTGTGCAAGCCCTGAGAACCGTGCACAGATGTGCCTCGGCCCGCGGCGAGGGTCACCGAGGGGCTGCCTTTTGAAACCCATACCCTTCAGCCCTGTTCTCCCCGTGAGTCCTTCACACAGCTGGGCTGAGGGGTTTGTTCACGACTGGGTGATGTGGGAGAGGATTGCACAAGTGCCTGCTTTGAGCGTTTGTATCAGCGTCAGCATTTCTCAGCGCACCAGCAGATCCTGCTCGACCCAAACTGCTGAGGAGCCCTGGCCTGAGGCAGGGAAATGCTTGAGAGAAGCATCCAACAGTACCATGTGTAGCCAGGACCACCCGTGCTGCAGGGTGCCAACACGGAGAGAGTGTCTGCGTGGGACAGGATGCTGCTTAACAGCAGCACCCAACCAGTGTTGCCCAGCCTCTCCCAGCTCAGGCTGTGGGTATTGGGCAGAAGCCTGAAATAGAGTCTGAATCCAAGCACTCACACTTACCTCTCATCCAACATCTCAGCCTGTGCCAGCGTAGCTGCCCTGAAAGGAGAGCAGTTCCCCGGGGCTGCTGTTCCACCACCTTCTGCTGAGCTTTTGAGGAGCTCCAAAAGTTTCCTCTCATCCAACCCGAGGAACTGAAACTGCCTCCTGGGGCTGGAGAGACTGGGCGCTTCTTGGAGCTTGTAGTACCAAGCAACAGTTCCTCTTTGCAGACAGTTGGTGATAGAGCTCATAAAATGAAAATCATTAGGTACCTTCAAACAAAAGCAGAACACCTAAAGAAGGATCACTAACTAAATAACCGTTGAGTGTTTTCTTGCGTGGAACATGCATGTCCACCCCACCTCACAAACTCTTAACTTAAACCAGATTTTCTAAGGGAAAACAATCCATTGTTTAGCTTTTCTCACGAATACACATCCGTTCTCGGGGAGCTGTCGTGTTATTACGCTGCCTTTTGTTAACCACCTTCTGTATATTTGCTTAGAGATTGTATTTGCTGTTGAAGATGGGCTTCATCCTGAGCTCTCTCCTGGCTGCTCCAGGATTCCCCCGTGCAACGGGAGGTATCGCATGTCCTGCTGGAGCTCAGCAGCCGAGGGGACCTGGCTCACCAACTGGCTTCCTGAGACTTTCCCACCACCAGCTGTATTGACAAGAAATGAAGGTTGGGTTCAAACAACGCTGTTCTGTTTCCCAGGGACGATCTCGAGTTGCTGGTGCAGTAACAGGGTGATATCATCCCGTCCGGAGAAATCCCTTAGCAACTGCTTCAATATTTACAGGAAAACAGTCAGGGTGGTGGGAGCCAAAGCTGCCGAAGGACTGCCAGTGCCCCAGCTCCAGCTTGGAAAGCTCTTCCCCGTGCCTTGTTTTGGACACCGAACCCTCAGCGCTTCTGGGAAGCTTTTCAGAAGCGATGATTCAATGGTACCTGTAGATAACACAACGATTATTTGTTTCTATTTTTAACTAGCATTTGTTTAGTGCCTGGAGCTTGGCTGGCAGCTGCTTCTAGCATTCGAAGCACCCGGGAGCTCACGTTTCATTGCCATGAAGACCATAATAATGCTTCTCTGCTGCTGGGGGCTGCTCTTGTAAGGGGTTTCTCTCTGTGTAGTCTTCATGTCTGGAGGGTGTTCCTGGTTTTTTTTCTTTAGCAGAGGTTAGAAAGGGCGGGTGGGGGGATGGAGAAGGGCAAACTTCCCGCGCATCCACTGGGACTCGGCAAGCGCTCATCTTCTCGTGGGCTGCTAAGATTTATTGCAGGAGTCATCCTGAAAAGGCTGAAGAGATTGGCCATGCTCTTCAGCGTCAGGGGAGCTGTGGGAACAGGGTGGTTGGCATTTAGTGCTCCCCTAAGAACTGAACCTGTTTCTCCGAGTACTTGAGAGCTTCTGGTTGAAGGCATTCAGCGTCTTCATCATCTGGTTCTGGAACCAGCCAGCCTGTTAATTTGCCCAGCTACAGTCAAACAAACAGGAGAGCTGAGCTGGGGAAGAGGAAACCTTGAAGTCAGCAGCTGAGGCAGCTCGAGGGGCACGAGTGTTTCTGAATACACATTAAATTTAGTGCTTTTTGGAGGTTGTGCCCTCAGAAATGTTGAGGAACGGTGCCAGAAATGAGATACATAAATCCTACCTTTCACCATGAGCTGTCTTCTTGTCTTCCCTGTCATCTGCTTCTATATGAATGCTGTCAGCACTTCTGCTTTCCTTACCCTCCAGTTTGTTTTCTTTCTGGCCTTGTCTTCTTTATCTCTTCTCCTCTCCTAAGCTTTCTAAGTACTTGTCACTCTTTTTTTTACCCCCTCTCCTTTCGACCCAAGAACGTGATACAATTCTGCTTTACCTGATTTCTCTTTGGTGGTGTCTGGCTGGGACAGCTGTCAATAATCCATTTCCATCACGGCATTTAAACTGTTGGATACAGCAGCCAGGGCTACATTTTGTATTTCTAAGTTTATATTCTGTCCAGTCACTTGGACTTCAAGCTCTTTCCTACTTATCTACTCTCTTATCTACTAGCTCTTATCTACTGCTTCAGAAAATGCATATTCCCCTTTATTATGGGCTTAGTTGCAGTGTTGCAATCTGGAATTCAAGGGAAAAAAAAAAAAGTATAAAAAATGTCAAATGTATTTAACAACAAAAATGAGGGCAGAAAAAAAATACATTGAGACTTTAAAGTTGTTTTCTACAAGCTTTCTTTTTGTGCTTATCTATTTCAGTTATAAGGGGCTGTACTTTGGTTCAGATGTGCCTGGTTTGGTACTGGAATTTGACTGGGGTTTTAATAGCATGACCCCCTATAGGCTTCAACTTCGACAAAAAAGCAGGTGGTGGTCTTATTGTGAAATGAAGGAGATGAGTTCTCTCTCCCAACCATGTCTTGCTAGACCGTGGAAGTGTTTGGGCACATCCAGCATTTGGGCTTTTTTAAATCAATTGTCCTTGGTTGCAAAAATGCACGGCAGGAGTCATCCAGAGGAGGTATTGGTTTCCTTTTCACGCACGTGGAAGGAGAAAACAACCGATACTTAACATTTCTATTAGATTTGTTTATTTGGTATTATTGCTTTTGATTTCATGGGAAGTCACTGAACATTTGTGCCGTGCCTTTCCACAGACTGACGTGTTTTCTACCGCCTCTTTAGCTGGTTTAGGTTGGTGGAGGTACTGCCCATCATCAGCAAAGCTAAGCTGAAGATTGACCCTCTGATGCAAGCAGTTCCATACAGCAGCAAAGGTTTCTGCTCCTTGTATATGGGGAGAAGGAATATATTTAGGCTTGGCCAGCTGAATGCCAACTGCATAGGTTCTGCTCCAAAAACAGGACAGGTTGAACGATGAAGCAAAATTACAGCAAGGCAGGAAGGCTTGATCAACCAGAAGTATCTCAGGTGTAATCTCCGGTTCGTGTTCTCTCGTAGCTCTTGCCTTTGGTGGGGATTTAACCTGTCCTGCCCTTGGAGAAGAAGCTGTGCACGTCCCTTCTGCCTTTGTCGTGCTGCTCAAAGCAGGCAGCCACGTCACTCGTGCTGCTGGGGAAGCACAGAGAGGTGGGAAGCTGGCATGGAAGAAGCCCTCTGAGGTCTCCTTTCACAGAGACACCATTTGCTCAGGAGGGAGAGAGCATCAGTGTCTGTCTATGTATACTCCCATGGGCCCATCCTCAGGGGCTGGCCTCTCCCAGGTTCAGTGGGAAGCCAGGACCATTCCCATCATGGCCATTGATGTTGGCATGGTCTTAGCAAGCTAGAGCTTGCCCACCGTGGCATCTGCTAGCCAGTTTGATGAGCCCAAAATGGGCTTGCGCATGCTTATGTATATTAGATGAGGTCCTCACTCACCCTTTCTGCTCCTGAATTTTTATGGGCATGTTTTGAACAATCAAAATATAAGCATTTGGGTTGGGAAACGCACTTCCCCCTTAACTATAGTTCTAGGATCTCAAGTTTATCCAGGCATTTGTCCCTGTAACCTTTTCTGTTAATAGCCCTACTTTCTTCTGCACTTTCAGGACTCAAGTTTGCAACCCACTACCAGTAATAACGACTGCTTCTGCCAAGCCTCATATGCTCTGCAAACCTCCATTCCCAGTCATTCTTTGGTGAATCCTTGGAATCTTTTCACCCCCCCAAGGCTATTCTTTAGCTCACGCTGTAGCTGATGGTGAGCTCCTCATTTCTCCTACTGGTGGCAGGTCCTTTGAGAAGCATCATCATGGGAGTCACATTGCTTTACGTGCAGGGAGTGGAGGCTTTTCAGGTTGGCACTGCATTAATAATGTGCTTGAAGCTGAGCAGATGGCACTTCTGTCCATCCCTCTCTAAAGATACTGGGTTGTCTGGGGGAAAATCCACATTTTAAGACCACCCCCGATGAAGACAACTCTTGTTGTTGGAGAAATCACAGCAGGTTTGCTTATAAGCACTGCTCCCTGGAGCTTTTTCCTGGAAATAAAGTTACTGTCTTTTTGCTAAAGGTAACAATGCACGTTTCCAGGAGAAATACAGAGTTGGTGTGTTTGTTCATTTTCTCAGAGAGTAAGCCTAAAACCAGGTCTCAATATTTACTTACTTAAACATATTTAAAAGCCTGATAACCTCCCCAAAGGAGCCTCAACTTCAGTGAGGTGACTCCAGGTTTTAAAGAAGACAGCAGTGCAGCCTCCTGAGAGGAGAACGGGTCTTGTCAGCCTTTGTGGCCAAAGACCTGGTTATTCTTGGTGACTGACTGTTCCTTCCCACTGGGGAGGGTGCTTTTGGAGTTTGATGGAGGTGGCACAGCGTGGATGGGGTCAGCTCAGGAAGGGCAGGTTGGGGCACATTGCCTGGGCTCAAAGGCAGCCAGGGCTGGGATCCCCTGGGACTGGGGTCCCGCGGGACTGGGGTCCCCCCTGCTTCTCCCCGTCAGCTGGGAGAGCTGCTGCTCTCTGTGTCACAGATGTGGTCATGATAATATTTAGTAGACGGTTGGACTTGATGATCTTGAAGGTTGTTTCCAACCTCAATGATTGTATGAAATGGCAGGGAGCAGAGGGGTGGTGGAAGGAACCCAGGCTGCGAGCCAAGCACCTCACCGGGTCCCACCGCACACGGGATGCGCGTGGGTAGAGCAGAGACAACGGCTCGGGGCTGAGGGGCAAAGTGAGTGCTCACGGAGCCAAGGAAAGTTGTTTTAACTGGGAGGGGAAGAGAAAGGAATGTAAAAACCACACAGGCATTCCTTTCCCTACAGGGCTGCCTCTCACCAGCTCGTTCTTCGGGGGGGAAAAGCTGCGCCTTTGGAAAGAGATTGGAATAAATTACTCATTAGCGAGACGCTACGGGGTTTGGGTTGGTAACATTTCCTAGCATAAAAACCATCTTGTTGAGAGGTTTTTATTTTTGCCCCGCTGGAGTTTTTTCCTTTGGCATGTCACATCCAGCTGCTTCTCCAGATGGAGGCAAGGGAGAGTCACCAACCCTCCCTGGGACCCGGACTGGGATGGGAATGATTATCCAGGAGCCACCATCGTGCAGCTGTTGGGCTGCAGACACGCGAGATGCTTGGGCTTCCCGGAGCTGGTGGGCTGCCCGCAGCCACTGCTCCCACCATTGTCACCAAAAGCCTTGGTGGATGGCAAAGATGGTTGCTCAGTAGCTGGACACGTGGCTTCTGGCCCCTGGGAAAGCCCAACGGGGACGATGTTTTTGGAGGCACGATGGTTTTGCTGGCTCTCCTGGGTTATTCTGCATACCCAAAGTGCTAATTTCAAGGTGAAACTTCCTTAGAGTTTGCTATCGGTTTTTTCCCCCTCTAGTCTTCACTTTTAAAGGCTTTCATTTCAGAGTATGATAACACCCTTTCTGCCATGAAACATTAGCACATGGTTATATCATGCTTTATGTGTCCAAGCTGGCTAACATCCCGTGTTCCGTGTCATTCTCTCCTCCTGGGCACAGGGCTTCCATCCCTAAAAGGCTTTCAGAAGCAGAAGAGATGCCACTCAGAATTCCACCTTTGCATCTAGGTACGTGAAGCTTGTGCTGAAATCCAAGGGATGAGGGCAAGACAAAGCTTGCAGGGGTCATCCAAACTTTAAAGTCAACAGACTTTTCCTTTTGCATTCCTGATAAGGAGGCCAGAGCACATGGAGCTGCTGAGCAGCAGGGTTTACTGGGAGTTACTGGAGGAAGATCTCCGGTGTTAGGACTCAGTCTTGCAACCTTTCACACATTAAATAGTTTTTCTTCATACGCATCTCCCCATTGCATTCTGTAGACTGAAGATGACTTCTGAAGACGAGCTTTGAGTACAGAGAGGTACCTGAAGCCTTTAGGATGGTGATGGACTTAGTCTCCATTTCCAGCTCTCTTTCCCTGCCATTATTTTCCCTTTGATTTTGATTCCGTATCCTGCACCGCATCCAATTCTGTTGATCCAGACTTTACAGGTACCTTTCCCCTTTGATTTACCTTGCTTGCAAATCAAACATGGCTGTGGTTTGTGGTTGTGATGCTCTCCTGTGACTTTAGGCCTGGCATAGCCTGGATTTCCCCTCTCCAGCATTACAGGCAAGAGGTTCAGGACACATGAAACTCATCCTTGCCCTTTTCCAGGCTGACACGTTTTTACCGTGCTTCTTCTCCTCCACTGATGCAGTAGTAGATTGTTTTCAGGTCATTGTGATTCTTCTTCTTCCAGTGTTGCACCATCTGAATAGTGAAATGAATCTTTCCTGGGGTAAGACACAAGATTCTCACCTGACAGCACTCAGAAAAGATCCACTGGGATCTGCTGAGCTGTACCCAGTGGGGAGACCTGGCTCTGAGGCTGAAAGAGGGTTGAATGTATGGAGTATATGTGGGTATGGACAGATGGTACAAGCAGCTCAAAACTTCCTTTAGCCAAAGGCACTTGACAAACAGAACCAGCTTTTCTCAGCCTGTCTCGTAATATTGGTGCATTCTACATATGTGAGATGTTCCAAACTTTCATCTCCCAAACAGCAGGAACAGAATGAGTAGCACAACCAGCCAGGGGAAAATTAAAGTAAATCCCCAAAGCAGTGATTTATAGGATGTAAATTACTTACAATAATGAATGTAATCCCGTCGAGCAAGTTCTTCATTATAACAACTTAACAGTCATCTGTTGATCTTTACATCAGGTCATAAATGCAGTCTCTGCAGTTTCATAAAGGCATTTGTTCACAAACGACGTTGAAAACTGTCTGACAGAATAAGTCTCGTCTTATACACGAAGGGCAAAAGCTCTGCATCCTTTTTTTTTACACTTCCTTAAGTGGCAAGAGCTCGTGAGTCTGCCCTTTCTGCCTGCCCGGGGTGAGAATGGAGCTGGCTCTGTACAGAGCATCTCCAACCCCCAGCTCTCTGCTGCAGAGATCGTACGACTCCAAGCGCCGCGGCTCCGCTGAGCCCAAAGCACTTTTCAGCTGAGGGGTACGTGGATGCGTGTGCTGAGCACACGAGTAATTAGAACGCTGAGAGCTCCAATTAGAAGCTAGATGTTTATTTTGCAGACTTCGCTGTGTTGTGCTAATCCCTTTCTTAGTACAGAAGAATATTTGTTTTCTTCTGTACTTAGTGTTTGGCTTTGAAGTTGTTCAATAACATCTGCTGGTGGCCATAGAAGGCGTTATAATTCTGGTACATCAATTGCAGCTCAGACTTTGTTTGAGACTCTGTATTAGAGGCCCTGGTTTTCTGTCAGTTCTGTGGTTCAAACCAACTTTTTTTTCCTTCTGAAGACCCTAGCCCTTAAGGCACTGGATAAAAATCTCATCTTTTTTTTTGTACTGTGCTACGGTAATTAATTCTTTTAATGAGAGTTTAATTACCTGCCTGCCTAAAACACCATTTACGATGTCAAGAGAAAACTTCAGGTAAGAAGAAACAACTACTTACAATAAGAATCCACCCTCAGTTCCTAATTGAACTACACAGAAGGGATTTTTGAGAGGTAGGAATGGGATAACTCTCGGATGGCCGTTGGGTCAGCTTGGCTTACCCCACGTCAGCTGCCTGCGGAGGCACGGAGATCTCCAGAGAGCAGGTAGGAAGCACAGGAGGAGAACACTGTGGATGTGCTCGGATCAGTGGGCAGCATGCAGAGAGTTCTCTGCCTGTTCCTCTGAACCCAAACTTCTGAGTAGGTTTCTGTGCCAACCGGGAGGCCGGTTGGTGAGTTTTAGTGTTGGAGAGTGTGGGAACCTGAACCCAACAGCTCAGGTTTCTCTCTGCCTCTGAGATGTGTGCCCCACTCCCAATTACATCATCAGTCCTAAGCATTAATGATTTGTTTGTTTGCCTTTCTTTAACCTTGATCTTTCCTTTAGCAGTTCCTCTCTCCTATATTTTCCTGTTTATGAAGTTCTTAAGAGGTGACATTTTTCAGTGGTAGTGATGGTATATATTCACATCCATCACGTGATCGTGGACAGCATTCAGGATCTGCTGGATATGATCCAAAAACCCTGCAGGAATCAGTAGGAACACTTCTTTCAGAGGGCTTTCAGTTAGACCCCTGGTAGCAAATATTGGCAGTTAGACCCCATAAAAAAATGCCAAGAGCCCAACTGTGGCTTGCTTCCTTCAACGTATTCTACTGTCTTCTCTATCTGCTGCATTTCTTTCCTTCTTGACGTGCATAAAAGACCTTCACTGTGATTTGGTTCATGTTTCCTTCCCTTGCCTTTGTTTAAGACAGGGTGTGCAGGTCAAATACAATTGGAGAGCGTTGAGCAGAGCACACATTCCCAGCAGCCTTTGGCTTTGCAGATGGGTTTGGTCATTTCGAAGGGCAGCTTGAACATTTTTCCTTGGCTTCTTTTTCTTTTTCCTTTCTGTGCAGCAATTACAAATCAGATTTTGCTGAAAAAAACATAACCTTATCTCGAAGGTGCACATCATGCTGAGAGAAGTATCCGTAATCTGCTGTTAACTTAAATGGATTCTGCCACGAATACAGAGTTTCTTTCTCTAAGTTGATATATAGCAAACTGATTCGTCGTGACAGACTGACTTGTATAGCAGCTCATCATCCAAGTGGTTCCCACTGTGGCATCACTTGGGTTTAATTAGAAAAAAACCATTTTGAACAGTTGAGAATGGAAAATATTGGCTTAAGTAAAGGCTCAAATCCCAGCACATCTCTGAAAAATTAAAAGATCTGACTTGACACGGGAAGACTCGTATGCACAGAAGCGTTCCTGAGGTTCAGACCTCACTTGATCATCTGTTACACTCCCAGAAAGCTTTTTTTGAATGTTTAGCTATAATTAGTTTTCTCAACTGGGTACAGAGGATGAGTTCTGAAGCGAAGTCTCCTGCACAAGCTGGATTATATTAAACACTGTGAAAAGTAAGCAGTTTTAATGAGGGCTACCAAGAAGTGTTATTCCCTCCTATGCAGCCCCACGTGCCCTGGGCTTTCGGTGTGGACAGCATTCATCTGGCAAGAGAGCAAATTCCAGATTTCCTGCTGACAGGCGAAAAAATACTAAATGTTGCCGTAGGCAACTTGCCATCGCACATTATTTCTTATGAAACATGTTTTTGTGGCTGGAGTTTTGAGTCATGCCCTTTTTAAGGAGCACGGAGGGTGTGTCAGGGCAGCAGAACTGGTACTTTGTGTGAGGCTCACCCAGCACACCGCTGAGCTCCACAGCAGCTTATTTTCTTCTGTATCTTCTCTGCCTGGCACTTGCCTGTGGCCTATGAACCACTTGCTTTAAGGGCATTTTATAGATCCCCCCTCCCTAGCAGGTGTCTAATACTAGATTTAAGTATGACAGGGCTTTGGGTTCCGTTTTGTTTTTACTCTTAATTTGTTTTTCTCGGTAGCTTTACGCTTAGCAAGACCCTTAATTATGCATCATCACCTAAAGGCTCTTCTGAAGGTTACCACAACGCTTTAGTCATGGCTTTGTATGAAACGTATACATTATGTATGTAAGCAGCCCCAAATCCTGGCTCTTAAAGCCCAGATACTTTGATTGCTTAACCCTTTATGTGCATGTATATAGGCAAGTAAACCAAACAGCAGGATGCATGTAAAGCATAAATAAATAAATAAACAATGCCAAAATCATATACCACATTGGGAAATGTGACTGAGAATTAAACATGGGTATGGCCAAGACTTTCTGTATTTGCAGAAGGCTCATTAAGAATTACCAGCAAGGCCAGCACAGGGACTGCCTTTTCACCACTGCTATAAGACCTTGGCCAATTCCACTCGCAGCTTTGTGTGTAAGGGGTGTCCGGGCAGGTTCTCAGTCATTATCAGCAGCTTTTATTCCTGGCTCAGCAGTTTTTTGCTTTGCATAGGTGGTTTAAGGTAGACCTTTCAAAAGCATCAAGCTCCATCGTACGGAAGCAGGTCGAGGAGGAGCACAAGTGACAGCGAGACGTGCTGCAGCCGAGCGCGATCTCACGTGCGTGGTCACACACAGGTAGGCTGGAGATCTCAGGAGAGCTACATCAGGTCCTGAGTCAGTTCTTGCAGATCCATAGAACAATAGCTGAAGTGAACGTTTTGCTGGTTTCAAAGGTTGCTTCCAGTTGTTCTGATGTTTAACTTGGCGTACCTTGCTAGGTTGTGAAATGCAGCGCGTGTAGGTAGGAAGGGTCAGCGCTTGGAGGCATTTGTAGACTTAGTAGCCAAGATTTTGGAGGATGAGAACTCACCATGAGCCATCAGTGCGCTCTTGCAGCCCAGAAAGCCAATCGTGTCCTGGGCTGCATCAAGAGAAGCGTGGCCAGCAGGTCGAGGGAGGGGATTCTCCCCCTCCACTCCACTCTGGTGAGACCTCCCCTGGAGCGCTGCGTCCAGCTCTGGTGCCCCTGTCACAGGAAGGCTGTGGATGTGCTGGAACGTGGCCAGAGAAGGGCCAGGAGGATGCTCAGAGGGCTGGAGCACCTCTGCTATGGGGACAGACTGAGAGAGTTGGGGTTGTTCAGGCTGGAGAGGAGAAGGCTCCGGGGAGACCTTATTGTGGCCTTCCAGTATCTGAAGGAGGCTGCAGGAAAGCTGGGGAGGGACTTTTTAGGCTGTGGGGCAGTGATAGGACTGGAGGGGATGGATTAAAGCTAGAGATAGGTGGATTCAGATTAGACATCAGGAAGAATTTCTTCCCCATGAGGGTGGTGAGACACTGGCACAGGTTGCCCAGAGAGGTGGTGGAAGCCCCATCCTTGGCAGTTTTTAAGCCCAGGCTGGCTGGGGCTGTGAGCAACCTGCTCTAGTGGGAGGTGTCCCTGCCCATGGCAGGGGGGTTGGAACTGGATGATCTTTAAGGTCCCTTCCAACCCTGACAGTTCTATGGTTCTATGATTTTTGACTGGCTCCACAGAATCACAGAATTACTGAGGCTGGAAAAGATCTCTGAGATCATCAAGTCCAGCCTATGACCCAGCACCACCACATCAGCCAGACCATGGCCACTAAGTGCCACATCCAGCCTTCCTTTAAACACCTCCAGGGACGATGCCTCCCTGGGCAGGCCATTATAGGGTTGTATTTTGCATTATATAGTCAATAATCTGCCTGAAGATAAAAAGATAGAAAGTTTTGCTGTCTGCCTTCACCTGCTGGCATCTCTGCTTTCGTTTGCTGGGTCATAAAGTCAGCCCTAAAAAAGGTTTTTGTGCAGGTTAGCCCTCTACTTTCCTCCTGCCATTTCACCACTTTCTGCCGCAGTGACCTGGTAAGAAAAAGCCAAGCCTGAGCTGATTGCTAGTAATGCCAGATCAGTAGGGGGGTGATTTGCATGACTTACCCAATGTTAGGTGGAAAAACTGCAGCTGACTGTTAAAACTGACTAAAAGTACCTTTAAAAAGTAGGGTAATGGGATAAATAATTTCCAGGGCTGCGGCGGTGTCCTCATCCAGCTCTCCATTTACATTTCCCTTGGCAGAAACGTGCATAGGTAACATATGAAAACGGTTGATTTGCTGGTTTGGATACAGTGGCAGTTAATTACAGAGAATTCTGCTGGTTTGTTCAGACCTGCCTGTAGCGAGAGAAGCAAAGGATGTTCTTATTTTGATTGGCTGTCGTTTCCGAGGTTTCGAAAGGGAATGGCCCTGCATTTTCCTTTTTTCTACGCAGAGTGGGCATGAGCTGATCCCCAAGCCACCAATACTGGGGTGTACAAATGTCATAGAATGGATTAAAGCTAGAGATAGGTGGATTCAGGTTGGACACCAGGAAGAAGTTCTTCCCCATGAGGGTGGTGAGACACTGGCACAGGTTGCCCAGGGAGGTGGTGGAAGCCCCATCCCTGGTTTGGTTTCATAGAAAAGGGCAGAGGTTGGTAGGGCAGGCCCCCATGGCATCAGTGAGGCTGGGATGTGCATGCCAGCCTTTCATGGCACAACAGCCCCAAGGAGAATGTGTTGTAGCTTTTCACTGCTGAGAGCTGCAAGGTGGTAAATAGTCATTTATAAACAAACGGGGGTTCAGTTGTTGGATGGACTTAGTTTGGGTTGGCAAATCTCTGTTGCTTCTGAATGGCTGGATTGATTGATTGATTTCTTTATTTCCCTAAAAGTCAGGCAGTAATTTGGGTTGGTTTGAACTGAAAGTCAGCTTTCTGCAGGCAAGGGTCCCTGGGGTCTTTGGGGGTCCCTTCCAACCCCTAACGTGCTGTGATTCTGTGATAACTGAGTTTCTGAATGCCATGTGGCAGCCTCCCACCAACTATCACTGTGGCCAAGGAGGGCCTGGAAAATCCAAGTTGCTTTCGTTGGGTTCCAGAGGAACTTGACGAAAAGCCACGCTTTCCAGACAGAACCTGGAGGCTTACATCGGTTCGAAGGAACGTGACTCCGAAACCTCCAGTGCAAACCAGCTGACTTGAGCATGGCAAGGTATCTGATTGCACCTAGATTAGAGAGCTGTCACCAGCCAGGGCACGCTGGGGCTCTCTGAATATTTCTGTAATGACCACGGGCACCGCCGCGTGTGTGTCTTGGAGACAAAGGACAAAGGACTGTTGGAAGATGTGTAGGATCAAGAAATGAATTGCTGCTCTTCCTTGGCTCCGTTTGCTAAGGGTTTCGGGTGTTTTTTTCCATTCCTTGGCACCGTTTGCCAAGGAACTGCAAGCACATGGTTAAAAAGGAAAAAAGTATAAATAAATGAATGAAATATCCTTCCAGAGAAAATGAATACAATTGAGAAAACATTGATTCTGTTGCTGAGAGACTCTGTAACAACTGGGCTTTGGCTGGATGGGGCTGTGAGCAGCCTGCTCTAGTGGGAGGTGTCCCTGCCCATGGCAGGGGGGTTGGAATGAGGTGATCTTTAAGGTCCCTTCCAACCCTGACAATTCTATGATTCTATGACTAGAGAGTTGCCTGTGCAGGTACAGCATCTATCAAAGCTTTAGTTCAAAGTTAGTAGGTGCTGTATAAATATGGGTTGAAGAGACCTATGGCCCTAAAGGCCATAGTGGCAAATGCTCATCTGGATGGCAGGGAGCAATCACAGCATCCCTGGTATTTTTGTGGGATTTGTGTGATTTTAAGAGAGCTTCTTCCACACATGAGAGGAATTAGGTGGGTGCCTGTGCAAAATGTGCCATTCATCAGTTCACCCTGGATGCACAAGTGCTTCAGACAGGATCGTGTCAAGACACGACCGTGATCCTCACCTCTGCCAACGGTGTCTGAAATATTCCACTGGACCCTAAAGAGACACAGACTCTGTGCTTTCTGCCAAACTCCTGGATAAATGTTTCTCCACTAGTGCTGCTTCTACCTGGTGGGTTTCAGTGTGCTTGGTGAAAAAGTTCAGCTCTCTAAGATCTCCTACTTGTGTTACACTCGCAGTTTGCTAGCAGGCAAGCTGAGTGCTGAAATCAGCTCCATGTAAACTAAGCACCCAGGAAGATTAACTCTTGGAACGTACTTCTGAGGAGAGCAATGGAGTCTGTCCTTTATATATCCTTCCAGCAGATACGCTGCTTCTCAGAGGTGCCTTACTTGTAGAACCCAGATTAGTCCATGGGGCAGGCTGGGTCTACGGGACTCGCGTCGCAGGATGAAGGTCACGTAACGCTCTGAGAGATCTTGCTATTGCAGCTTTGGAGACAAGTCTAGCAACTCTGATGGTTTCAGTTCCTGAACAGCCTTGAGCATTCAAAGCCATGTCATCAGTACAGCAGGGAGGCCTGGTTGCAAGCCTGATCCATCCCAGAGGTCCTTACTCTTTCTGAAATGTGCCACAGGACCTCCAGCTTTCACCATTGGAGGCAAACCTGTTTATCAGGGAGAGAGGTACTTCTCCTTTCCAACAACTACAGAGCCCTGTGGGGTTTGCTTTATATGAGCTGTTGTTCTTGAAGGTTTTTTTTCTCTGAGCAGCAATGCAATGTTTCTGTGAGGCATTGATTTCATCTGTGGAAATGCAATTTATTACTGCCATCAGCTTTTGAAGAGGAAAAAAAAAAGGATCATTTTCTGTGGGGCCCCATAGATTAGGTCAGTTAGGGAATGCAGAAGATGTCTTCTGAGGTTTATTAAGAAAATTGAGTGGAGCTATTAAATTGATGAGCAATCTACTCTACCAAAGCTATGTAAATTCTTTATCAGTAGTTTGTGGTTGGCTCCGGTACAAGGCGGCAGCACTAAGTACAGTGAGTGCATTGAGTGGACTCCACCAAAACCCCAAGCAAGGCAATCCTCATTTTCATGGCTTAACAACCGGTTAACGTCGTGCTGCACCGTGAAGCACTGGTGTGCAGCATGAGTTCTGTGCTCTGGGCATCACTGGTTTTTAGTAGGAGCAGGAAGCTGCACGGGATGGAGCTGGTAAAGCAGAGCTGGATCCCACAGGTCAGACCGAGGCAGACCATTTTCTCCGTGGGGCTGGCAGGTTTCAGTGACAGTTTGTTGGCAAGTGTGAGTCTCTGCCAGTTTTATCAGGTGGGAGAGTCTCAGGATGTCACTCAACTGAAGTTCTTTGTGCTTCTTGAATGTTAGGTGGGACCAAAGTTCCCAATGGGTGGAGGGTGGTTAATAGTAAAACTGAGAGTTTCCTGCCTTAGCGGACCGAGCCAAAATTTTCTTGAGTATCTGTGCAGAAGCAGCTTGCTGACTGCTGCTAACCACGCTTTGCAGAGGAGGAAACCCCTCTGAGCAGCAAAAAGGTTGATTTTTATCAGGCTGTCGTGCTGTTTTCTGAAGACTGGCTGCAGACTGAATGGATGAAGAGGAGTGTGGAGCATAGAGAATTGTCCATTTTGGTGTAAAAGTCAGGTAATTTTAACTCAGTTCGTGCAAAGTCTGGGATGGAGGAACTGGTTGAATTTTGTGCAAGAGTAAACCTCATTTGAATTTCAGCTCTGGACAGATTTATAGTCCTTTATTGAACTGCCCGCTGGCTTTTGGCATCGTGCCCCCGGCACTTCTGTGCGTGTTTATTTGATTAATAATTTGAAGTTGACTCTAGCTATCGCTGAGTTGAAGCCCAGTAACCCAAAGGAAAACAACAATAAAGTTAATGTCAAGCCTCTTTAAAAATCATAGAGCAGGTCCTCAGGTGCAAGAGTCGCTTTTCTTAAGATAGAGGTGTACATATGTAAATTCTCTCTCTTTATCAGCAGGTTTTCACGTGGTTTGGGCTCAGAGAAGCCTCTTGCTAAGGCTGGAGAGTGCATGTCAGCTGCACAGTCTCTAACATGTTCACGCTGGTCAGATGCAAAGTTTCCAGCTCATTTCTTCAGGGTTAAGTTTCTTGAAGGCGTCTTCCCCACAGAGTTCCCCCCAGGGCAAGTAATACTTGGCAGTATGTGGGAATTAAGTGATACCTCTTTCTCCAGTGTTTTGTTAGCTCCGTTGTTTGTAGGCATCGGATCGCCTAGGAAACCATCCTAATCTCGTTAAAATAAAGATTTCATCTGTCTGTGGTGTTGGGGCTGGTTCAAAAAGCCAGGCTAACACTGGCTGCTCATGACAGGGAGAACACATTGACTTGGACAGGCTCGCTTGCTGGGGAGTGGGCAAGGAGCAGCACCCCGTGCCCTGCCGTGCAGAGCTGATCCCAGGCAGCTGGGGCTGGTCTGCAAACCTCGCTGCCGGTGCCACGAGCAGATGGAGAGAGCCTTGAAGAGGGCCCTGGGCTGGCATCTGTCTTGCAGGACTAGCCCCATAGGTTGGGCAGTGGCAGGTCCCGAGGACACCTAGGCAGCTGCAGCAGTTGCCAGCTGATAGCTGCTGCTTCTTACCTCTGGGGCTTCTGGAAGGACTGGAAGGGGAATAAGCAGCATTTCCCTGCTTTTCTTTTTTTTGTAACCTGAATGGGCAATGTGCTGCCACTTCGAAAAGCTCTGTTCTGCTTAGTGGTTTCCCAGTTGCACACACTGTTTCTCATAGAGTCACAGGATGGTAGGGGTTGGAAGGGACCTCTGGAGATCCAACCCCCTGCCAGAGCAGGGGCACCCAGGGCAGGTCACACAGGAACAGAGCCAGACAGGTTTTGAAAGTCTCCAGAGGAGACTCCACAGCTTCTCTGGACAGCCTGGTCCAGTTCTGTCACCCTCATCCTCCTCATGTTGAGCTGGAACCTTCTGTGCTCAAGTTGATACCCCTTGTTCCTTGTCCTATTGCTGGGCACTACAGAAAAGAGATTGGCCCCTTCCCTTTGCCACCCACCCCTCAGATATTGATAGACATTGATAAGGTCTCCTCTCAGGCTTCTCCTCAAGACAAAACAGCCTCAGTTCCCTCAGTCTTTCTTCCTAGGGGAGATGCTCAAGTCCTGTAATCATGGAAAAGAATAGGCTGGCTTCTCCCCCTGCTCGCTGGGAGATCCCACTGGTGGAAGCTTTCCCGGAGGGAATCTGCTGTGGCCTCTATCACCTTCTCCACAGGACTGTCCCAGTGGCTGGGGCTGCTGGGGCCAGATCCATCATCCACTGCTCAGGATGCTGAAACACTGTAGTTGGCTGTTCCTTTTCTCTTGGTGATAGCTTTTAATTTGGGATTGCGTCGGGTCATTTGTACATGTGTAGTTAAGAAATAAATCCCAAGCGCTGACCTCTGTTGACATCCAGCAGCTCCTTCAAACAACTCCATCCTTTCTTCTCTTCTCCGGTTCTTAATTTGCACTTTAAAGAGCAGGCTGGTGCTCGGAAGGCAGCTGAGTTGCTGATGGAATAAAACCTGTCACAGTTTGAAGATAATCAACAAAGTTAGCCCATGAAACAATTTTTAAGATATAAACAAGATCAAAGCACTATCAGATGTGGACACTAACAGACGAGGCTTTGATAATTTAATCTACCAAATTACCAATTTTAAGGCATTTGATTTGTTATTTCTGCAAATTAGGGGCCAGACACTGCTGTACTTTCTTAGTTTTTAATCTCCTAAAAATAGAAGAGATTACTGCTGGAGGAATGTGCCGCTCAGGAGGAGTGATGCTGCTTAACCCCTTCTTGAAATAGTTTTAGTTGCTGGCTTTAGTTTGCTGTTTCCTTGGGCGATAATACAGCCGTGTGCTCAGTGTGGTCGTTCCAGACAGGAGGTGTCTGGTACAATAGACAAGACCTGGCATGGTTTTGGCAACTTCTTCCTTTGGTTTATATTTTTCTGTCTCGTTTATTTTTTTTCTGCTCTTCCTGCTGCTCTCAGCCCAAGTGGGCACATCCTGCATTTTCACAGCGTCTTCATTTCAGCCTATCTCTGGTGTCTTCAGAGCATCTTTTCCTTTCTGCCCATCCAGTCTCATGCTAAACTCCTGCTCCTGTTTTTTCCACCTCTGAGAAAATCTATATCCCCTGCCCCAGAGGAGTGAGCAAGGTCTGTGTCTGTGCTGGAGAGGGTGGAAGGAGGCAGAGGAGCTGTGTGGATCAGTGGATGGGATCCCCAGAGCCTTGGGGAGAGGGGCTGTGAGAGGGGAACAGTGCTGCAGGAGTCAGCTGGGCTTCCAATAGCCGCCTTGACTCCCATCTGCAGGGCTTCCTCCAGCATGGTGGGAGGCACTGGGTGGACTGGTGCTTCTCCAGTGTCCACTGGAGGAAAGGTACTGATCCTGGTACTGAGAAAACCTGTTCACCTTCCGCCTCTGGGTGGAGGAGGCTGGGTGATGTGATGGGCATGTCTGTGTGTATGTATTTCTGACAGGATTAAAGAGCTGGTGTTTGACCTGGACACCTCCCGTGCTTTGGGCTGTTTGAAAAACCTCCCCTGGGGCAGGGAGGCATCTTCAAGTGGCACAGAGTTCTCTTCTATATGAAATAATACAGAATAAGCTCTCATGTTATAAGTCTGTTTTATTGTCAGTATTTGCCCAAATTGATTTAGTGTGTTTTCAAGCCAAGAGAGGCCAGCTGAGCCCTGCCAGAAGCCAACAGCAAATTTGGTAGTAGATACATTCTTTTAGCAATGAAAACACATTAAAGATCAGGAGGAAGGGCCTCCAGGGAGGGGAAGTTTCATCCTGGAGGGATGACTTTGGAAGAATTTCTAACCTCAGGGCAGAGAGCCTGGGAGAGACAATGAGATGACACATCCCCTGCTGCTGCTCTGCTCCCTGAAAGCTGATGTTGAAACACTTTTTCCTCTTCTGCTGACAAGCGCTTATCATAACCTGACTTTTGGTGAGGGGTAGTTTGAAAGTGAGCGTTCTTGTTTCTGATTATCAGTGCAAGCCTCTTCCCAACTGCGTACTCTGCAGCACCCTCCTAGCAATGATTCCACTTGGTATTTTCATCCCAAGTTATTAGGGTTATTGGTTATATAGGGTATT
>JANVCC010000030.1:20448381-20495666 GCA_025345505.1 Todiramphus chloris collaris
TGCCTTCCTCCTTCTTGCCTTCCTCCTTGCCTTCCTCCTTCTTGCCTTAAGGATGCTCAGTCTGTCAATCTATTGCCAAGTCTTATCACTTCTGTAGTTTTGGTGGGTGGATTTTTTTGCTTCGGAAAGCCCCAGGCTTGCCTTTTCCAGTTGTCAGGAATATTTTAAATGTAGAAGTGGAAATCCTTATATGATAACCCTGAAATTCTTGGCGTGAAACTCTGATGGTATAGGATGAGAAGTTCAGTATTTTAAATTCTAAAGAGATTTAAGGTCTTTAAATCCAATTTTTAGTGTTAGTTAGAGCCCTCTGCACGCCTTCCTACCCTCAGCTGGGGATTGTGTTGGTTCCTGATGTTGCAGAGGTCCGCGAGCCTTAATATTAAATTTTACAACACTTCTGACCGCAAGCTTTCCAGTCCTTGTGAGCCACGGGACTGGAAAGCTTTTGTCGTAGCCATAAATCATTATTTTTTCCTCCCTCCCAGAAAATTCAACCCAAAGTGCAGCTGAACTTCCTTGCTTGTTAGGTTGTGATCCTCACCCTCTGCAGCCCTTGGGACAGAGCAAGGGCTGGGAGATTTAACCCTTTGGATGGTTTTTTTTTTGCTCTTGTGCTGTTGAATTCTAATAATTAATAGCTTAGCCCAAAGAAAAAACCTTTAAGACAGCTACGAATTGTGATTTGAAAAGTCACGGCTGCATAGGCATTGTTTAAATCAATAGCTTTTTCTTATTAATAGAAGTAATTGGAAAACTCAAGCATTGTGATGAATTGATATTTTTCATATTAAAACAAATGGAAATATCAAAGGCTGATTGGATTAAATTGAAGAAGCCAATATTACAGAGTTTTTATTTGCTTTTATGTGTGGACATTCGGTGTCATCTAATTTTTTGCTACTTTTTGTGCAATTTCATGTTTGTTGAAACCAACGCTTTCCAATCTTCTCCTCCTTCCCCTGGAAGAGTCCACCGTTAAAACCCTAAACCACACATAATTTTTTTCAGTAAAGGCAATTACTGGCTTTGCTTTGTTTATGGTGAAGATCAGCAGTACTTGATAGCCTGCCTAAATTATCACAGACTCGATTTTTATGTAGTGTGAAATTATTGGAGAATCAAACCCTCCACCGCGGCGAATGACTCCGGATTGCAATAAATACTCCGGACGAAGAATTCCGCCGTGTGTTCTTCAGCCTTTCCTCTCATCTGCCAAAAGCTTCCTCGGGATTAGGGGGTTGTAGAGAAAAGAGGCAGGCAGCACTGATCCCTCACCCCTGCAGTGACTGCTGCAACGGGGAACGTTGGGATGGTGCCGGTTGATGCTGCGGGAAGCGGGAAGCCCACTGCCTTCATCAGCATCAGGTTGTGGAGTGTCTTGGCATGGTTGGGGCATCATCCATGTCATGTCAATGGCATTTGCTCAGGCTAGTGTCAAAAGGCTTGGTTTTCGGTGGGTGCTGGTTGTAAAGCTCAGCTCTTAGGTGGCCAGGGTGGCACTGCCCGCTATTTGTCACGACTGCAAGCGTAGCACCGTGGCTGGGGGTTATGCCAGGGAAGGAGGACTCAGAAACCACCCTGGCAGCAAAATACTTTCTGGTTTTGCAGCAGAGAGGCTGCGAGAGGGCAGAGGGCTGTGGGGAGCTCCAGGAAAACCAGCCATGCCGAAGAGCCCACCCGTTTCCTAGCGCTGCTCCCATGCCCAGACAGGAGCGGGCAGCTCTCGAGTTTAATGGGTGGCAGTTTCTGAGTGGCAAAAAAGCAGGTTTGTGTTGGAATCAGACCTCTGAAGTGAGCCGACCTGCGATGGTGTGCGCTCTTATTTATGCAATAAACACACCGTGATTTTTATATTCATTGGCACGCGGTGACTCAAAGGCCTCTGAATTGCTGAAGAAAACTAATTTAATTGACGTCAAACATCAAAATACAGGGCAGAACCAAATACTGCTTCAGAAAGCAATTCCGTTTATTCAGCTGATCTTATTCTAGCAGGGTTTTTATTTTAGACTTCATGATTATGGCTTTTTATAGTGTCACATCAACATAAAGGGCTTTTCTTCACGGCGAGAGCAGAACAGAGGAAGTCCAAGGAAATGAGATCCAGTGTCCTTCAAGGAGGCAGTGGTAAACACGTTCTCAAAGATGGAAAAGTTCAAATATAAACTAACTGTGCTTGCTGTGGGGAGAGAAAAGAATACATTGATTATATTTGAGAGGACAGCTGGTTGCAGCCTGAAATCAGTATTGTATCCCCAAAGCCTGCCACAGTAATATTTCAGAAACCCATTCAAAGCTCATGTGGCACAGACAGACAAAAATAAATCTGGTAGTGGTAACTCAGTGTGCTGTTCTGTGGTATCTGTTTAATACCAGACAGCAGAAACCCTTCAGATCCATTTGGAGCAGTAGTAGGAAAGCAAAAAAGAAAAAAGAGAGACAAAAAAAAAAAAAAGGAGAGGAGCCAAAATTGCCTCTCTGCCTCCTCCTCCTCCTCCATGAGCACTGTCTGTGGCTTGGTGTCCTTAGCAGCTTCAGATAAAATTAGTACAGAGTCATGTGGCTCAAACTACACTTGTTTTCCAGCTCATTGTCATCCTGCTAATGAACGCCAAATAGATTTGCTCATAGTAACAACACTTCAGCATCACGCTCCGAGTGCGAGCTGGAGTAAACCCTTACAACAGCCTGTTTTAAGAGGATTAGAAAAAAGGAGTGGTGGTAGATCAACCCAAGGGACAGAAATGCCACGGGCCAAAAAGATGAATTAGATTTGGTTAAAGGTTTCAGTAACGCAACTGAAGTAAGTTACAAAACACACACACTCTGCCTTTGGTCTCCAAGTGGTCTCATCGGTGGTACAGCCTGTGTGTCTGGAGGCAGAGGAGCAGGGAGGAAGGGCACGGTTAAAGACATGGTTCCCCCCATGAAAACTGAACCCACATTTCTCTCTCCCACCCTCGAGCCAACGCACAAACTTGGTGTGGCTGGGCAGAGTTGAAAAGCCAGATCTCCTTCTGTGGTCCACAGGGGAGTCTGACACTAGTTAGGCTTGTACTGGGCTCCAGTTGCTTTAGCAGGGAAGTGGTCAGAGCTAAGCAGTGGGATTTGTGCTGTTGGTGTCAGTGGTCAGGGACCATCAGGGGCCCATTGCCCCGTGCCAAGCATGCCTCTGCTGTTGTACTGACAGGCAAACTCAGGTGACTTTATTTTTTTTTCCCCCAAGCCACTTGCATCCAAGGTTCTTTCCCAGGCTGAATTAGAAATACATCAGGAAGAGGGTAACAGGTCTTGCCCAGCCTCCAAGGTTAGCTGTTAGACTTGAAAAAAGTAGTCCTGCATAATTCAGAAATAATCATCATCACAAATAGGGTCTGCTTTAATATTGCTATAGATTATTTCATTCTAAGGCAGTTCCTTAAGGAAACAGCTTTTGTTTTCTCATTTGTTGAGGATGAATTGGTACAATAGTTCCCAGGGCCGTTTATTCAATAGATCTCTAACAAATAGGTTGCAGCTATTTGGCTTCTCTTTCTTGGTCTGACTCGTTTCAGCTTCTGGACATGCAGCTCTCTTCTGCCAATATTTTGTGACTGGTTTTTCTATTGTTATTTTTTTAACATATTGTGCAAATGGCTTCATGAGCACTAGAACTAATGAAGTCTGTTTTTCTAGGGCTTTGTGTTTCATGCACAGTTGACTTTCATAGAATTGTAAAAAGGTTTGGGTTGAAAGGGACTTTAAAGATCATCTCGTTCCAACCCCCCTGCCATGGGCAGGGACACCTCCCACTAGAGCAGGTGGCTCACAGCCCCATCCAACCTGGCCTTGAACACTTCCAGGGATGGGGAACCCACAACTTCCCTGGGCAACCTGTTCCAGTGTCTCACTGCCCTCAGAGTGAAGAATTTCTTCCTGATATCTAATATAAATCTACCCTCTTCCAGTTTGAAACCATTACCCTTCATCTGATGACCGCACTCCCTGATAAACCGTCCCACCCCACCTTTCCTGTAGGCCCCCTAGGAGAACTGAGAGGCCACTGTAAGGTCTCTCTGGAGCCTCCTCTTCTCCGGGCTAAATAACCCCAGCTCCCTCAGCCTTTCTGCTTCAGCCCTCCGCTCATATTCATGGCCTCCTCTGGACCCACTTGAGCAGGTCCGTGTCTTTCTGATGCTGGGGGTCCCGGAGCTGGACACGGTCCTCCGGGTGGGAGTCCCATGAGAGTCGAGCAGAGGGGGAGAATCCCCTTCCTGGACCTTCTCTGGATGCAGCCCAGGGTGCCGTTGGCTTTCTGGGCTGCGAGCGCACATTGCCAGCTCATACGCAGGGGTGTTGACGGGTAAGAAACAAAGTCCTTCTCCACAGGGCTGCCCTCAATCCACTCATCACCCAGCCTGTAGTTGTGCTTGGGACTGCCCCGACCCACGTGCACCACCTTACACTTGGCCTTGGTGAAGTTCCTGAGGCTTGCACGAGCCCACCCTCTCCCTCGCTTCACAGGACTGGTAGCTGTTGTGTCATTACCCATCTCTTTCCCTCTGTCAGTCTTGGTTTGAATCCACCAGCACGTTCCATCTCCATCCCAGAGCACGGACTAGCATGGATAGGAAATCCTGCCATGTGTTTTTTCCTTGCTGGCCTGCTTGCACAGATTTCCACCCGCGCATCCAGGCCTCCGGGACCCTTCATCTCTTTGGGGAGATGCTGCAGACACGCCGCACGCGCAGGAAAAGCACCCTTCCCAAGGAGCATCACAGCCCGTGTCACAGATGGAACAGCTGCAGAGACCTTAAATGACTCCTTCAGTGGTTTGCATCACTGTAGGATGCTGATGAAAGGAGAGGAAGCGGGATGAAGCCTGCAAGTACCAGGCGTTTCCTCTCCCAGGGGCAGGGAGGTGTTCCCAGGAGCTCAGCATGTTAATTTAATTAATTGAACGGGCGACTGGACAGTGGGAGTGAGTTCTATCTCGCTTCAACTCAGGACTCTGGGTGTCCAATCGAAGCACTTGTCTGTGAGGCAGTGAAGAGAGATGGCTTTGCATTGCTGGTGGAACTGCCCTTAGGTGCTGGAGGACTTGGGCAGGTGGGGATTGTGCAGAGCAATTCCTCCTTTCGTTACGTGAGAGAACAACCAGGGCAAAAGATAAGGCAGCAACCAAAGGCTGAAGGTTTGGCTCTCTCTCCTGTGAAATGGAGTGGGGTGGTCTCTTGTTTTGACTTAAATAGCACAGGAGTTGCCACCCCTTCCTTGGGCTCTTCATTTCTGTGTGAAGAATCCAGTGCCGTGAGCCTTGGAGCCTGGTCAGGAGCTCCAACCAAAGTAAGCTTGCCCTTTTTATCTCCTTAGCGAGGAGCTGGGCTGCTCTTCCCCACCTAAGGAGAGTGCAGCAGCAGAAACAGAAAGTTGCCAAGCACATAGTTGAGATGGGAATGAAAGGTGTAGGAAAGCAGCTGTGTAAGTTGGTGGGTTTATGCAGCAGTGAAATGGCCTAAGTGGGAATTTCAGAGCAGGTTCTGTGAGAGTGTGCCCAGTCAGAGGGGATTGATGCTCCTCCAGGGCCCCTCTGACCAGCAGCTTCCACATCCACGGCGTTTTAGGGCTGGGAGCAGCCCTTCAGCTCCCTCAAACAGTGGGAAAGGTCTTTCTGTTTGCTTTGTCTTCTCTAAACTGCCCAGGAAAGTATTTATGTCCTTTTGAAAAGCTCACACAACCCAAAATTGGTTCCTCCAGACACAAATTGGCTTAGTTGGATGGAATTCTCTGGGGAATGCACATCACTTGACCACTAGTATTTTTTCCTGAGCGCACCAGAAATTTCAATGACTGTTTTATAGTCAGCAAGTTAAAAGCAGACTTCAGCTGAAACAGCTGGGTGGGCCATTGATCTGAACCAAGATGGAACATCCCAAGGGAATCAAAAGCGAATTGTCAAATTACCCCCTGCCACAACCAGTGCAGAAAAGTCAATACGTGGGATAGGTTCTCCTTAATGGAGAGCCCTAACGAGGGTACTGCTCAGGTTGTCTTGTTATCTCTTGCCTCTGCCCAGGGCTGACAGAAAGCTGCATTTTTCATCGTTATCATTGCAGTGATAGCGTAAGACATCTTCATCTTCGCAGGTTTACCTGACTTCATGTGCATATAAAAGGAGATTTTCAGGAGTCTCTCACCGCTGTGTTTGTAAAGAAAAGGCTGCATCTGTGTCACATGGGGAAGGTGTCTGATGATGAGTGGGGTTGTAACGTGGTCTGCTTCACCCAGCCTGAGCTCGTGTTCAGAAGGTACATCTGCACATCATCATCTAGAGGTGCATCACGCCGCTTTTCATTACCAGGAGAGTTGCTGTCCTAGTTAAATTCATCACTGAACTTCTGGGTTCTGGAAGATCCCTAAGCATGGAACAAATTTGCAGAAGGGGATTTGCATCAAGAAAAGGGTTCCAGTTTGGGGGGACAGTGCCAGGAAGAAGAGCTTGTCCCAGGGAGCTGAGCAGGAGCTCTCTGGAGCAACCCATGGCTGGGACAGCGCGGCTTGGCTGCGGTTCTGTGGGTCCGTGTTCTGAATCTGGCAACCGGGTTCTTCACTGATTCAATTTTTTTCTCCCCAGAGAATAAAATTTGCTTTGATTCTTACTTCAACCTTGACAGCATCCCGGGGTAATGAGGGGAATGGCAAGCAGTAAGGTGCACCCTTGCTGATGGAGAAAGCACCAAACTTACCTCGCGTGCTCCCGCCTCGTGGTTCCGCCGCTACCCTGAACGCCTTGGTCACTTTGTTCCATGTCCACCAAACAGACTTTCCTTTTGCTGATTTGATCATCTCCTCAGTCTATTTTAGTCTTCAGCATCCAGAGCATTTTGTAACGGGGGGGGTGGAGTTTTCCATAACTTGGCTCTTTGGAACAGTATTTCCGTTTGTGGGTTCTGAATCTTCTGCCAGATCTGAGATTTCTCTGATCATCCCCAGGCGCTTGCGGCAGGAGGAAGAGGTGAATGACAGCTGCTTGTCAACATCTCCGTGCAGCTCCATAAACACATACTAAATGCATTAGTTTGTCTAGCTGTTTAATGAGGATTTCAAGCTAAATTCATGGGAGGACATTTTAAAGACATCAGAATGGATTACTCCTGTCCAGCTCACCAGTGCAACATAAAATATGACAGGGGAAGAAAAAAAAAAGACAAAGATGTTTTAGGTTGGGTAAAGTGGAACCTGCACATGCTTTTAACAGTATCCCATTTCTCCCATCCTTCAAACTTGGACCTCAGCCAGAGATGCTTCAAAAGCAGCAGAAACCTCAACTCAGGCAGGAAGAGAGTGCCAGCGTCTCAGGGTAACCAAAGGCTTTTTTTAGTTGTTTTAAATGAATTTTTAAAAAGAAGGAGCACATGTAGTTTCCTCTCTTGTTTTTCCCTCAGCAGAGCTGCAGTCAAGAGTGCGGTTAGCGTTCCGGTTCTCAGCTAATATTTTCTTAAAGATGCATTTTTTGATCTCTGTTCTGTGAGCACGATGACAGCCCGTGCCGGATGCAGATGTTTCGAGGCGTCGACGTATTCGGCTGATAGTCCTGGGAGGCACAAAGGCTCCCGAGCAGGTTGTCTCCCAAGGTTTTGTGATGCTTGCAGATTCTAAGGTGATTTATGTTTGATTCGTATAAATTATAAATGCCTGCATTATACGTGCATCTTCAAATGGAATTAGCGGGGATGGGATGAGGATTAGAGATAGATGGGAGATGAGAGACGTTTCTCAGCTTCTCGCAGACTCTCTCCCAAGCCTTGAAAATTGCATTGCCTCCAGATGAGGTTCTGATGAGGTTTCAATGTCTACAGCTCACGTGGGGGTGGCCGGTGGTCTGTAAGTCAGCCCTGGCTGAGGGAACTTGATTGGGAGGGGTGGGACATCCCAGGCAGGAATTAATGTCTGTATTGTGTTCGTGGTACCTCACACTTGCAGCCCTTGCACAAAGCGAAGATGCCACGTGGGCCAGTGAAAATGCCAATGTCCTCTGTCTGTCCTGGTCATACAGAGTGAAGGCTGAGGGTGCAAAAGCGACACGAGCCACGTATGTATGGGTTGCCGTGGCATCACACATCATCATCAGGGGTAGCTTCTGTGGGGATGTGTAAATCCCTTACAGGGATTCAGCCGAATTGTTGAACTGTGTGTGGAAACAGCATTGGTGAACAGCCGAGGGACAGAGGGTTTCAAGCCATAGTTAGGATGCAACAGCAGCTTCCTCTATCCCACAGTTTTCCAAAGCAGTAGATTTTGAGGCAGATTTTCCATTCTGATCGCAGCCATGATGTGATTTTACTTGGAAGACTTATTTCACATGTAAGGAATCAAACCAATGATATGAAAAGTGTATAGTCCACAGACACAAAAATGTTTATGCCCCTTAGAAAATATATTCAGACGTAATTGAAAAAGGTCTAAATACTGGACAGAGTCTTCTGTGAATCTCAGTGAAATGCAGTGAAATCAGGCAGTATTAATTCAGCAGTAGTACAGCTGCAACTTCAGTGTCCATAGCTTGTGGTGTCTCTGTATCTGGACTCATTCTAGGTTTAAACTAATCCTCTTCATCAGGCTTTCAACACCAAGGCTTAGGACACTTGAGCTATAGCATCTCCTGGTCCGCTGCCACGTTTTCATCCATCCAGTCAAAAGAGATGACAGGGCTGAGTAAAGTCTTCTCCTTCTTTTGTTTTCTGTGAGCTGCCATTCACTTCTGCATCCTCCGGGGAAGGAAGTACCGCGTGGTTCTGTGCGGTGTAATCCCCGTGCATTGAGGGAGTGCTGTGTTACCCACCATCCTTCTGGCTTTTCCTAATTTCTGGAAGACTGTTGTAATGTCTGAATATTATTTTAGGGTAGCTGTATATAATATATCTGTATGTCAGCTATATGAAAATAGCAATGGGCATTAATTTGCCTGTTATTCAAAGAACAGATATGCATATCATAGTATACCTCTGCATTCTTTTCACTGCCAGCTGTCAGGTACACATACGTATTGTATACTTCGTGTATATATATACATAGCTACCTTCTCTCATCTTTACCCCTTTCTCTTTTTTATACCAATTCCGTAGGTGGGAATGTCAGAAGCAAATTCTTTTTACAAAGAGACGAGTTCTTTTCTGGCAGCGTTGAAAGAGAAAACTTAGGGATTAAGAGCTTTATAGAGACTTAAACTCCTGCAATAATAACATGGGAACTTCGCCTGTCTAGAATGTTATCCCCACAGCTGGCAATTTCTATCCTCCTTGTTCCTTTGAGAAAGACCACGTGTCAGATACTCAAGATGCCCGGATATCCAAGGACCATGTGTCTTAGATATTCTATACTGCAAAAATGCAGTGGGTAGCATAGATTCAAATGATCTCATTAACCCAACAATAAATAGTTTGTCTAGAGGCCAATTTGAGCAGAGGGCAAGACTAAAGAAAAAGATAGAAAGCCAATGTCAGTTCTGTCCCACTGACTCGGTATGAAGCCTACAGCTTTTGAAAACTTAAGGAGTTTTGGTCTTGAAAGCTATTCAGCGAGGATGCTTGAATGTGTTTTAAGTCCCTTTTGGAACACGAAAAGTGTCCAAGGTAGGCACGGACCAGGGGGTATTTTCTCCTCTCTGTTTTGTTGGTTTGGTTTTTCTTTTGCAGAGACAATGAAATGCATTTAATTCTAAAGAGATAATCATTCACTGGTGGTTTTCTCAATTAAAATATCACTGCGACGAACCTGACTTAGTGACAAAGTGGTTCCTGGTAATGGTATCTTTTATAAGTAAGGAAGGAGTTAGAAGATACATGTTGAAAGCTATAAAGGCTTAATTCTTTTTAGCCTTCAGCAGAGCGTGTTCAAGGTGAGGGCAGGAGGTGGTTGTGCTCTGGCAGGTCAACGCAGGAAGCAGCAGTTGGCCAGCAGAAAGGCAAACTCAACCTCAGTTGAGACTGATGGGGAAGGTGTTGCTGGAAGTGGGACAACCTGCACGGGCATCATCTCCTGAGCGGACCCATTGCTTCTCTCGTTCATGCCATGGCTCTGCAGTTTAGCACCAGGACGTGGGCATGCAGCCGGGGCGTCAGGAGGCAACTGTGGCCATCTCGCTTTTATCTGCAGTTGGGAGAGCATGTTTCTGCAGCACCAGCTGCTTATTTCAGCTGGAGGAAAGGAACAGTTTGCTTTCTGGAGTGACAGATAACTCTGCTGTATAGGTACGTACTGTACCTTCAACGTTGTAAAATACTTCTGAGTTTGTTTTACTGTTAGGGAAACTGAGCCCTTCAGTAGGACTTCAGGTCTTAGCTGAATAAACCTGGGAAGGAACGGGCAGTATTAACAATTACTTTTACCACTTTCCATGTCCCTGTCAGTGATAGCCATGGTACTTGGTTTGCCTTTAAATGCAGGTTTCCTTAAGAGGGGAAAAAAAAAAGTAGAATTCATCTCACAAAATTTCCATTACCCAAAAGTTCAGCCTACTCTAGCTTAGTTATCCCAGCTCCTGCTACAGTCTGGAGGGAGAGGTGACCTGCTCTAAAGAAGAGCTCAGCTCATGCGGAAGAGGGACGTGCCTTGTCTTCCTTAAGTGAAGACCAAGCCACCAGATCAGACTTGACTCCCGTTTGATGAATCCCACCCACGTGCCTTCCCAGTCCTTATCTCGCAGAGAGCTTGCAGTGAAATCTGTTTGAGAAGAGCCTGCTGGGGCAATACTGGCAGTTCATCATTTGCTGCAAGCCTGTAGTTGTAGCACAGATATATTTAGAAGGAGCCGTGATTAAAATCCCTTGCCAGCTCAGATGCCAGGAACACCCATGGGGAAAATAATCTTACGACTCACATCTCTTCTGTTTGCTTATCCCACCCTGGATGCAAACAGAGCAAATCCCACCTGCGAGGGCTTTCAGCCTACAGCAGGTTTCCTGACAGCAGAGCTCTGTTCTCCACCAGGCAGGCTGCAGCACAAGGCTTCTCCGCATGGAGCTGAGGACCTCAGACCACAAGGGTCTTCCCAGCTTAAAAGGAGCCTGTGTTGAGGAGAGAGGGGATAATGACAATGAAAATGAGAGAACGCGGTTGCTTTTTAAAGGCAAGACTCTTCAGCTTAGCAAAAACATGGAGGTATGATAGAGGTGTGTGAAAAAATGGAAGAGATGGCAGATAAGGAGTAAATATATCATTTTTCTTGCACTAGGAGGTTTATGGCTGTTAGTACAGAGATTTAAAACCAGCCAGGGGAACTACTTTTCCCCAGAAAACCATAACTAAATGCGGGGCTCATTGCAAGAACCTAGTAGCTTACCTAAGCTCAAAAAGGCTCTGACAAGCCCATGGAAGCTGGTGACCAGCAGTGAATCTTAACCATTGAGGCTGGGCCAGGAAACCTTCTAGTGGATGGGTTTTGAGGGGGAAGATCATCCCTTGTCCTCTTCTTACTGCCTTTCCTAAGTAATTCCTGCTCTGGCAGGGGGGGTTGGACTCGATGATCTCCAGAGGTCCCTTCCAACCCCTACTGTTCTGTGATGCTAATTGCCTTGCCTTGCTTGCCTGGGGCTGCGGGCTGGGTGGCTTTCTTTGGGCCACTGGCAGTTGTATGGTGTTCAGCAAGGAGGATAAGGAGAATATCTGTTTTCCTGCTGTTCCTCAAATGAGGGTCACCTCTTCTCTCTGGAGAAATTTCCAGCCAGGGAATGTCCTCCACTCCCTTGTTTTGATAGCTGGATCCACTCCTGCTTGCCTTAGATAGAAGCAAACTATCTTGGCAAATTGTAAAAACGAGGGAAGGGGAATATGCAGAATAAAAATAACAGATGCAAATAATTACATCTCTCTGCCATTCAAAACAGTGTCAAATGGGCACAAGCTTCCAGTATGAAAATAAGAAAATTTTATCCGAGCCTCAGCAGAAAAAGTGTGCTTTCTTTGGAGTGACTGTTGGTGCTTCCTCCCCGAGTCTCTCAGAGAAATGTTCCAAAATAGATTTTCATACAACGGCAACTTTTTTTTGCAGGAAGAAGTTTCTTTGTTTTCTCAAAAAAAAGCTCTTTTCTTTTTTTTTTTTTTCCCCCCTAACAAAAAGAAACCAGCTGTCTGATGTGTATCCCAGTCTAAAACCAGTTGAAGGTTGGCCATCTTTTGCTCTACCTATCGTAGAGACGAGGTCAAATCCTACACAGCTACCTGCTTCTGCTGTTACTCGTGGTGTGTCTGTCCCAGCAACTAATCTCATCTCAGGAGACTTCAAAGCCATTTGCATCTGTGCCTTGAGTAGTTAATTAAGCTGAAGAAGATGGAAGTTAGTGAAGGAATTATCAGGTGAAGGACTTGCTAAGGGGAGGGAGCGCTACGTTGTGTTGAAAGAAGAGCTCTTGGGCTGGAGGGAGGTCCCAGTTGGGGTTCTCAAAGACAGGCCTAGAGCCCAGCCCAGTTAACAGACCCATTAAAGACTGGCACAAATGGTAAGAAAGGCCTTCGTGAAATTAATTAATGGCACAGCGCTGGGAAAAGCTGTCACTATTGAGAGGAACAGTGGATAACCATGACGACCGAAATAATAGGAATTCAGTATTCCAGAGCAAGGCATGCAGCTGGGGATTAATTGGTTGGAAACAGCAAAAGGAGAGAGCTGGGGACGTACCAGTTGGTGGCAGAAAGTCTGTGAAATGCTAATGCCATGCATTCCTTGAAAAGGTAAGTGCAGTCCTTGCAGTATTCAGTGGGATTTCCACTGAAGGAAAGGAGATCTTTGTAGTTCTGACCACCCGCAGTTAAGGAAAGTTAATGTCAACCAGAAGAGGTAAAGAGAAGAGATAGTGGAACGACCAAGAGGAGTGGAGAGGGTCAGGTGTGAGGAGGGGCGAGCATCTTCTCTTGTGTTCTCAAGACGTGGCACTTTGTGTATAAACACCTCAGAGACTGAACACCAGGGAACAAAAACAACTGCTGAAGCTACAGGACCACACTGGCGAAGACCAAGTGGATAAAGAATCAACTTAGACCAGAAATTAAGGACTCTACCCGCCTGAGGTGATGTTCTGGACCAGCCTTTCAGGAGGAGCAGGGAGGGCAAATCTCTAGCTGTCCTTGTGCTGGGCACTGAGCAAGCCTAGGGTAATACTAAATGGGGTGATTCTATGGCAGGGATAGCACTTGTCTCATTGACCCACAACATCTCTTCAGTCCTGTGTGCCTACATTGTTCTCAGCACCCCCCAAGACACCGAGAACAGAGGAGAAACCAGGTAAAGGTATTTGGCTCCCTGTTTAATCCTCCCCCATTTAACATGCAGAGTGGCTTTTTGGAGAGAATCCTAAAAGTTTAGAAGTTACACTACGTAAAAGCATCATGATTCTTGCATCCTGGCACGTTTGTTCACACTGTTCATTCTTTGGCTTCTAGGTGGAAACTCGTTTTTTCTCCGTTTGTTTGGGCTTTTTGCAGTCTGAGTCTTGGTTTCGATCTGAGTCTTGGTTTCAATCTGAGTCTTGGTTTCAATCTGAGTCTTGGTTTCTCGTGGTGCTTCTTAGGTCACAGCCACCAAAGAGGGATGATGTGTAATACGGAAGAGTCATTGTAGAGTGATCCAGAACACACAGGGAGGGATTATGCTCTCCAGGGTGGATCCAGGGTGAGGAAACAGCTTACACAAGAGCAGCTCTTCCGCCAGGAGTGTGAAACTGTGAGGAGGTATCTCCCAAGGAACGGGCCATCAGGATTGCCACGTGCAGGGCTGTTGGCACAGCCTAAACTGCTTGGTCTCACCCTGACTGTCTGTCCTGGCAGCACCCAGCTACGGCACACACCAGAGCACACCACTGCTGCCGTAGCAATGTCAGCTCGTCAAGCACAGCCACGGCTGGTACTTAAATTAATAATGAGTAATAACAATTTTATAAATAAAATATCATTCTACTTGCTGAAGTGAATAAAACGGACGTGAATGCATTAGGTTTGGATTTTAGTGGCTTAAATCCGTTGCTGAATTATTCTCTCCTATTAGTAGCTTGACTGCAAGGACAGCATTAAAACCCAACTGGAGAAGCAAATCGGTATTGGGTTGTGCAGCAGCATATTAAATAGGCACCCAGTCCAGGAAAAGACCCTGCCTCAGACTGACAGTGCTCTGCTCTGGTAGACATCCCTGTGCTATTTCTTTCCCCGCTTTTTGGACACCACAAACAAAGTCAGGTTCTTTTTTCTCTCCTTTTCATAGGCCGGTCTTCTCGGGACATGATAGCAGTATTAACGGCGAACAGATTTCACTCGGGCTCCCTCTGGAGCTGCAGAGATGCTCCGTGGCTCTGGCCCCATGTGAATTCCACCCTAAGCTCATGTGCTCGCTCAGACTTGAGAAATGACGATGCAGCATTTGATCTTCCTCCCCCCATCGCATTTTTGCTCTCGCCTCCGGCTGTCCTGGCTGATCCCGGCTGTCCTGGCTGATCCCAGCTGTCCTGGCTGATCAAGGCTGCTCTGCAAGGCCCTTGGACCACAAAAAGAGCTCTCTGAGCCAAGCTGTCCAACCTGAGTTTTCCTCTTCCCCCACTGCTGAAAAACTGTTGGAGCATTTGGGCACCATTCGAGGCTTTTTGGGGGCATCAGCAAAGTTGAATGTTGCTGTCCTGGGGGGAGCAGTCTGCTCTTGGGTTAAGAAAGGAAGAAGCAGCGAAAAGGTTGGACCTGGAAGGAAGAGGAAGGTCAAAGCCCTTGGTGCTGCTTCTCCTGCTCCTAGGGAAAGCAAAGGGTGGAGGTATCACCTGCTATGATGTGCCCTGGGTTTGGTTGGGGTTCATTATCACCAGCAGCTGCTGGCCCAGGCCATGGGGAGGGGCCACAGCCAAGATAAACAACCCAAACAGCCAATGGGATCTTTGATACCATGCTGAGTCCTGCCCCTATATAAGGGGAGGGCTGGCCTGGGGATGACAGTTTTCAACTTGCTTCTACCTGTAGCACAGCCTGAGCAGGGAAAGTTGGCGTCTTGGGTACAGGTAGAGCCTTCCCAGCTTCTATCACTTGCTTATCACTTCATTAGTGATGTTGTTAGTACTGATGTTTTCTTCTCTCTTTGTGTTGTTCTATTAAACTGTCCTTATTTCAACCCCTGGGGTCTCAACATGGTGTCTACCTCATGATTCTCCTTCCCACTCTACAGGAAAGGGGTGTGGAGGCAGCAGTGGGAAGCAGTGGGTGAGCAGCTGCGTGATGTTTAGCTGCCAGCAAAGGTTAAACCACGACACGGGGGCTTTCTCCCTCTTGGAGACCTGCACCCTGATGCCTTTCCCCTCCTCTTATGTCTGACTTCCAGATGCAGGTGGAGGCAGTTGCCCAGAGTCTTCACCAAATCCACTCATCCAAGGTTAAACCTGCCTGTAGGAATGGATTTCTTCTTAGAATCTGATTTTGGAATTAATGGCATCATCTGAGCACTGTGTTTTCCTCCTTCATCTCCCCCAGTCTGGTAGTACTCTTTCCAGGTGTGCCTACAATGTTTTGTGCTGCAGTTTCTGCTTGAGGCTTTAGTAATATTCAGATCAGAAGTAATTCAGTCGCCTTTCTCCAATTTTCATACTTATTTCTTTTAGTGTAGCTCTAGAATTTGGTGGGTTTTAAAGGAAGCCTGATCTGCTGCCTGCCCAGAGAGCATTTGGATGTTATTCCTTCAGTGACCTCCACATTCATTCCATCGTTAGACGAGTTGAAAACCCCAGTGTGTTCCAGATGTCGGGTGATCAAATGGTATCAAAGAGCTCGGATGAAGTATTGAGGGGTGGGGGGAACTCAAAACTTTCCATCTTCAGAGAGATGCTGCCGGTCTCTGCCTCGCTGTTCACAGCTTCCCAATTTGAATCCAGAGTTGTGAAAACGTAGAAACTGTGAAAATATGAGCTGCGAACACTGGGAAGCTGTGAAGTGGGGAAATGGGTGGGGATTTACAATCTCTCTTGAATGCAAAGATTATAGATTCTGGTTGAGAACTTAATTCTCTCAGAAGCAACTTTTTGTCACTACAAGAGCAAGAGAAGCGGCGGCCAGGGTTGCAGCATCGTCTCGGTCGTGAAAACCTTTCATTTCTTTGCTCATAACGTTCTGGCAGTTTTGTATTTGAGGCAGAAGTTGTTTCTCAGACCTGGCCTCTGACTCGAATTTTATTTGAGCAAAGCCGGGTGTTTTGTTTCCGAGCCTGGAAGTGAGAGGCAGTAATAATAATAATAATGAAAAAAAAAACCCAGACTCCCTATTTTTTTATTTGGGTTTTTTTTTTTTTCCCTTTTCAATACTTGGCAACGTGAGTGCAGAGGTGATGGTTCATGTAGGAACAGCCTTGAGTGAGGAGCTGTGCCTTTCCTTGGCACAGGGAAAATTGAGTTTGATTGGTCTGAATTACTGGTGTTGGAAAATCACCTCCTGGGCAACTGTGAGGAAGGACTCGCCTGTTCGATGGCTCTCTGAGGTTTCTCCTCTTTCAAGAAGCTGAGTTGTGGATTTAGGGGGTGACTTGCAGGAAGGTATCTCTGGCTGGTGCACCTTCATTGTACAACTTCCGAGGCTGGCAGAAGCTGAGAACATCCGTGGATTTTCAGCGTGGGTCCAGAAGATACCTACCTGCTTTCTTGTGACTCGGAGGGGAAACAAATGCATCGTTGCAGAGAGAAGCTGGCCCCTTTGCAGAGCCACCTTAGCTGTTTGCGTACCTGCCTCCAGGGATGGGAGTGCAGCAGTGACTCCTGGAGCCAGAAGGGCTTTATAGCTTCAGTGCTGGCTCCTCATGAGCCCTTTCCCTCCATCCTTGCCATTCCCAAGTCTAACAAAGCTAGTCCTCCCATGTATGAGTGCATAGGTTGAACCTTCTGCAGCTAGCCTGGAGAACGTGGTGTCAGCAGAGCTCAGGGTCTTTGGGCATGCATCCTAGATGTGACCTGGATGAAGCTGCCTTCATGTCCTGCCTGAGCTAAGCACTCTGGTGGTCCTTTGGAAGCCAGGGCAGACCCAGCAGTGGTGGACCAAGTGAGAGTTAATCGACCCAAATGGACCCACTGGGTGGTTATTTTAAACTTCATACAGAAACAGTGGGATAGCTGTGTTACTAGAAGTTCCCAGCCACCCAGGTTACTTAAGAGTCTCCCACCCACCATGGCTACAGATAATGGGATTCTGCCCCTTGTAGAAAGAATTGCTTCTACCTGAAATCAAGGACAGATGCCTGCACTGTGATTCAGCAAATAGTTCTGTCCCAAGGCCCTGCATATCCTTGATCTGTGACACGTGTCTAGATATGTTAAGAGGTTGGACATGAGTAGGCAGGGAGTGTTCAGGAGAAGATGCAGAGTTAATTGGAGATACCTGCACTAAGTGTACGAGCAGCGCAGGCTGAGATCGTGCTGAGGACCAGGGCAGTTAGCACAAGCTTCTGTGCATCCCTCCTGACAAACCCCCCTTCCTATGGCCTTCTAATGCTGCAAAATGGGCATTTAAATTCTCTGCCAGGTCAGCCATTCGTCATAAACACATTTAGACTTCATTGCTAATTAATTTTCCCTAGATAATGTAGACTTTTATTTTTTTTCCCTCAAGTGTGTGAAATCTAGAATAACCTTCTGAGAACCAGCCACAAACAAGTCGACTGTAATTGGTGTTCTCTCATTTAGGTGAGAAGTAACACTTCATCAACTCTTAATTAGCTTGGACTTTTTCGAGAGCAGTTCCCAGGTTTTTTTTTTTTTTACAGGGTGATCTACACCTCGTTTCTTCTTCAGCAATTCAGAGTGTTTTTTCCCTTGAATTGACAAATCAGGCTGCGTTCTTCGGCGCTGATGGTGAGCTGCATGTTGTACCTGGATTGCTGAGCAATTTATTCAGTTATTGTTGCTTGTCCCAGAGAAAACAACACTGATTATACAAGAGAGAGTTTGAGCTCGGTTTAATTAACTTGTGAATGGGTAAGCAGCGGCGCTTTGAGTGATAACATTAAGATACAGAGCAGCTTTTCGATACCTCGTTGGCGTCAGAGAAACTTTGTGTGTTGTGTCTGTTGGAGGGGGATGACGTTTCTCTTTCTTGTGCAGGCAGGAAGGCTCTGGCAACTGGAAAACGAAGCCACCTCAGCTTAGTCAGACCCAAAGAAGTGCCCTGCCAGGACAGATCATCTGCCTGACAGTTAACCTCCTTGGCTTGTGAGCCCCTCCAGGAGATGCTGCAGGGGAAGGTCACCACATGACAAGCAAGCTCAGCCCCAAGCTAGCTCATGGCAGTGCCAGAGTGGATGGGCTTGGAGCTTGGTGCTGTGGCTTGCCCTGCTCTGATCTCCTTAGCCCAGGCTCACAGGTGACACTAGCACAGGAGAAAAAGGCTGGCTGAGAAACTCCCAAATAGTAAATCAGCCCCGTGCAGCCTCTCGCCTGCTGTTCAAGTAGCCAAAATTGCCTAGAAGTAGGATGGGCTGCCCAGGAAGGGGGTTGAGCCACCAGCCCTGGGTTCTTTAGATGTGGTGTTGGGGGACGTGGTTTAGGGGGGAACTCTGTAGAGTAGGGTTAATGGTTGGACACGATACCAAGGGTCTTTTCCAACCTTTCCAACCAATCACCAGTGATTCTGTGCAGTGAATGAGTGCACACAAGTGCTGTGCTGGGGCCGGAGCAGTGGCTGTCAGACCTGGGGACAGCTCTTTGCTCTGGGGACAGCCAGCACTTTGCAGAAGCAGAGCGGTCTGCGTAGAGGCTGATGATTCAGGGGTTGGCCAGGATGTGTGCCACGCGTGTGCCCGTTGCACTTGCCAAGCTTTAATTGCACATCAGACAATTGCTCAGTGTAGTTCAGGCCTTTTGGTTAAAAGGGAAGCTCACGGTGGCGTTAACACCCCGCAGTTCATAGCAGTTCTTTTGTCACAAGAAGGGATTGCTGTGTGCCTCTGTCTTTGGGGCTAGGGATGGCTGAACTGTTCGAGTGGAGGAGCTGAAGGCTCAAAGGAGTCCCTTGGGCTGGGATGATTGCCCCCAGGCTCTGCAGAAAACTTGTCCTACGCTGGCAGAGAGCCCCTCTGTCAACAGGAGCAGGGGAGTGGGAGCTGGGACCCATCCAGATGTTGAATTGTCCTTTGTCTTGGAGGGCCTCTGAGAAGCTGCAGTAGCACAGCACATGCTGCAGGCAGCCCTTCTTATTCAACTGAGGTCCTTTAACAAAATACTTGTTGATGGGACCAGCTTTTGACTTTTTTCCCCTATTGGGAACCCTGCAGTACAAGGTAGTTGTACAGGTGGCTTAGGTGCCCTGGCAGCAGGCTGACACTGGGAAGAAAACCTCTTCTAACAGGGAAGATGGAGAGACACAACAAATCAGTCCTTCACGAGAGAGTGGAATCCCCATACAAATGCTTGGAGATACAAACCAGGTCAGGTTGAATAAGGATAACTTTCTTCCAGAAGTACATTTGAAAACCACAAGTTTTTATTTGATATTTTCGGCAACATTTGTATTTTCTGCATGAACAATTGAACCAAACTTCTGCTCACCATCTTGGAAAAGCACTTGCATCAGATTTTAAACTCCGAAGCAGTAGGTGCTCGTGGCCAGAGGGAGCCAAGGTATTCAAGCTCAATATTAGTTTGTTAAATCTCTCCAAGAGGTTTCAGTGGTAGCAGCCTGTGGGGCAGGTGCCGAGGCTGTGGTCAACTTGCTCCATCCGCTCGTCGAGTTTTAGCTTCATGCAAATCAGAGAAGGCAATGAGAGATTATTAACATGGGGAAGTTCGTTTGGCCCTTCCAGTTGGTGAATATAAAGATCCATGGAAGCAAGCTGTACTGGCTCTAAAATTTTAGAGGTCTCTACTTGTAGTCAGTGCCTTTCCCTCAGAAAAATACTTTGCTTAATAATAAAGCTTTGTACGTGCAGTATGCATTTTTCAGGAGCTTTTTCTTTCTTATATGCCTAGCAGAGTGAAGTTAATTTATATACCTAAACACATGCTGTTTGATTCTAATTGAATAATGGTTTCCCTCCAACTGGAGCTTATCACACATCACCAAAAAAAAAAATAGTAATTTGGATTTAAAGAATAGTTTAATCAGGTTTGCTTCAAAAAGGCCCTAAAAAGTACAAATATAATTGAAATGAAAATGATTATTTAAATCACTTTTTCCCCTCTTGCTGACTGAAATGATGATTAAAGTTGCTTATGTAAATCAATAAATTTAATCAGGGTGGTCCTGCTATGAGATTCCCCACTGCGAAGTCTCAGAGAACCAGAGGGCAGCGGGCAGTCGAGAAGATGGAAATACCTAAAGACATTGGTAAGGGAGGAGCTGAGTGTCACCTTTACCCTGTTGTAGGGTAGCAAGGCTATTTCTGTCACTTCTACGACCACAGAACCTAGGGTGTCAAACCATTTGGTTGCTCGTACCTAAAGAAGAGCAGGATGCAGGTCCAAAGAAGCAAGTGGGATGAGAACCTTGACCGTGATAATGTTGACCTCAGTGTAAAAAAGACTTGAGTGCAACCCTGTCTTTAAATACATAATTATTACGTTCCTGTGGCAACGCTTTGGACTCTGGAACACGTGTTACGGGCTGAGCCTCAGAACCCGGCTGGTTGCCATGATGAGGGCTGGTGGGGCGTCTCTCTGAAGGGTTGGCACCATTTCTGGTGGCCCTGCTCCATCTCACCAGGGCTTTGGAAAGGGCATGGCAGAAAGGAAGCAGCGAGGCAAGGAAGAGAGGCAGCTCAAACAAGTCGCAGTGCTCTCTCCCAAGGCAGCTTCCGGTTGCGCAGTGGATCGTGGTGGTTTCGGGTCGGTGGGGATGGCAGCCAGCCAGAGGAAAGCCACATCCTCTTCACCAGGCCTGCAGGGATCTTGTCATAGCCCGCTGTGCCTCGTGCTTCAGACATGTATGTTGTACTGGAGTCCTGCTGGCTTCCCCGGATCCGTGTCTCAGCCAGGAATGACAGCCAAGAAAAAAGGAGATTGAAGGGGGGAGGTTCTGTTTTCATAGACTCGTAGAATAGTAGAGGTTGGAAGGGACCTCTGGAGTTCAAGTCTGAGCCCCGCTGGCAGGGAAGGATCACCCAGGCCACACAGGAACAGATCCAGTTAGGTCCTGAAAGTCTCCAGAGAAGGAGACTCCACAGCCTCTCTGGGCAGCCTGGGCCAGGCTCCATCACCCTCACAGGAAAGAAGTTTCTCCTCGTGTTGAGGTGGAACTTCTTGTGTTCCAGCTTGTGACCATCACCTCTTTCTATCATGCATCCCTTCTACTTGACACCCACCCTTCAGATATTTGTAAACATTAATCAGATCCCCTCTCAGGCTTTTCTCCTTCGGGCCAAACAGCTCCAGGTCTCTCAGCCTCTTCTCATCAGATGTTCCAGTCCCTTGATCATCCTCATATCCTCCTTTGGACTCTCTCTAGTATTTCCCTGTTTCTCTTGAAGTGGGGAGCCCAGAACTGAACACAATAGTCCAGATATGGTCTCACTAGGGTAGAATAGAGGGCAAGGAGAACCTCCCTGGACCTGTTGGATGCGCTCTTCTTTACGCACCTCAGGATGCCATTGGCCTTCCTGGCCACAAGGGCACATTGCTGCTGTCCACCAGGACTCCAAGGACCTCTTCAATGCAACTGCTTTCCAGCAGGTCAACCCCTAACCTGTACTGGTGTGTGGGATTATTCCTCCCCAGGTGCAGGACTCTACACTTGCCCATGTTGAACTTCATGGGGTTCCCCTTCACCCAGCTCTCCATCCTGTCCAGCTCTCGCTGGCTGGCAGCACAGCCTTCTGCTGTATCAGACACTCCTCCCAGTTTCGTATCATCAGCAAAATTGATGAGGGTCCACTCTGTCCCTTTATCCAGGTCATTGATGAAGATGTTGAGTAAGATTGGACCTAGTACTGACCCCTAGGGAACACCAGTAGCTACAGGTCACAACGGGGTTTTAAAATTGAAGAAGTTTCAGTCTTCTCCAGAGAGCCCTCGCTTTTGCCTGATGGTAAGAACAGGCAGTGTCGGAAGACTTCAGGTTATCTGCTGGGTGAAATCTTTATCTTCCTTCATTCTGGTGGGGACACCAATGTTGATATGCTAGTCTGACTAAGAGCAGTCATCACAGGATAGACTTCCCTTGCCTGAGCAGCATCCAGGCATCCTTGTGTGTTTGCAGCGTTTTCTGGTGATGTTAGAAAGTGTCAACATCTGTGTCAGGGGTGGCTGGGTCTTGATTTGGGGTCGAGTGTCTCATAAGACGTTGGCCAACGATCGTGGCGAGTTACAGTACATGTGAGCAGTGACATTGTGCAACTGAAGTGCTGTGTCTGTGGCACCTTACGTGCTCTGAGAAGAGCCTCAAGTGTGGCTCTAGTTGAGGCTGCCAGAAGAGGTGGAGAGGCTCAGCCCATGGTTTTCTGGCACTAGCACTGAGGGGTTCCTCCTTTGATCCTCTCAGCTAAGGCTCGACACAAAGGGTGTGGGTAAGGTGACTTGGAGGAAAAGCTCTGTTAGGGCCTTTGTCTTTACTCGGGGCGTTTGGTTGTGCTGCCAAATAGCACAGCCAGTTGGATTCCTGCTTGTCCAACTGATGCATCATCATCCCCTTTTTCTTCTCTCTCCAGGTTATTTCCAGGATTTGTTGAACAAGTCAGAAAAGGCCCTTTATGATGCTTTTCCAAGCACGTACGGAGAACTGTACACTCAGAACATGAAGGTCTTCAAGGACTTGTACAGTGAGCTACGCCGCTATTACCGGGGCTCCAACATCAACTTGGAAGAAGCCCTCAATGAGTTCTGGACACGCTTGCTGGAGCGACTCTTCAAGCTGATGAATCCCCAGTACCATATCACAGATGAGTACCTGGACTGCATGGTGAAACACGCGGAGCAGCACAGACCCTTTGGGGAAGTTCCCAGGGACCTGAAGGTGAAGGCAACCCGAGCCTTCATCGCGGCACGCTCCTACGCGCAGGGCTTTCTTGTGGGCAGCGACGTGGTCAAAAAGGTGTCTCAGGTATGTTGGGGGGTTTCCTTCTCCTCCATCCTCAGAGTGGCAGATGCCAGTCAGTTACTGCCATTGGGGATGGGGGGCTATTTCCCCTCATGTTTGCTGTGAAGAAAGACTGAGGGATCTGGGGGCTGTTTCGTCTTGAGAAGAGAAGCATGAGGGGGGACCTTATTAATGTCTATCAATATCTGAGGGGTGGGTGGCAAAGGGAAGGGGCCAATCTCTTTTCTGTAGTGCCCAGCAATAGGACAAGGAACAAGGGGTATCAACTTGAGCATAGAAGGTTCCACCTCAACATGAGGAGGAACTTCTTCCCTGTGAGGGTGATGGAGCCTGGCCCAGGCTGTCCAGAGAGGTGTGGAGTCTCCTTCTCTGGAGACTTTCCAACCCCCCTGGCTCTGTTCCTGTGTGGGCTGCCCTGGGTGACCCTGCTCTGGCAGGGGGGTTGGACTCCATGATCTCCAGAGGTCCCTTCCAACCCCTACCATTCTGTGAATCCAGGGTTTCAGGAGCAAAGAGATTGTCTCTATTCTTCACTGCAGAAGCAGCCTTTCAGAGCCAAAAAGTGGCTTTGTCTTGAAACAAGGTAGTCCAGCTTTTCACACGGGTAGTTGAGGAGAAAATCCATACTAAAAACCAAAATGACTTTCACACTGCACGTGGAGACGGCAGTGTGCAGGGCTGAGAGTCAGGGTGTGATTGTGAAACTGCGAATGTGAAAATACAGAATCACGATTAAATCCCCAGAAATTAATCCCAGTTCAAGTCCCCAGAAGGGAGCGTGTGGCGATGCGGAGCGGAGGACGGAACTATTTGCTGCAGCAAATCCAGGCTTTGATCTCCGGAAGAAACCTGAATGTGGGAATGGTGACAAATGCTCCAGTTTATCAACGTGGCTATAAAACTGTTGAGCTACCCAAAAGCCTTTGTGCATACCATTAGCATCACACTCTCCTGACGCTTCATGCAGATGAAAGAGGAGAATGATGGAACTTCAAGGGAAACAAAGTAAAATATGAAGTATAATAATGTAAAATAAAAAATCCTCTGAATGGCAGAGATTTCCAGCTCAATGCACGTGGCTCTGCCTGTAGACAGGTCTGGTGGGTAAAGCAGCGTGGCAGGGCAACTGCAGCTGTGGTGGCAGCAGAAGGGAAGCACCTGAGATACCAAGGTGCAGCCTGGTTTTCTCCCACCTTCATGTAGGCTTCTGCCCCACTGGATTTTGATTCCAGCCACCCCTTTCTGAATTCTCCTCCTTCTCTTGGCTTATCAAACAGGATGTGGGGTACCTGACTGGTACCTCCTCTGCCTCCACCCAACCTGTTCCTCCAGGATGGAGACTCTTGCAGTTAACTGGGCATGTTGCTGTTCTAGCACAGTCTCCTCAAACTGAGTCAGGAAGCCTCGGCAAAACCTCCCCCAGAGCTGATTTTCTAGCAAAGTCCAAAACCAGCCCATGTCCCTTGTCTTCGGGAATGGGTTTTGTACTTTAGGCAAGAGGGGCTGCAAATGCTGAGGTGGGAAATCCATTTTATGGATGCCCTGGTAGCCCTCAGCTGTGCCTAAAATAAAAGGCCTGGTTTCCCTGCTTGCCTTTGCCAGATGTGGATTTACATTCGTGCCAAACGGATGAGAAGTGCTGAACGTCATCTGCAGCCGGTGCTTTGATTTTAGTCATTTTTCATGTTGCTTTACACTTAGGATATTAGGAGAAAGCGTGTGAGACTTTCTTTCTGATCATAAACTGGGATTTGACTTGACTGTGAGCTGGTAGCAGCAGCTCTTTGAGCTGCAGTTTCCCGTGGAGCAGGGTGAGGGTTTTGGTCAGGAGCTCTGAGGAAGCCTGTTTGAATGGGCACTTAGAAATAAATTACCTAGCCTTGGGCTTCTGAAAAAATTAGATTACTTTGGTTTTATTTCTTTGCAAGTCCCAGAAGAGCGACTGATTGCTATTAAAACCCTCCTGGTTTCATCTTCTTGGACGCTTCCCATTCAGTGTTTGTCACCTGTATCCTCTCGCTGTGCCAGGTCCCTGCGTGGAGCTGGCGTTACTGGGCATTCCAGAGAAGCACTGGTGCTGTTTCTGGGCATTCCAGAGAAGCACTGGTGCTGTTTGCCACGCTTTCTGCCTGTCTTAAAATGGGGAGGAGCCTCTTCTGGCTGAGATTTTGTGAGATGGCTTTAATCCTTGCTGCCTCTCTGCTGTGCCCAAGGGGTGTTTCTTCTCCAGCCCCCAGCTGCCTGGTCTGGTAGGGAGCTGGCAATTCAGGCAGCCCTTGGCCCGTGTCTGGTGGGCGTGCAGGGATGGGAACAGGAGCAGGGTTCTGGGAGGAGGCACTCTGTGTCCTCCTGGGCGTAAATCAGAGAATCATAGAATTGTTTAGGTTGGAAAAGGACCTTTTAAGATCAAGTCCAACCATTAATCCAGCACTTCCAGGTCATCGCTAAACCATGTCCTTCAGCACCACATCTCCACCCCTGCCCTGGGCATCCTGGGACAGGGCTTGTTAACCCTTTTGGGGAATAAGCTGCTCATAATAACCAACCTAAACCTCCCCTGGTTCAATTTGAGGCTGTTTCCTCTTGTCCTGTCACTTGTTACTTGAGAGAAGAGACCAACCCTCACTTCTCTTCAACCCCCTTTGAGGAAGTTGAGCCTGAGCCTCCTTTTCTTCAGGCTGACCAACCCCAGGTCTATCAGCCTCTCCTCCTAAGACTTGTTTTCTAGATTCCTTCCCCAGCTCCGTTGCCCTTCTCTGGCCACGCTCCAGCCCCTCAGTGTCCTTCTGGGAGTGAGGGGCCCAAAACTGACCCCAGGATTCGAGGGGTGGCCTCACCAGTGATGAGCACAGGGGGCACAATCCCTGCCCTAGTCCTGCTGGCCACAGCAGTGCTGACAGAAGCCAGGATGCCTTTGGCCACCTGGGCACATGCTGGCTCATACTCAGCTGTCAACCAACCCCCCCCAGGTCCTGTTCCACCAGGCAGCTTTCCAACCGCTCTTCCCCAAGCATTGCAGGGGGTTGCCGTGCCCTGAGCACAGGACCTCCAATAGTTCGAGGGCAGACGGGGAGAAAATGGCCAACCTGTTTTTCATCTTTACTGCATCCTAACTTTTAAGGCAAAGTCCCCCTGAGAGGCTGCAAGCCCCAGCACCGAGATCTGAAGCTTTTAACGCGGCGGCTGCTGCCACCAGCCTGGCCCCACGCCGAGAGCGGCGGAAGCGGTGCCATCTGCACGGCAGCTGTGGCAGGGGGCCCGGGGGGTGCCTGGGGCACACGTGAGGCTGGTGCTTTTCTTCTCAGCCCGAGCAGAGAGGCAGGGCTGGGGATGGACCACGTCCATCCACCGAACTCTGTCCCGGGGTTACCGATGCGCCCCGTGGGGGTGTTGGGACCGCGTCTCCGTCCGCGTTCAGGTTGTGTGTTTCTGGAGCTATTTTGACACAAATTGCAGGTTTTCCTTTCAGTTCCACAATGTCCAGGGTGTTTCTCATCGTGGGCATGCAGTGAGAGCTACCAAAACAGCAGCAGCCACAAAAACCCTGGTGAAGGGCACACAGAGAAGCTGCTCCCCCAGCGATGCTCGCTCACCTCATGCTGCGTGCCAGGGCAAGAGAGAAGAAATATCCCGGTTTGGTTTAAGGTCGTCTTCTTTGGTCGTGAGATTGGCAGCAGCCCAGAAATAGCATTTGCTGCGAGTGTGAGCTTCGTGTGAACAGGTGAAGGGCTTGTGCTGGGAGCCTCGCCGCCTGCCAGCTGCTGCCCGGGCGCAGTGTAGGTGAATTGAAATGCTTTGGGGGGAGGGGGCAAAACTGAGATGGTTGAAATAGCACAGGCTGAGAGAGAACCCCTTTTAAACCAAAACACCCCTCAGGGAGATGCAGCATGATGTCCTGCCTGGTTTTGGCATTTATTACTCACGTTACGGTACTGGTCGGGTATCTCAGTCCTAGCCCAGGACGATGCCCAGGGTGCTGTGGGGACAGCAGAGGTGATCCTGGCTGTGGCAGGGCACCCACAAAGGGCAGGGAGACAGGGAGCTGCTTGTGAGAGTCCAGCGCAGAGCCACAGAGATGATGGAGTGGAGCATCTCCCTGCTGAGGAAAGGCAGAGGGAGCTGGGGCTCTTGAGCTGGGAGAAGAGGAGGCTGAGGGGTGACCTCAATGTTTATGCATACATAAAGGATGAGTGTCAGGAAGATGGAGCCAGGCTCTGCTCTGTTATGGCCAGTGATAGGACAAGGGGCAGTGGGCACAAGCTGGAGCATAAGAGGTTCCACAGAAACGTAAGGAGAAACTTTTTTCACAGCGAGGGTCATGGAGCTCTGGACCAGGCTTCCCAGAGGGGTTGTGGAGTCTCCTTCTCTGGAGACATTCCAAACCCACCTGGATCTGTCCCTGTGTGACCTGCTCTAGGTGATCCTGCTCTGGCAGGGGGGTTGGACTCAATGAGGTCCCTTCCAACCCCAAACATTCTGTGATGAGACCATGCTGGCCTCCTGCGCCTCTGCACCGTGCCCGTCGCTGACGGACGGGGAGGAGACCTGCCCTGTGCACGCCAAAAAACGTCATCAGTCCTCAAGTTCCCCTCAGAGACCTGACTGCCTGGGAATCTCAGGTGGGAGCCCAGGAAAAGTCAAGAAATGATGTTCTGTTTCCAAAGGCAGGGAGAGGAGATGCTTTAAAATGACTTTTGCTCATCAGGTGGTGAGTTATTAGGACAATCTTTCTTCTGCTGGATCTTCATCTCTTCTTGCTTCTGAATTTGAAGTTCCCTCACGGTAGAGGGGATTGATGGGAAGCAACACCAGCTACACAAGCAAGAAACACTTAAATGATCCTTTTTAATAGTTGTTTGCATTTCCTTTTCTCAGTAGACGTTCTAGGGCTGACCCTCAGTTGAGTTTGAAACAAAATAAGGTTGTTTTCTGGAGTGGTTACGAGCTTGTTCACTAAATCCTGTCTTTCACTTCACCAACGAAGGTCGTCTGTCAGCATTCCCCGTGAGTGACACCGTGCCTCATGCTACATTCCAGCCTTAGTTTTAAACTTTTATGTGAGCGTAAGGTGAATGGCAGCTTTGCTCTTTACCATATGAGTAATTTTTAAACACATGGTGGGCCGAGCTGCCTTTGGATGGAAGCTGGATTCCAATTAAAAAGGCCCAAAAATAGCATTTTTTTATAAATGTTTTTAATAGTTAAGCGAATGTGCTGGACACATGGAAAATAATGTTTGTCTAAACATGTTTCACATTTCCACCAAGTCGATACTCTCACAAAGACAGGATTGTCATTCCTGGTCCTCGTGTCCTTTTTGCTTGTAGCCATTCCTCACACCCTACTTTTTTTCCGTAGCTTGGAAGAATATAGTTGGCTTCTGTCTTTCAGCTTCCAGCTGCTTTTTGGGTGAAGCAGGCATAAAATTGACCTGACTGAATAAAAGAATGAAGAAATAGAATCTTTTTCACACACTTAAGAAGCTGCTGTGCTAGAACAGCTCAAGTGCAGTGAACTCCTGTCCCATGTGCTCGATGACACATCTCCACTCTCTCAGCAGCTTCTCTTTATTCAGAGCAGCAGCAGCAGGTATGCACAACTGTAAAGAACATTTTATTTCACTTCTGTTTCTCTCCTTGTCACTAGATGTTACCCTGCATCCCGCTTTGGAGAGGTTTGGTCTGTGCAGAGGCTCAGGAGCCGTAAGGTGTCACAGTGAATTCTCTCTCCATCGAGGAAGAGGTTTCATCTGGAACCTGCTCCCACCAAGGGAGGAAGCATTTTCCTTCAGGGAGATCAGGGATTTGCTTGCACGGGATTTCACAAGCCTCCCACTTTCAGGCAGCAGTCACCTGTACCTGTAGCCTGCTCTGCTTGATAAGATACCCTTCATCTGGGAGCTCGGCCTCAGATCTGGGCTCCCCTTTAAAAAATGAGGGGAGCTCACGTGAGACAGAGTCCTGGGGGGTCTCCACGTGGGGCACGAGCAGCGGGTCCCAAGGGTACTGGTGTCACCAGCAGGGATGGAGATGGGATGCAGCGCACCGCAGCCGGGTACCAACAGCAGCTGCTGGAGCATGCTGGGTTTTTCCTCTTAGTTTTTTTTTCCTTTTTCCCTGCTGTCATTGTAAACCACCCCTGGGGCTCTCTGAAAAAGAGATGGTTTGGTTTCTGCACTGAAAGTCTGTGCTGCTGCAGACCCAGCAGCAGTTCATACGGTACAAGATGCCACAAGCACCTTTTGCAAGTCTGGCTGTATTTAGGAGAAGATTGAAGTTCTGAGAGTTGAGAAGCCCGTGGTACCTCAGACACCCCTGCCTGTGAACACCTTCGTAGGCTACAGGCTGAAATAAGCTCTTGCACCTTGAGGGACTGGTTCCTGTGCTCTCTCCATCCTGCCCATGCGCAGCCTGGGGCACAGCTGCCAAGACCTGCCCCACATGCTGGGCACCATGGGTACGGAGGGCTGGGACGTGCCCATCCTTGCCAAGGTCAGTGTCACCTCTGCTGAAGGGTCGAGCTGTCTCTGGGCAGTTTGTACGTGGGATTGCATGGCTTAAAACAGTTTAGATCTGAACCTCAGGCAGCCCCATTCCCTCTGCAAACAAAGAAGCTCAATCTCCCTTTCCCCAGACTGGCCATGCTCGCCGTGGCACCAGCCTGCCACCAGCTGCCTTCTTGCTTTAAACAACTTGGTGCAGCCCCCACATCCCCCCCCTCGCAGCCCCCTGTCCTTTCCCAGCACCTCTGCATGTAAAGCTAGGGAGAGAGTTTTGCAATAACGTTGGAATTCGTTTGGGCAGATGCAAATCGAGCTGGCTGGGGAGCGTGCAGTCTTGAACAACATCCTTATGTATTTCACATGCTCCTTTCCAGTGCTTCTACCCGTTATTATGTTTAAATCACAACCCTTGGGGGATAAAAACCCATAGGTGTTCTGAATATAATAGAAATGATGCAGGCAGGCAGATATATGTCTCCCATATTTACCGGGTGGTTAAAAGTCAACTGAATCTAGTTTTCAAGGGATTGAAAATTGTACTGGCTGGAAATAACCCCGTTGGGTGAACAGAGTGGGGAGGGGGGGGAATAGGCAGGTGGTGGCTTGCAGTATTGTCCTCTGGAAGGACAGGAGAATGACAGCAGCCTGTCTGTCCACGTCAGTCTTCCTCGGCTTAATGTCTGAAGGCAGTTGGGCACTAGGCAGGAATCCGAAGGTGCAGATCCTCCCAGTTAGCTGTGGGTCCTGCCCTGGGCTCTGGTGTCCCTCGTGGGCTGTACTGCCTTCTGGAGCCATCATCAGTGCCCTCAGCATGGCTGCAGAGAGAGATGGGGCTGACTCTGCTCCCTGTTTCAGTGCCCCGGTTTGGCTGAATTACCTCAGCCTTCTTTTTTATATATATTTTTTAATTATTATTTTTCTTCATTTGCAAAATGGCCATTTGGCTGCTGGCCTGGGGCTGAACAGCAGCTCTGGTTTGCTGGAGCGCGAAGGGCAGGGGTTTGGCATCAGCCTCCATCCTCTGTGTCCCTCACGCAGCGAGGCGAAAGCAAGAGGGTCACCCAACCGTCGCATCCTCGGTGCCCCTACCCCCGGCCAGCAGCCCCCAGCACAACCACCACCCAGCACGCTGTGCCTGCACCCCGCTCGCTTTCCCCTCCCTCCTGGGGGTTGGGAAGATGCTCAGAATCACACACAGAATCACTCAGGTTGGAAAAGCCCCTTGGGATCATCATGCCCAACCATTAGCCCTGCTCTACAAGCTCACCCCTAGACCATGTCCCCCAACACCACATCCAAGCGATGTTTAAACGCATCCAGGGATGGGGACTCGACCCCCTCCCTGGGCAGCCCATTCCAATATTTCACTACCCTTTCCGTGAAGAATTTTTTCCTGGTGTCCAGTCTAAACCTGCCTTGTTTCAGCTTGAGGCCATTCCCTAATGACCTGAGAGCAGAGCCCAGCACCAGCCTCTCTCCACTGTCCTTTCAGGGAGTTGTAGAGAGTGATGAGGGCTCCCCTCAGCCTCCTCTTCCTCAAACTAAACAGACCCAGCTCCTTCAAACGCTCCTCATAGGATCTCTTCTCCAGTCCCTTGCCCAGCTTCGTTGCCTCCTCTGCACCCATTCCAGCCCCTCGAGATCTCTCTTGTCCTGGGGTGCCCCAAACTGGACACAGCACTCGAGGTGAGGCTTAAAAATCCCAGTGCTGCAAGGACTCGTGGCTGTGCGTCCGTGGAAGGAAGATGCCAAACCATGACCGAAGCGATTATTCAATTCATTAGACTTCGGAAGGATCCTATTTCTGTCAGCCCCGCAGCTGTTCCTGTTAGAGGTTTATTCTGAAAGATGGGAAGGCTCGGTTCGTTTAACTCACATCAAGGTGCTAATTGCATCAAGGTTGGCACAGACATGCAGCGGGCAGCTGCTGGCCGTGTGGCACAGAGAGCAAGGTCTGCGAGCACCTGCAGCATCCACTCTGCTCGCCGGGGACGTGGGGTCGGCCGAGATGACCTGTAAAGGTCCCTTCCGACCCAAAACGTTCTGTGCTTCTAGGAGATTGGGTGTTGACAGCCCAGCTCAGAGAGATGCAAACAGCGCGGCGTTGCTTTTGGGTTTCTTATTGGTCGTGGTATTTGAGAGTCCTTCCGTGGGGAGACTGTAAAGATGAAATGTTTCCAGCATGAAAGCGCCACGTTGCAGATATTCCTGATCACAGAGCCAGCCAGCTCCCCGGTGACACACAAACCTGTCCTCCCAGCACTGGTCTTTGGGATAAAGGAGAGGGCAAAGCTGCCTCCCTGAGCCTGTTGCTGGGCTGTCCATCGTCCCACGGGCAGCTCCTCAGCTCCTGACCACCTGCCTGGCAAGGATCCGCTCCCCTGCTTGTCCTTTTTAATGTAGCTGCTCTTCTTCATACTGACAACTTCATCCCAACTGCCCAATTCCAGCCGAGGGATTTAGAGTGGCCTGGACACCTTCCTGCTTTTCCCAGCCTCCCTGGCCTGAGCTGGGAATTGAAGAGCTGACCTGTTTTCTCCTAAAGGCTACCCCAGAAGGGGCTTTTCACAGCTGGCAGGAAGAACTTCCACTACTTCTACCACCTGCCTTTAAAATAAGCATGAGAAGGTAAATGAGGGTGCTGATGCCTTGGTTGCAGCCACCTCAAACTTGGGGGGTTGTCCGGTTGTTTCCAGCACACGTACCCACCTCTCAGAAGCCACCCACAATCTGCTGGCTGTGAAACACCACTTTTGAGGTTTGAAAACCTCAGTTGCCTTCTGGAGGTTAGAATGGCTACTCAGACAGTGAGTCGACCTGGAAAGATATACCTGAGAGTCAGCATGGGTATGTTTGGATGTATATCTGACCTTTGTGTTCACCCCAAGCATCCCTACCTACATCCCTCAGGCAAGGTTCTCGGAGGGGACAGAGCCCCCAGAACATCACCTCCACCTCAGGGACCAGTTCAGCCTTCTCCATCCATCACCCTGCCTGCCCACATCCCCGGGACAAAGCCAGAGGACTTCCAGCAGCCTGTATTTTTCACCCAGACTTCTCTCTGCACCCCCAAACCTCTCCCCTGTACCTACCCCTGCTTCCCCTGGGAAGCAAGGCACAGATGGCTCGCAGCAGCCCGGGGTGAGTGTGCAAGGGGAGAGAGGGGGGAGGACAAAATACCAGCATGAGCTCAGCTTATTTTATTGGTGTTAAATGCCTTTCAGATGTACTCAAAGGCCCCTGAAGGCCGAGGATTCCCATCACATTTGCAGGTTCTCATTTGCTTTTAAGCAAGGCTTCAAAGGGACAAAGGATTTGGGGTTGGGTTGGTTTTTTTCAGGGGTTTTTTTTTTTTGTTTCTCTTCTCTTCTTCTCTTTTCCTCCTCTCCCTCTCCTCTCCTGCCTTTCCTTTCCTTTCTCCTTTCCTTTTTATTTTCTTTTCCTTTATGGTTTAGGTACTAGAAGGATAACTGAGGTCTCCTCAAGTCATGTTTTAGGTCCTAGAAGGATAACTGAGGTCTCCTCAAGTCGTGTTTTAGGTACTAGAAGGATAACTGAGGTCTCCTCAAGTCGTGTTTTAGGTACTAAAAGGATAACTGAGGTCTCCTCAAGTCATGTTTTAGGTACTAGAAGGATAACTGAGGTCTCCTCAAGTCATGTATGGCTCTGAGCCATACCTCTCAGTAATCATTTTCTTTCAGATCCTTGGGAAATATCTTCTCCAATGCATTGTGCACGTTCTCTTGACATCTTAATGCAGTTTCTAGGTCCCTGAGCTAAGAAAAGGTGATAGGTGCCAGTAAAATTAAAGGAGAACCATGTGTCCTTAAAGGAGAACCAGCCATAGGGCTGGACTGCGTTGATGGTACTTAGAAAAATCATTTATTTTCATGTACTGTCTTCATGCTGTGCCAGGTCATTTGAAGATGAAGCCATTGTGTTGTCTTTCACTGCAGGAGTTTTGCATGCTCCTGCTTTCAGGCCACCTGGGATGAACAGAGGATGTCTCTCATTGACACCAGCAGGTAGATCCAGCAGCTGTAGGGAGGTTCTCCTCCCCCTCTGCTCTGCCCTAGTGAGACCAGACCTGGAATACTGTGTCCAGTTTGGGGCTCCCCAGTTTAAGAGAGATAGGGATCTACTGGAAAGAGTCCAACAGAGGCTACAAGGATGATTAAGGGACTTAAGCATCTCCCCTAGGAAGAAAGACCGAGGGAACTGGGGCTGCTTAGTCTTGAGAAGACTGAGAGGAGACCTTATTAATGTCTATCAATATCTGAGGGGTGGGTGGCAAAGGGAAGGGGCCAATCTCTTTTCTTTAGTGCCCAGCAATAGGACAAGGAACAAGGGGTATAAACCTGAGCATAGAAGGTTCCACCTCAACATGAGGAGAAACTTCTTTCCCGTGAGGGTGATGGAGCCTGGCCCAGGCTGCCCAGAGAGGCTGTGGAGTCTCCTTCTCTGGAGACTTTCCAACCCCCCCTGGCTCTGTTCCTGTGTGGGCTGCCCTGGGTGACCCTGCTCTGGCAGGGGGATTGGACTCCATGATCTCCAGAGGTCCCTTCCAACCCCGAACATTCTATGATTCTACCATTTACTGCAGATCTGCCCTGGGGAGCCAGAGGGGCTCTCCGACAGGTCTCGCTGGCATCCAGCGGCTGTTGGTCAGGGGGTTGGGCAGGTCATAGTTGGTCATAGTGTTTCAGGTTCTATTAAAGGCTGAAGGGTGAAAGCAGAAGCAGAAGGAAGTGAAGATGTCTCAGCATGCAAGTGAAGGTCAGTCTTGACTTTGCCAGCCTGGAGAAACTGCACGAGGGGAGCAGTCTGGGGAGCTGCAGAGCTCTCCTGGTCATGTTGCTGCACCCATAAAAACCCTCCTAACTGGGCTGGGATTCCCCTGTGTGGATACAGCATACCTGAAAAAAAATAGGGAATTTTACTTCAGCAAACTAATGTACAAGGACCAAGGTGTTTGAAGGGCTCAGTTCCTTCATAAGCCACAAGTTCTAGAAGGGGATAGTGCAGGATCAGGGCTGGGAGGGGCTCTGGGAGCCCAGAACCCTCTCTGCTCTGCCCTGTGTGGAGTAGGAATCTGTGGCCTGGGTGGAACACCAAGGAACTGAGCTCTGGCCAAGCAAAATGTGCAGAAAATACTCTCCCAAATTCCTCTTCCTGCCCTTTCATCTCCCCGCTCTTGGTTCCCTTCTGCAGCCTGCCTGTGAAAAAGGAGTGCAGCTGCCAACTGGAGAGGTCTGAGTCGTTCTTTGGGGAAAGAGAGCGGAGCCTGGCCTCTTCCACCTGCAAAAATTAATACTTATCCTTCCTGCCAAGAGATCAAGTTGAACACTTGGCACCTGCTGGATTCAGTGGAGCAACTGCTGGTGGAGGATGGACACCTACTTGTGTTCAGAGGAGAGGCTCTGGGGCTGGGATGAGGGAAGAATCCCAAAATGTTCAGGGTTGGAAGGGACCACTGGAGATCATGGAGTCCAACCCCCCTGCCAGAGCAGGGTCACCCAGGGCAGCCCACACAGGAACAGATCCAGGGGGGTTTGAAAGTCTCCAGAGAAGGAGACTCCACAGCCTCTCTGGGCAGCCTGGGCCAGGCTCTGTCACCCTCACAGTGAAAAAGTTTTTCCTTAGGTTTCTGTGGAACCTCTTCTGCTCCAGCTTGTGCCCGTTGCCCCTTGTCCTATCATTGGCAATAACAGAGCAGAGCCTGGCTCCATCCTCCTGACACTCACCCTTTACATATTTACCAACATGAATGAGGTCACCCCTCAGTCTCCTCCCAGCTCAAGAGCCCCAGCTCCCTCTGCCTTTCCTCAGCAGGGAGATGCTCCACTCCATCATCTCTGTGGCTCTGTGCTGGACTCTTTCAAGCAGCTCCCTGTCCCTGTCACCTCTCCTGGGGCAGTGTGGCACTCCACTCACCTCCGGGACACAGTCACCCTGTGAGAGTGACGGGCTGCTGGTACACACACAGCTCCTCTCACACTCACGAGTGACCCTTGCCGAGGTGCAAAAGCACCTTTTGTGGTCCCCCAACCCTCAGGAGCTGAGGCCGAGCCTCGGGTGTCGTTGTCACCCAGTGCTCTGCCCGCTGCCCCAAGGCAGGTGGCAACAACCCGCAAGAGCTGCACGGGCAGGAGGTGGCTGCTCTGTGGGCACCGCTGTGGATGGGGATGGGTGGGTTTGGCCCGTGGGGAGGTCGGAGGGAGGAGGAGCTGATGGAGTAGGTGGGCAGCGAGGAGGAGGCCCCTTGTGCAGCTCTGCGTGGTGGCCCTGCACGATGACTCTCTGGTGGGCGAGAGGGCACCGTGCTCGGGCTGCCAAGGTCCTGTCTGGTTCCTCAGAAAAAACCACGTACAAACAGAAACGCAGCGACCAGGGTAGATTCTGCCAGCAGGAATACTCCTGCAGTGCCCGCGGGGCACCTCACGAGCTTCATTTAGACCCAGGCTCGCTGTGGTCACCAGTAGCTGCAGCATGATGGCCAAGTTTGCACTGTACTTCAGCACTGAGCATGTTGGAGATGCTGAGCCAAGATCTGTCACTCGCCTCTCTCCGTGTCTGGCAGGGTACCAGGTAGTTCAGTTCTTCTGGTGGCTGTCCCCTCTGCACTGCACCAGGGCTTTTTCCTGCCCAGGCCACGCTGCTCTCCCACGTGCCAGCCAAAGCACCCTGGGAAGTGCCACGTTTCGGGTCCCAGCGATGAGATGGGTTTGTGCTGCAGGTCCCAGGGTGCTGCATCCTGGTCTGAGCTGTGCCAGGTTATCCCAGCTGGGCGAGCTGGGACGAGCAGTGCTGGTAAAGCACGGAGACAGAGCTGCTTTCAGGACCTCACTGCCTGCTCAGCTTGGAGCTGCACTGTGTAATTCACGTTCACGTTGGGCTGTCTGGGGAAGCAGAGGTTGCAGCTGCATCTCCTGGGCTTCGGACCATCCTCAGCTGCAGCCCGTGTTAGTGTTCGACGTGCCCTTCCCCGTTGCCTTTTCGGTCACCGCTCAGCCAGGGTTGAGATGAAAATTCAACCATTCTTTTGTTTGCCCAGCCCTCTGCTGTCTTGCATCCCCTCGGAGACGGATGCTCCCTGGGATGAAGCGGGAGCGCAGTGTGCGGGACAGAGCCTCCATCTCCTGGCAGCGGAGCCGCACGGCAGCCGGGAACCGCTTCTCTCTCTGCAGGACTTGTCTACAACACAGGCAGACAGCTCGCTGGGGAAGCAGGAAAACTCTCTGGAGAAGCAGGAAAGCTCACTGGGGAAGCTGGAAAGCTCTCTGGGGAAACAGGAAAGCCCACTGGGGAAGCAGAAAGCTTGCTGGGGAAGCAGGAAAGCTCACTAGGGAAGCAGGAAAGATCTCTGGAAGCAGGAAAGCTCTCTGGGACAGCAGGAAAGCTCACTGGGGAAGCAGGAAAGCTCTCTGGGACAGCAGGAAAGCTCACTGGGGAAGCAGAAATCTTGCTGGGACAGCAGGAAAGCTCTCTGGGGAAGCAGAAAGCTTGCTGGGACAGCAGGAAAGCTCACTGGGGAAGCAGGAAAACTCTCTGCGACAGCAGGAAAGCTCACTAGGGAAGCAGGAAAACTCTCTGGGACAGCAGGAAAGCTCACTGGGGAAGCAGAAATCTTGCTGGGACAGCAGGAAAGCTCGCTGGGACAGCAGAGCAAAGCCTCGGTGTCGTGGTGCGGTTCCTCAGAGGCTCAGCCCCTCCAGCCCAGTGGAACACACCCTTTCTCCACGGGCATCTCAGGGCTTGTTCTGGCTGCCGAGGCAGGGAAGCAGGCTCCCTTTGAGTTCTCTCGCTGAGATGTAGACGGTTTTTGTCCTGCAGTTGGTTACTGTGTGCATTCCTGCCGGGTGAAGCCCCGGCACCCTCCAACACCTCCTTTCCAAGGCTGACTGGAGGTGAGGTGCTGCTGTGCAGGCACTTTCAGGGCTGGGGTGGGGGTAAATTTAGGGATTTTTCCCCCTCAGCCTCTGCTGAGGCACCTCAGAAGGGAATCTTCCCACAGCCCTCCAGAAGAAACTTAAAACACTGTGTTCAAAGGATTTTTCACAAGTAACAAAGAGGTCGGGGCAGTTCGAGGCTCGGGGATTTTTCCCCAGTGAGATTCACCCCTTCCATCACTTCCCCCTCCTTGGGCTCCTTTGGAGCTCCTGGTACCAAGCGACCCTTGCACACAGACACAGATACATATTTTTATACATGGTTTTAAAGGAAGGACCAGGGAGTTGCAAATGGGTGTGAGCCAAGACCACAAAAAGACTTCAGCGACAAGAGAGGGGGATGCTCTTTGCTCCCGTTTCTGGAATTGTTCCCCCAACACCATTCTCCTTGCCCAAGGTGCCAGCTGAGAACTTGTCGTGTCCAAGCTCCTGCTGTGCGTCCCCTTAGGAAGCTGGAGAGGCAGGGTCTGGTGGGACATCTGCATCTGCTGGGTGGTGACAACAAACCCTTCCTGCAGAAGGTGGCACTGGTTGCTCCAGGTCACGCTTACAGCTTACGGCCCCGGCTGTCCTTGTGGCCACCAGCCCTGGGTGGAGGGGTGATGGTGCTCACAGACAGGTTTCTCCTAGAACCTTGGGTTCAAACACAGAGGTACCTTCCAACAGGAGGAGGTGGGAAGGAGAGGCAGTGAGAGGGGATGCATCTTTTCCAGGGCCACCCAGGGAGCTGTGCTGCCTTTCCCACCGTGCTCCTTCACCCTGAGGAGCTCAGCCACGTGCCCCCCGACCCTGAGCAGCCTGTGTGCCTGACTCCCATCTGTCTCCCCCAGGTATCTCTCAGCCACGAGTGCACCCGGGCCATCATGAAGCTGCTGTACTGCCCGCACTGCCGGGGCATGGCCAGCGTGAAGCCGTGCGGCAACTACTGCCTGAACGTCGTCAAGGGCTGCCTGGCCAACCAAGCCGACCTGAACACCGAGTGGAAGTACCTGATGGGTGAGATGGCCTTCTTCTTTTGAACTCTCTAAAGAAAGGACTTTTGAAGGCTTTTTTTTTTTTCCCCCCATTACAGTTTCTCTGAGAGCGGTCTGACACCTGGAAGCTGTTGCAGGACATTTTGCTGGGCTTTGATAACAATAGGAAGGATGCTGCTGGGCTGGCTAAGGGCTTAAAGAGTGCTCATCTTGCCCGTGCTCACTTGGGATTGCCCACACTCTGCATTCAAGTAATTAATTCTTTCAAGTAATTAATTCTTCCTTCCCTCCCAAGCGTTGGAGCTGAGGGACAGATCCTGCTCCTTGTACGCAGTCAGAGAGGTCTCCCCATCCTAACAGGGAGAGTGCAGGACGAGCAGTGGCCATCCTCCTTGGGAGGTGGTCTAGAGGTGGGAAGCCATAAAACTCTTTCGATGATAGGAGAAGAAAGGGATCAGAACCACATACTTCTGAACAGAAAAAGGTGTCTTAACCAAGCCCATGGGGGGAGTTAGAGGCAGCACCAGGATGGGGAAAATGTAGACTTGGATTTCAAATAAGAGCTCGTTCTGTCACTCAAATAAGAAGGTGGGTATTTTAAAGTATATTTCAAGGCAGAAATGGGACTGTGACAGTGTGATCTCAGCTTCTCTGCAACACAGGCTGGAGAACTTCAACCAGGCAGAAAACTCTGTGTTGCCTGCTCAGACCCGGTTGTCTCATTTTAAGATGACCTCAGGTGTCACTCGGCTGGTTTTCCAGAGCCTGTGGCTCCTGATTTAACTGTGAGCTACTACTGAGAGTGCCCTGTGGAGCTGAGGGATGTGGTTTAAGGCTGGTGAGGATCCGTATTTAGCAGCTGGTGTGTTTGCATGACAGTGCCCATCCTCTCCCCACCTGCAGTCCCTCAGGGCAGGTTGTTTGCCATGGTAAAGCTCTCGCTCCTCCATGTGCCCACAGAGCATCACCCAGAAAGCTCCTCTTTCTCTCCCAGGTTTGTCCATTTAGACCTGGAGTGATCTGAGACCTGTGGGAGCCTTGGTGTTTGTCTGGGCCCGCAGAAGACAGGCACCAGCAGAGAGGTTTGGCCTTTTCCCTTGCCTTGGCACCAGCAAGGCTGCCAGCTCACCAGCCAGCTTGAAGCCCAACAGGCTGGCTCAGGGTTGACACGTGGTGATGCTAACAATAAAAGCCACACCAAAACTGAAGGACTGTCATCTGCCTCTCAAAAGGGGACACCACAAACTAAACACCAAAGTGCAGCTGCTCGGTGAGGGGCCTGTCCCCATACTTTGGCTTTCCTGAACGGAGAGACAACGGCTACGGGTCACTGCTCTCCTGGCAGGATGACTGCCTGGCTCCTGAAAGGCAACGTACAGCTCTCCTTGATTGACAAGGAGGCAATTCCGGGTGCATTTTGCACTTATTCTGGCTTCATCTTCCCCCAGGAGACGCTGTCAAGAGGCGATGGCTAGGAAGAAATTGGAGCTTCTCTCAAATGGCATTTCAAATTGTATATCTGAGAGTCAGAGGTCACAGCTTGATCAGCGACTGGTGCAAGATGTAGAGTCAGAGGTAGCAGTTCATTGGCATTGTCCTTTCTTCACCCTGCTCCAGGCCCTTCTGCGTAGCTGGAGAGGATTTTGTTACACTAAACACAGTTACTCTTTCAGTTTTACAGACTAGGCCAGGTCGAATTAAGGCAGATTTTTATATTCAGGCATAATTCATCAGTAATTTAGGGGTGCAGCCTTTGATTTAAATGTTTGCCTCTCAACATTAGTGCCTCTGCAAGCTAAAAATGGTCTGGAAAACAGTTTCAAGGATGACACTGCAACCCCTGAGTGGCAGCAAAGTTAACCTGCAAGTTCTTTAATGTTGCAGGAGATATTATTTCCCAGAATACAAAAAAAAACCCCCATGTTACCCCCTTGTGTGACATGTTTAGCTTTAGAAATCAGCACTGCCAGGGGACTGTGTTGCAAGAGAAGAGAGCACATTAACTTAGGAACTGTGGCCCTTGTTTCCATTCTTGCTCAAGCTGACCAGTAAAACATTTTTCTTTTCTTTTCTTTTTTTATGTGATGAAAGTAAATACATGATTTGTTTCCAGGCTGTGACTTTGCATGTTGTTAAATCCTGTATTACAGACCTGAATAAAGAGTAGTTTGTGATCCATGCTCCAGCCTGGCTGGGGTTTGAGCCCTTCCAGTTGCTTGACTGTTGCCCTTGCTCCCCACAGGCTGGACCTGCTTTCAGACTCTTGAGATTTGTGGGGATGATCTGGTATCTTCTGTGGCTTTGGGCTGTCCCTCTTCTAGTCTTGGCCCAGCTTAGTCACAATCTAATTGCTGTCAGGGTCTGAGCATCGATCGTGTAACAGCAGAGAGAACATGCTCGTGAGGGTTAAATTGACAGCAGTGGGCTCAGGATCAGACCTTTGTTGTGAACACGATACGTCCACTGTGGACCTGCTGTTTCTGCACAAACCTCACCCCGTGGAAGTCATTTGAGGTCTTCCTACCAAGTCCTTCTGTCTTGCCCAGGCAAGGGACTGAACCCTTTCCTGGCAGGTCTGTAAGTGGCAGCTCCCCGTGCCCAGGCTCGAAGGAAATTGGCTGTGTGGCTCCTAGACCCTGGGCTTTGACCCTCTCTGTGTAGAGAAGAACCATCACAAAGCCATCACACTTGCTTTCTGTTCCAGATAAGCACGGGCCACCCCAGTGCTCTGACAGATCCCTTGTCCTGCCAGGAGGTTTTTGGTGTGCCCTGGGGGGATGCAGACCACGCTGGAGCCACCTGAGGTCACACGTAGCTGAATGACAAGTCTCTAAATGCTGATGAAGCTTGGCCTGGCCTGTGGGCTACTAAAGCAGAAGTGGTAGGAAACTGAGGCAACAGCAGCAGAATCACAATTTTTGACTGGCAAAGTCAGACCTGGTGAAGGTCTCATTTTAGATGTCCAAACCCACTTTTGGCCATGCCCTGAGATAATATTTAAATCTTGCTGGACACCAAGAACGTCAGCTTTCCTCTGCAGTGGCATTCCCCAGAGTCCTGAGCCCTGCAAGCATATAGGCTGTGCTTGCTTCAGACCCATCTGGAGTGGTGAGAGTCATCTCTGGGGGCAGGCAGAGGTTGGTAACCTTTTTGGTAAGCCAAGCACAGTCCCAAAGCAGTCATCCAAACAGGAGCACTTGGACTCAGAGCTTTCCAAGGCAGGAGGAGCTGAGAGCAAGAAGCACCCTTCGGTCACTCCCTGCCCTGTTTACCAGTTTAGTTATGGGCATTTTGGTCTGCTTCTCTGCCTTTATAGCCTGGTGTTTCCCCAGCTGGCTATGTCTTGTCCTTCCAGATGTGCTGGTGAGTATTATTCCTTTCCTCACTCTGCTGCCACAGAAACTATTGCCCTCATCCAGCACCTTTGGCACTTTGCTGACCCCGGTTCTCCCACTTTCTTCTGGCTGTGGTGCTATGCCAAAGACAAGCAGTGCTTAGGAGGGTTAGGGCCAAGTATTGCTCCACACTAGTTGATATCTCTGCACCAGTTCTCCCAGCAAGCCTGCCGAGGGGCCGACAGCTCATCCCACCCAGTACGAGTGTCACCTTTAACTTGCTTTGTACAGAGTCTGATGAGAGATCTCTCTGCCTTGTTTTACCAGATTCCCTGATCGTAGTGGCTGACCGGATCGATGGTCCTTACAACGTAGACACTGTCATAGGGACCATTCACATGAGGATTGCTGAAGCTATTTCTAACTTGCAAGAAAACAAAGATTCCATCACGGCCAAGGTAAGAGCGTGTGCCCGGGCCTGGCTGAGCAGCCACCACCTCTAACTGCCAGGGTCAGGTGTTTTTTGTGCTCACTGTTCAGCTGAACTAAAGGAGGTGAAGGATGAAAGAGATCAAATGCCTCCTCTTTTAATGACAGGAAATATCCCATCTCACCAGTGTTTCCAAATGGTCCTCCCTGCCACATCCAGCCAGCATCCTTTAGGTACCACTGCACGTGCAGTGACTGTGGGAGGCACGGTGCCATTTGCTGTCAGGTGCCTCTGTGTCTGAAGAGTCCTGAAGTATTTTGGCTGAGCTGAGGCATTTACAGCAAGTGCCTGATCCCTCGTGACAGGAGGCAGCTGCTTTAACCTGCCTTGGGGTGATGCTCTGCAATGGAAACACTGGGCTGTATCTGTGGGATAGAGTGGCCATCTGGCAGTCCATCTGGAGAATATAAAACAGCCTCTCCCGATGCTCACCTGTCTTCCAAGAAGGACATCATGAAGATGTCTTATATTGGTCTTCTATTTTTAGTATATTCATCCACTTAACCACAATCATCTCTGTAGCTGCAGAAAAGAGAAGCTTTGGGAACAAAACCAGCTTCTGCTTTTTGCCCAGCCATTCCCCAAATCCTGCAGCTATCCCACAGTTAGGGCAGAGATGCAGATGAAAGGAGTGGGGCAGGTCCTAACTGTGTCTTGAAATCACACAGAATCACACAGAATGTCTTGAGTTGGAAGAGACCTTCAAGATCACCTAGTCCAACCTTTGACCCAACACTGCCAGCTCACCCCTAAACCATGTCCCTGAGCACCAGGTCCACACGCCATTTGAATGCCTCCAGGGATGGTGACTCCACCCCTGCCCTGGGCTGACCATCCCAATGGGTGATAGCCCTTTCAGTGAGGAGATGTTCCCTGCTACCCAGCCTAACCCTGCCCTGGCACAGCTTGCAGCAATTCCCTCTGGTCCTGTCGCATGGCACCAGGGAGAAGAGGCTGTCCCCCTCCTCACTCCAACCTCCTGTCAGGTAGTTGGAGAGAGCAAATTGGTTTTATTCTGGTAGAACCAAGTTGGAAATGGTCTACATAGAGTTTTCCAGGTGGCACATTTTGCACGGAGCACGGGACACAGATGAACAAACTGGTTTGGTTCTGGGCTGCCTTAATCTGGTCAGCAGGACAGTGCACCCCCGAAGGGACCTTTCTAGGCTAAATGTCCCTCAGGCACACTGATGAGACCCACTGTCACCAAAAGGAACTCTTGTCTAGATTAGGCCTTGTAGCAAAGGCATTGGGCAGCTGGCACAAGCTGTGTCAGCAGCTCTCCTGTCAGGGCTGGATTCCTCAGCCCTCGTGCAAAGTCGGATTTACCGATAGCTTCTGACAGCACCCGGGGAACCACGAGAAGCTTGGGGGCATCTTCTCAGCTCAGATGTCTTCCTTCGTACCAGCTGCTGTTCCCTGAATGGAACTGACAGTGCAAAGGTCCCCTGGCCTTTGAGACTCCACTAAATCTTTCATCTCTTAGAAGGTACAGATCCTCAGGCTTTGCTTCTAAGTGTTTCTGCTCTCCTTTGGCTACAGCGCAGCTACTTGGGATGGTGCAAGGTACCCAGAGTTAGGAGGTGATTCAGTTTGGCTTCCTCATTTGCCCTTGGAACATCCAACCTGACAGATTGTGACTCCCCTGCTCAGAGGGGACATTCCTTTGCTAAGCGTGGGTGCCAATTCCAAGATTCCCTGGGGTAGTCCTACCTCAGTCTGTTGTCCACACCAGTGAAGTTCACGTGATCTGCCCTCTTGAAGCCCAGACCGCTGGTCTAAGGAGCGTGGGCAACTCTGATCTTCTTCTTCTTCTTCCCAGAATTTCTTTGTTTCGGTCGTAACAGAAAGGGACACAATCACTAGCAAGAATTCCACATCAACATGGGTAACTCATCCAAAGCTGTGTGTTAGTGCTGAACATTTTGCTTGATAGCAGTAACCAAAACCAGTTAGAGGGTGCTGAAAACGCCTGCACAGAGTAACCTGACCAGAAACTAAGCCAGAATCCCAGAGATCTTGCAGGTGAGAAAGATAAAAATACTTAAGGAGAAAAAAAAAAACCCAAAAACACATAACTGTGCAGTGCTACTCAATTAAAGAAATGGTATCAAAACACAGGATAGAGAGTTTGGTTTGTTTTTCAGGTTTTCCAAGGCTGTGGAAACCCCAAAATCAGCACCAAAAGCTCCAGCAGCGAGGACAAGAGAAGGCGGGGGAAAGTGGCACTGGAAGCAAAATCCTCTGCGCAAGCACTGGAGATGCTGGTGAGTTGGCTCCCAAATCTCCCTGCCTACCAGTGTGCCAAGGCAGATGTGCTGGTGTGCTGGGAGCACTGGGAGACCGGCCAGTGCAGCGCTGGGTGCTTCGGGCCAGGGCGGACCACCCCGCCGTGCTGACGTGACCTCATCAGATCTGCTCTCACCTCAGGGTTGGGGTCTAGGTTACTAATAACAGTGATTTGGTGCCAAGCTTACCTGAAAAGTCATCTTGCTGTGGGTGTCATTCAGCATCAGACAGTCCAGCCTGGATACTGGGGACGGAGGTCCTCCTCCATGGAGATTTCGGATTCTGTGGACAGTGAGCTGTGGGATCTGACATGGTCCCACATCTCAGAGGCTCATCACTCACAGACACGTGCCTGTCCCACCCTGGTAGAGCCCTGCTGGCTCCCACCAAGACAGCTGCTCAACATTGCCCTCATGGCTCAGAAGATGATGATCTCCTGGTTAACCTTAGCGTACCAGAACAGCCCTTTGCATGTAAACTTCATCCTCCAGTGCTTGGGTTGACAGTTGGTCTTTAGGGGAAGGTTGCTGACACGTTCCTGTCTGCATAAAAACAGACTCTGCGATGGTAAAACAAAAAATAAGCAGAATCCTTGTCCTTTCCACAGCCCTGGGGCTCCCCAGAGCACTCCTGGCCCTGAGCATCCTCTGTGTTTACAGGTTTTAGATGCCAAAGGCAATCTGACAGCTCTCAAGACTTACTGGATCACCCTGCCCAGCAACCTGTGCAGCAAAAAAGTAATGGCCAGCTCAGCAATGGACGACAAGTGTTGGAACGGGATGACCAAGGGCAGGTATGGAGAGGGCCAGGGTGCCAGGATAGCACCGTTCTGGGGTGAGAGAGGGAGGGTTTGATAAAAGGCACTTCCACCTCACCTCAGCCAGCCCTGCGTGTTCAGACTGAGCCGAGAGCTCTGTCCCTGTCCTGAAACACTGCTCCCTGGGAACATCAAGCCTGTTGTCATTTTGCTGTGTGCATTTGGGTTCAGCACTGAGATGCGGTGGCTGGGAAGTAGCTCTCTGGTTCTGCACCAACACAGCTGTTTCCACGTGCCCTCTGAAGGCAGGAGGGATGGATTTACCTCACCAACTCCAGAGCTGTTGCTGAGAGTTCTGTACTCATCTTTCTGTCCATACCTGCTCCAAAATGCTGTTCCCTCACGAGAGGAGGCACCCAGGTGACATCAGACACCCGCAGAAACACCTCCCATGGCTGACTGTGAAGGGGAACAGGCAGCTGCTGGATGGGCACCTTTCTCCCTCCAGTCCATGGAGCTGCTGGACCTTCAGTTCTTCCATATCTCCCATCATTGCCAGGAGTGCCACAGGTCTGCGGGAGCAGATGGGCCAGGGCGCTGCTGAAAGGAGGAGCACAGATCTTTGCTGGTTGACAGCTCCCAGTTAACTGAAGCTTCCCTGAGGACCTGTCTGGTTGTACCTTGCTGGGGGCATTCAGTCACCCCAGGGTGTCGGTCCTCACAGGGTTTATCAGGAGCAGGGATGAAGGTGCTCATCAGCTTCCCATACAGACAGAGCTTTTCCATAGGTACCAGCCTGAGAGCCACCACTCAGCTCTGTGCACAGACTTTCCTGCAGGAAAGCCCTCCCCATGCTGGGCCAGTGATGCTGCAAGGCCACCAGCCACCTCCTGCCAGCTGAGGTGGCCTGGAGGCGAGCCCCAGGCTCTGGTGGGATCTGGCCATGGCAGCATGGCTCAGCCATCTGCAGAGCTGGCTGCCTCCCAGCAAATACCAGTTTACAGAGGCTGTTCCACAAGCCAACGCCGCTGACTGCAGTTTCTCTGGGGTTCAAAGAGGCTGGATGCTCACTGGTGTCTGTAACGGGGAGGGATGAGCTTAGGTGGGAGGAGACATCTAAACCTGCCACCTTTCTTCGCAGTTACCTGCCCGAAGTGATGGGGGACGGCTTAGCTAACCAGATTAACAACCCGGAGGTGGAGGTGGACATCACCAAACCAGACATGACCATTCGCCAGCAGATCATGCAGCTGAAGATCATGACAAACCGGCTGGGCAACGCCAACATCGGGAACGATGTGGATTTCCAAGACGCAAGTGAGTTTAGCAGGACCAGAGCTGTCCAAGGCAGGCAAGGGGGCTGAGAGCTCAGTCTGGGCATCCCGGGCGGGCCACTGTGCAGACCCTGCAGCTGGCCACTGATGGCACAGAGGGCTTGTGGGCACCTGGCTTTTGGCCCAGCACCCCAGAAGGTCTGTTTGAGGCTGCGCTGCTCTCAGAAACCTCGGGTGCTCTCTCCAGTCCCAGCCCTGCTCCCCGCTCCTGTCAGCTGGAGATGGGGAGAGGAGGAGGTGGCCGGGACAGGACTGGTGAGCAGAGCTCCCCAGGGCTGCAGCAAGGGGCGGGCAGGAATCCTCACCCCGTGCTTGTCTCCCCGCAGGCGACGACACGAGCGGCTCCGGGAGCGGCGACAGTTGTCCCGACGACGTCTGCGGCAAAAGACTTTCTAAGAGCCCCAGCACCAGGCAGCCAGAAACGCACGCTATTCCTAAGCAATCTGGACACGGCGTCAGTGGGGCCAGCAGCAGATCTTTGCCTTCTGCCTTCCTCCTCCTCCTCCTCCTCTCGGTGGCTTTCTTTGCCGCGCAGCACTCGCGACGGTAACTCACTAGCACAGCCAGGAAAGAGACTGCGGCCGAGGGCTTCACGTTGCCAAAACCAACCAACCAACCAAAGGACGTATTTAATTCACCTTGGCA